>OX454324.1:1842342-2379564 GCA_949715965.1 Dysmachus trigonus
GCCTATAATCATTTAATTATCATACCGAGAGTCGATTTAGCCAAAAATCCCAATCCAGGGAGTCGTATTTTAGAAATTAGTTTTTTTAGTTGTACATTGCTGAAAAAATGCAGTGAAAAATGTAAAAATTGAAATTCTGCAATTTTTCCCTCTAGACTTTCCTGTTTTTTGCCTAGAATCATCTAATTATCATACCAAGAGTCGATTTAGCCGAAAATCCTAATCCAGGGAGTCTTATTTTAAAAATGAGTTTTTTTAGTTGTACATGGCTGAAAAAATGCACTGAAAAATGTAAAAATTGAAATTCTTCCATTTTTTCCTCCAGACTTTTCTGTTTTTTGCCTATAATCATTTAATTATCATACCGAGAGTCGATTTAGCCAAAAATCCCAATCCAGGGAGTCGTATTTTAGAAATTAGTTTTTTTAGTTGTACATTGCTGAAAAAATTCAGTGAAAAATGTAAAAATTGAAATTCTCCAATTTTTCCCTCTAGACTTTCCTGTTTTTTGCCTAGAATCATCTAATTATCATACCAAGAGTCGATTTAGCCGAAAATCCTAATCCAGGGAGTCTTATTTTAAAAATTAGTTTTTTTACTTGTACATGGCTGAAAAAATGCACTGAAAAATGTAAAAATTGAAATTCTTCCATTTTTTCCTCCAGACTTTTCTGTTTTTTGCCTATAATCATTTAATTATCATACCGAGAGTCGATTTAGCCAAAAATCCCAATCCAGGGAGTCGTATTTTAGAAATTAGTTTTTTTAGTTGTACATTGCTGAAAAAATGCAGTGAAAAATGTAAAAATTGAAATTCTGCAATTTTTCCCTCTAGACTTTCCTGTTTTTTGCCTAGAATCATCTAATTATCATACCAAGAGTCGATTTAGCCGAAAATCCTAATCCAGGGAGTCTTATTTTAAAAATTAGTTTTTTTAGTTGTACATGGCTGAAAAAATGCACTGAAAAATGTAAAAATTGAAATTCTTCCATTTTTTCCTCCAGACTTTTCTGTTTTTTGCCTAGAATCATCTAATTATCATACCAAGAGTCGATTTAGCCAAAAATCCCAATCCAGGGAGTCCCTTATTTGTATTTTGCTCTTAAGTTCAAATTTTATGGAAAATTTGAATAATCCAGATTGTATCACTTTTTGTACCCATTTATTTGATAAAATTATTTTTTCATCTTCTGCCCTCTTTAGAAATGTTATTAAAAACTGTTTGTTGGTCCTTTCCTTAGAAAGTCGTTATAAATTTAATTGTGTTAAACATATTTCCGTAATTTTCGTATAGTGTAAGAGCGATACCGTGCTGTAGGAGGGTTACTTGTACACATATATATGTATATATCACTAGACATTTTTGTCAGTATCTCATGAAAAAATGATTATACATGAATGGGACCAATTTCATTAGATAGAGCATATAATTTTTAAAAAACAAGTATTTTTGCATTTTTTTCGTAAAGTTAACACAATATTAGTTTATTAGCATTCAAACTCGAGACATAAATTCAAGATTGAGGAAAAAAACGATTTTGTGAATTCTGCAATGAAACTATGAATATTATTGATTAACCTATTGAACCTATGGTCTTTCTAATAAAATTGGTCCCATTCATGTATGATCATTTTTTTACGAGATATAGACAAAAACGTCTAGTGATGCATTCTTTCCCATGTTATTCTTATGGAAAACAAAAAAGTTCGATGAGCCACCAGTAAATATTGATATTATGAGCTGAGGTTGGGCAAGGACTTTTCTTTCCTATCCTAGGAACGATTGAATCTGTTTGAAAAAGAAAAAAAGAAAAGAAATAAATTTGAATCACCCTAATATACAGGGTGTTCAGAGGTGGGAGGTCAATACTGCAGGGGGTGAAAGGTCAGACCGAGACAAGCAAAAAATCGTATGGGTGGGGGGGGGGGGGCATCTTGCACCGTTTGGCAGTTACAGGGTGATTCGTAAATCAGGATTTTGCCTTATATGGGAACCGCTCTTGTATTTTTATCTTTTTTTCTACGCATCGCAGCGGCCCCAAACTGATTTCAAAAAATCACTATTTGGAAGCCCTTTCCAAAAAAGTTTACACCACCCCCCTATCCCCAACCCCTTGGCCACAATCCCCCCTGGAAGTTGAAAAAATTAACTTTTATTTCACGATTTTTCACCTTTCGCCCCACTTTTCTCTGAAATTCATGTTATTAACATACCTACTTTTTATTTTTTTTAAGTTGCCTATCTAATTACCTTTCCAAAAAGGTGCAACATGCCCAGGTAGGAAACGGATACGAAAATTTATTTACAAAAATCCTTTTACAGAATATCATGATAATTCGAATTTTTAAGAAATTGTACTTAAGTTAACTAAAAAATACATTTTGTTCGCTTAAAAACTAATTACAATTAAAACGTATGTCCTTCAAAAGCTGTTCAAAATGTTCTCCGCCAGTTTCGATGCATGCAAGTAGCCTTCGTTTTATTTCACGTTTGAGGTCTATGGTAGCCAGTCTCTCCCGTATTTTCGTGGCTGCAGTCACAATCCTGGTAACTAATTCTTCTCTGGTGTTGATTGGTCTTGAGTAAACTTCATCTTTCATCATTCCCTATAAGAAAAAGTCCAGTGGAGTAAGGTCCGGTGACCTAGCAGGCCAAGGAATCGGTCCACCTCGTCCAATCCAGCGCTCTGGGTAATTTTCATTTAACCTTGCCCTAAAAATGTTCCCAGTATGCGCAGGTGCTCCGTCTAGCTGTAAATAAATTGCGGTTCTGGTGGCCAGGGGAATGTCCTCCAACAGATCCGGAAGGGTATTCTCCAAAAAGTCCGAGTATAGCTGACTATTCAGCACTTGGGGTAAGATGAAGGGTTCTATCAACTGGTTGCCGATGATGCCAGCCCAGACATTGACACTAAATCTTTGCTGGAAGGACCGACACCTGGTCCTATGTGGGTTCACATCTGACCAGGTGTGGAGGTTGTGTAAGTTTGTGATGCCATCCCGGGTGAATTGCGATTCATCCGTCCACAGAATTCGGTCTAGAAACCTTCTGTTTTCGATGTCAGACTCGAACAGCCAAGTGCAGAATTGCAATCGTCCTTCGGAATCTCCTTCCCTAGTGCTTGGACCGGGATATGGTGGTATGGATGTAGTTCCTCTCGATTCACAACGGTCCAAACTCTCCCTGAAGACAATCCTGACCTTCGTGCGACCTGCCTGATGCTTATTACAGGGCTGTTCCTGACGATGTTGAGGATTTGTTGGTCGGGGTCCGCTGAATCGGCCGATTTTCCTGCTCGCGTTTCTGCTCTGGGGGCGGTTACACTTCCGGTTTCTTTTAACCTTCTGAAAGTCCTTGAAAATACCCTTCTGTTGAGTACCCGCCGATTCGGGAATCTCTTTTGGTATTCTCGTACGGCCTCACTATCACTTCCTTCTACTAAACCGTGCACGTAAATTATATCGGCATACTCGTCAACACTGAATTCTGCCATTTTATCTTAATTTTTTCTATTAAACACCCGTTCTTTTCGCTTGCTTCTTCAACTGTGGTCAATGTCCTTTCAAACTCACCCATTTTTATACCATAATTCATAGGAGGTATTAGAAACGGAGCGTCAGGATACTTAGGAGTCAATACTGGATATAATAATCTAATAACGCTATTTAACGAGATTACATTTATTATTTTATTACTGTTTTGCTGAAAAAATAAAAATGTATTACCTCTGTTTCCTAAACAAACATTTCCGAACTTGCTGTCATAAAAATTGTTTACTTAACGACATTTTCCATTATGGTGCAATAAAGTAATTAGGTACCTGTGAGGATGTTTTAATTTCAGGACTTTTGCAACCCTTTTCTACCTGGGCATGTTGCACCTTTTTGGAAAGGTAATTAGATAGGCAATTTAAAAAAAATAAAAAGTAGGTATGTTAATAACATGAGTTTCGGAGAAAAGTGGGGCGAAATGTGAAAAATCGTGAAATAAAAGTTAATTTTTTCAACTTCCAGGGGGGATTGTGGCCAAGGGGTTGGGGATAGGGGGGTGGTGTAAACTTTTTTGGAAAGGGCTTCCACATAGTGATTTTTTGAAATCAGTTTGGGCCGCTGCGATGCGTAGAAAAAAAGATAAAAATACAAGAGCGGTTCCCATATAAGGAAAAATCCTGATTTACGAATCACCCTGTAACTGCCAAACGGTGAGAGATGCCCCCCCCCCCACCCATACGATTTTTTGCTTGTCTCGGTCTGACCTTTCACCCCCTTCAGTATTGACCTCCCACCTCTGAACACCCTGTATATGTCATATACTTATTCAAAATAAAAAATCTGTGTAAAACTGACTATAAAATTGTCAAATAAATGTATCAAATCATCATGGGATTGAAAAGTCTTTTATTCTAACCCCTCGAAAACCCTTTAACCATTTCTTCTATAAATATTTATATTTATTTTTTCCTTCAAATCGAATTCATTATGCCTGATTTTGTCAATATTATTATACTCTATAAAGATTTTTTAATTAACTTGCATGACCAAATAAAACCCTTTGAACATTTTTTTCATAAGTACTTATATTTATTTTTTTCTCTTTCACAGTGAATTCATCACGCCTGGTGGATTTTCAACAATATTAATACAACAATTTTGAACAGTTCTACAATATAAGAAAAAAGCCTCATAATTATGTATAATTTCTTAGAAACAATGTAAAACAAATAATAATAGGTAGAATTAAGAAATAATGTAATAATAATAATGTCTAATAATATTGATGTTATAATAATTGCATAAAATCAGCAGCTTCCTTCAATTCAAATTCCGCGGAGCATATTTCTTCTGCGCATCTTAAGGGGACATTCCACCTTCAGATTTAAAAAAAAAAAAATTATTTCATTGGGTTATTTTTAATAGAAAAAAAGGAGATATCTTAATGAAACTTTGCATACATGTTTTATTGATCTTTGAGTTTACAAAAAAAATTTTTTTTTTTTTTTTTTTTCATTAATATCGTCTGCTATGATTTTTTGAAAAACAACGTTTTTCAAGTTGGCGTGCATGATTCCAGAAAAAGTTTTTATCCGATCATTCTGAAATTTTAATATGTTGTTCTACACATGTTACTGCTTGGAATGAACTACGGATAAAAAAATTGGCATTAAAGTTTTTGAGTTACGACCCTTTTTCGGGCTAAAAAAATCTAAATTTTCGAAAAAGAGCCGCCATTTTGTTAATTTTCAATAAAATTTTTTTCTTTTAGTTCATTCCAAGGACGATTTGATGCTGATTAAAATCCTGTTTTTTTTTTTTTTTTTTTCATACTTTCCAAACTGGAGTTAGCGTGCACGCCGCCGTTTTTTGGACTTTTTTTCAAAAAATCATAGCAGACGATATTAATGAAAAAAAAAAAAAAAAAAAAATTTTTTTTGTAAACTCAAAGATCAATAAAACATGTATGCAAAGTTTCATTAAGATATCTCCTTTTTTTCTATTAAAAATAACCCAATGAAATAATTTTTTTTTTCTAAATCTGAAGGTGGAATGTCCCCTTAAGTCAGGAGGAATCGCATGACGACACATGACACCGCATAACGAAAACAAGCTGTAAGAAATTCGAGAGCAGTGAATGAAGCAGCTACTCATTCCGCCTCCAATGTATTTTAAGTAGAGTAAAAGTGAACGATGTATTCATGCCTAAAATCCTATATATGTATTCGTGTAGTAAAAACACAACCCGTTGCTAAATAGTTCTGATAGAGAAAATGTGAAATAGAATTTTTTAAGTAGAGTAAAAGAGACCTGCTTTCACAACGTGTTCCCCGTTGTAAACAATAAATATGAATTATGCAGAAAATGATGTTTTTACTTATGCCCCGAATTTACAATTTTCAGCTGCAAAAATAAAGAAATATAAATTGCATCGAACAATATGCTACATGTACCTCTTCCCCTGTGAAAAACAAATTTCAGCTCATTGATGGTGCCGTAAAAATCCACATTAAATATTAATTCGATAAAAATAATGACAGCCGAAAATCCAAGAGAAATCACCCAGCACATGCTACGGAATTCCCCAGTCCAAGTTACATCGAGCAAAACAAGTTCTCCTTCTCCTGCGAAAAAAAAACAAACAAATTTCAACTCATCGACGGCGCCCCAAAATTAGTTCAGTAAAAATAATGGCAGCCCCCCGAAAATCCACGAAGAATCGCCCGGCACATGCCACGGAATTCCCCAGTCTGAGCGGAGAAACGAAGCCCCGCCTCCGGGCGTCTGGAAAAAAAAAAGGTAACAGGAGCCCATGAATCTGAGAAAACAGCAAGCAAAAACCTCGCCCTACTACCGCTTCTGGGCCCCTAGTAAAAATGGCATTTTGCGCAAGCTAGAAAAATTGGCCAGATCGAACAGGGGCCCAGGAACAGCAGCAGGGCAAATTCGGTTCGGGTCTTAGACAGCCAATGGTTTATGCCTGAGATGGAAATCCCGCACCCAGTTTGGGCCCCGTATATATGGTTCGTGTCCTCGCTAAATTTCTCCATCCTCTCGCAGAGCCACGCCCCCTTTTTAGTACTAATTCTGTTGTGTCCGTGAGCATGTAAAAATCAAAACAATTCTCATTGCGGTGATACCAGCGCCCAAGTCCCTTGCCATCTGCACAGAAGCTCTGAGCAGTGCCTACGCGCGGGGTGCTTGGGGAGGGTGGGGCGAATATTGTTTTCTTCGATCAGCTGGCCCGACTGACATTTGTTAGCCTGGCCGATGTTCGGCTCGTTCGACGGATCTCCCGCGATCCCAGAAAATATGTTCCATGGGTTTTTTGGGCTGAAAGGCAAATGCACTGAATTGAAACGGGCTGCTAATTTGATGCATTTATTTTAAACATTATTCAACATTATGAAACATAATTTATTTCTAGTTTTAATTCAAATTTGCTTGGTCGTCGAAATTCCCAGGTCGTTATTTTTCATTCGTTTGCCTCTTGCGAATTGTGGGCTGGATTTTTGTTTTTTTGACGGATCTGCGGCTTGTTGTCGTCACGCGATTCCTCCTGCTTCAAAAGCTGTAGAAGAGTTGCCTGAAAATGCACAGAAAATATTCTCAATGGACATTTTCATACGAAAGACCATTAAAATTTAACTGAAACACACTGACAATTTTATGCATTTATTTTAAATTATTCCGATTAAATTCCTGGATCTATTTGGCCCACGAATCGAGTTATTTGGTTTCTTGAAAATGTCCACCCGAGTTTCACTCAAATGGGACCCTAATAAAGTAATTTTTAGCCTAAATGTTAAGATCCTGCAGGGTTTCGTGTTCCGTTGCTAGATTCGTATGCTAAATAATTAATTTCGAGGCCACATAATTCAGTTCGAGGTCAAATAACACAAAATAAGATATTTGGACATAAAGTTTTTAATTTTTAAAGAAAAAAAACGCTTGTATGCAAATATTAAAAGTCTCTGAAATTTCCCTCTGGACTTTTCTGTTTTTTGCCCAGAAGCATCTATTTATTTTACTAAGAAAATGAATTTTTTAATTTTTAAGGGAGAAAAAATACAAGATGTAAATTTTTAATCCTTCGATTTTTTTCGAAACTTTCAAGATTTTTTTTTTTTTTTTCTAAGATCATTCAAATCGATAACGATATTTTAAAAATCTCTACAAATATTCCAAATGCTAAGAACTGAATCCCAAAAAAAACTAAATCGACTCTTGGTATGATAATTAGATGATTCTAGGCAAAAAACAGAAAAGTCTAGAGGAAAAAATCGCAGAATTTAAATTTTTACATTTTTCAGTGCATTTTTTCAACCATATGCAGGTAAAAAAACTATTTTCTAAAATACGGCTCCCTGGATAGGGTTTTCTGGCTAAATCGACTCTTGGTATGATAATTATATGATTCTAGGCAAAAAACAGAAATGTCTAGAGGAAAAAATCGCAGAATTTAATTTTGTACATTTTTCAGTGCATTTTTTCAGCCATATACAAGTAAAAAAACTACTTTCTAAAATACGACTCCCTGGATAGGGTTTTCTGGCTAAATCGACTCTTGGTATGATAATTATATGATTCTAGGCAAAAAACAGAAATGTCTAGAGGAAAAAATCGCAGAATTTAATTTTGTACATTTTTCAGTGCATTTTTTCAGCCATATACAAGTAAAAAAACTACTTTCTAAAATACGGCTCCCTGGATAGGGTTTTCTGGCTAAATCGACTCTTGGTATGATAATTATATGATTCTAGGCAAAAAACAGAAATGTCTAGAGGAAAAAATCGCAGAATTTAATTTTGTACATTTTTCAGTGCATTGTTTCAGCCATATACAAGTAAAAAAACTACTTTCTAAAATACGACTCCCTGGATAGGGTTTTCTGGCTAAATCGACTCTTGGTATGATAATTATATGATTCTAGGCAAAAAACAGAAATGTCTAGAGGAAAAAATCGCAGAATTTAATTTTGTACATTTTTCAGTGCATTTTTTCAGCCATATACAAGTAAAAAAACTACTTTCTAAAATACGACTCCCTGGATAGGGTTTTCTGGCTAAATCGACTCTTGGTATGATAATTATATGATTCTAGGCAAAAAACAGAAATGTCTAGAGGAAAAAATCGCAGAATTTAATTTTGTACATTTTTCAGTGCATTTTTTCAGCCATATACAAGTAAAAAAACTACTTTCTAAAATACGGCTCCCTGGATAGGGTTTTCTGGCTAAATCGACTCTTGGTATGATAATTATATGATTCTAGGCAAAAAACAGAAATGTCTAGAGGAAAAAATCGCAGAATTTAATTTTGTACATTTTTCAGTGCATTTTTTCAGCCATATACAAGTAAAAAAACTACTTTCTAAAATACGACTCCCTGGATAGGGTTTTCTGGCTAAATCGACTCTTGGTATGATAATTATATGATTCTAGGCAAAAAACAGAAATGTCTAGAGGAAAAAATCGCAGAATTTAATTTTGTACATTTTTCAGTGCATTTTTTCAGCCATATACAAGTAAAAAAACTACTTTCTAAAATACGACTCCCTGGATAGGGTTTTCTGGCTAAATCGACTCTTGGTATGATAATTATATGATTCTAGGCAAAAAACAGAAATGTCTAGAGGAAAAAATCGCAGAATTTAATTTTGTACATTTTTCAGTGCATTTTTTCAGCCATATACAAGTAAAAAAACTACTTTCTAAAATACGACTCCCTGGATAGGGTTTTCTGGCTAAATCGACTCTTGGTATGATAATTATATGATTCTAGGCAAAAAACAGAAATGTCTAGAGGAAAAAATCGCAGAATTTAATTTTGTACATTTTTCAGTGCATTTTTTCAGCCATATACAAGTAAAAAAACTACTTTCTAAAATACGACTCCCTGGATAGGGTTTTCTGGCTAAATCGACTCTTGGTATGATAATTATATGATTCTAGGCAAAAAACAGAAATGTCTAGAGGAAAAAATCGCAGAATTTAATTTTGTACATTTTTCAGTGCATTTTTTCAGCCATATACAAGTAAAAAAACTACTTTCTAAAATACGACTCCCTGGATAGGGTTTTCTGGCTAAATCGACTCTTGGTATGATAATTATATGATTCTAGGCAAAAAACAGAAATGTCTAGAGGAAAAAATCGCAGAATTTAATTTTGTACATTTTTCAGTGCATTTTTTCAGCCATATACAAGTAAAAAAACTACTTTCTAAAATACGACTCCCTGGATAGGGTTTTCTGGCTAAATCGACTCTTGGTATGATAATTATATGATTCTAGGCAAAAAACAGAAATGTCTAGAGGAAAAAATCGCAGAATTTAATTTTGTACATTTTTCAGTGCATTTTTTCAGCCATATACAAGTAAAAAAACTACTTTCTAAAATACGGCTCCCTGGATAGGGTTTTCTGGCTAAATCGACTCTTGGTATGATAATTATATGATTCTAGGCAAAAAACAGAAATGTCTAGAGGAAAAAATCGCAGAATTTAATTTTGTACATTTTTCAGTGCATTTTTTCAGCCATATACAAGTAAAAAAACTACTTTCTAAAATACGACTCCCTGGATAGGGTTTTCTGGCTAAATCGACTCTTGGTATGATAATTATATGATTCTAGGCAAAAAACAGAAATGTCTAGAGGAAAAAATCGCAGAATTTAATTTTGTACATTTTTCAGTGCATTTTTTCAGCCATATACAAGTAAAAAAACTACTTTCTAAAATACGACTCCCTGGATAGGGTTTTCTGGCTAAATCGACTCTTGGTATGATAATTATATGATTCTAGGCAAAAAACAGAAATGTCTAGAGGAAAAAATCGCAGAATTTAATTTTGTACATTTTTCAGTGCATTTTTTCAGCCATATACAAGTAAAAAAACTACTTTCTAAAATACGGCTCCCTGGATAGGGTTTTCTGGCTAAATCGACTCTTGGTATGATAATTATATGATTCTAGGCAAAAAACAGAAATGTCTAGAGGAAAAAATCGCAGAATTTAATTTTGTACATTTTTCAGTGCATTTTTTCAGCCATATACAAGTAAAAAAACTACTTTCTAAAATACGACTCCCTGGATAGGGTTTTCTGGCTAAATCGACTCTTGGTATGATAATTATATGATTCTAGGCAAAAAACAGAAATGTCTAGAGGAAAAAATCGCAGAATTTAATTTTGTACATTTTTCAGTGCATTTTTTCAGCCATATACAAGTAAAAAAACTACTTTCTAAAATACGACTCCCTGGATAGGGTTTTCTGGCTAAATCGACTCTTGGTATGATAATTATATGATTCTAGGCAAAAAACAGAAATGTCTAGAGGAAAAAATCGCAGAATTTAATTTTGTACATTTTTCAGTGCATTTTTTCAGCCATATACAAGTAAAAAAACTACTTTCTAAAATACGGCTCCCTGGATAGGGTTTTCTGGCTAAATCGACTCTTGGTATGATAATTATATGATTCTAGGCAAAAAACAGAAATGTCTAGAGGAAAAAATCGCAGAATTTAATTTTGTACATTTTTCAGTGCATTTTTTCAGCCATATACAAGTAAAAAAACTACTTTCTAAAATACGACTCCCTGGATAGGGTTTTCTGGCTAAATCGACTCTTGGTATGATAATTATATGATTCTAGGCAAAAAACAGAAATGTCTAGAGGAAAAAATCGCAGAATTTAATTTTGTACATTTTTCAGTGCATTTTTTCAGCCATATACAAGTAAAAAAACTACTTTCTAAAATACGACTCCCTGGATAGGGTTTTCTGGCTAAATCGACTCTTGGTATGATAATTATATGATTCTAGGCAAAAAGCAGAAATGTCTAGAGGAAAAAATCGCAGAATTTAATTTTGTACATTTTTCAGTGCATTTTTTCAGCCATATACAAGTAAAAAAACTACTTTCTAAAATACGACTCCCTGGATAGGGTTTTCTGGCTAAATCGACTCTTGGTATGATAATTATATGATTCTAGGCAAAAAGCAGAAATGTCTAGAGGAAAAAATCGCAGAATTTAATTTTGTACATTTTTCAGTGCATTTTTTCAGCCATATACAAGTAAAAAAACTACTTTCTAAAATACGACTCCCTGGATAGGGTTTTCTGGCTAAATCGACTCTTGGTATGATAATTATATGATTCTAGGCAAAAAGCAGAAATGTCTAGAGGAAAAAATCGCAGAATTTAATTTTGTACATTTTTCAGTGCATTTTTTCAGCCATATACAAGTAAAAAAACTACTTTCTAAAATACGACTCCCTGGATAGGGTTTTCTGGCTAAATCGACTCTTGGTATGATAATTATATGATTCTAGGCAAAAAGCAGAAATGTCTAGAGGAAAAAATCGCAGAATTTAATTTTGTACATTTTTCAGTGCATTTTTTCAGCCATATACAAGTAAAAAAACTACTTTCTAAAATACGACTCCCTGGATAGGGTTTTCTGGCTAAATCGACTCTTGGTATGATAATTATATGATTCTAGGCAAAAAGCAGAAATGTCTAGAGGAAAAAATCGCAGAATTTAATTTTGTACATTTTTCAGTGCATTTTTTCAGCCATATACAAGTAAAAAAACTACTTTCTAAAATACGGCTCCCTGGATAGGGTTTTCTGGCTAAATCGACTCTTGGTATGATAATTAGATGATTCTAGGCAAAAATCAGAAATGTCTAGTGGAAAAAATCGCAGAATTTAATTTTGTACATTTTTCAGTGCATTTTTTCAGCCATATACAAGTAAAAAAACTACTTTCTAAAATACGGCTCCCTGGATAGGGTTTTCTGGCTAAATCGACTCTTGGTATGATAATTATATGATTCTAGGCAAAAAGCAGAAATGTCTAGAGGAAAAAATCGCAGAATTTAATTTTGTACATTTTTCAGTGCATTTTTTCAGCCATATACAAGTAAAAAAACTACTTTCTAAAATACGACTCCCTGGATAGGGTTTTCTGGCTAAATCGACTCTTGGTATGATAATTATATGATTCTAGGCAAAAAGCAGAAATGTCTAGAGGAAAAAATCGCAGAATTTAATTTTGTACATTTTTCAGTGCATTTTTTCAGCCATATACAAGTAAAAAAACTACTTTCTAAAATACGGCTCCCTGGATAGGGTTTTCTGGCTAAATCGACTCTTGGTATGATAATTAGATGATTCTAGGCAAAAATCAGAAATGTCTAGTGGAAAAAATCGCAGAATTTAATTTTGTACATTTTTCAGTGCATTTTTTCAGCCATATACAAGTAAAAAAACTACTTTCTAAAATACGGCTCCCTGGATAGGGTTTTCTGGCTAAATCGACTCTTGGTATGATAATTATATGATTCTAGGCAAAAAGCAGAAATGTCTAGAGGAAAAAATCGCAGAATTTAATTTTGTACATTTTTCAGTGCATTTTTTCAGCCATATACAAGTAAAAAAACTACTTTCTAAAATACGACTCCCTGGATAGGGTTTTCTGGCTAAATCGACTCTTGGTATGATAATTATATGATTCTAGGCAAAAAGCAGAAATGTCTAGAGGAAAAAATCGCAGAATTTAATTTTGTACATTTTTCAGTGCATTTTTTCAGCCATATACAAGTAAAAAAACTACTTTCTAAAATACGGCTCCCTGGATAGGGTTTTCTGGCTAAATCGACTCTTGGTATGATAATTAGATGATTCTAGGCAAAAATCAGAAATGTCTAGTGGAAAAAATCGCAGAATTTAATTTTGTACATTTTTCAGTGCATTTTTTCAGCCATATACAAGTAAAAAAACTACTTTCTAAAATACGGCTCCCTGGATAGGGTTTTCTGGCTAAATCGACTCTTGGTATGATAATTATATGATTCTAGGCAAAAAGCAGAAATGTCTAGAGGAAAAAATCGCAGAATTTAATTTTGTACATTTTTCAGTGCATTTTTTCAGCCATATACAAGTAAAAAAACTACTTTCTAAAATACGGCTCCCTGGATAGGGTTTTCTGGCTAAATCGACTCTTGGTATGATAATTAGATGATTCTAGGCAAAAAGCAGAAATGTCTAGTGGAAAAAATCGCAGAATTTAATTTTGTACATTTTTCAGTGCATTTTTTCAGCCATATACAAGTAAAAAAACTACTTTCTAAAATACGGCTCCCTGGATAGGATTTTCTGGCTAAATCGACTCTTGGTATGATAATTATATGATTCTAGGCAAAAAACAGAAATGTCTAGAGGAAACAATCGCAGAATTTAATTTTGTACATTTTTCAGTGCATTTTTTCAGCCATATACAAGTAAAAAAACTACTTTCTAAAATACGGCTCCCTGGATTGGGTTTTCTGGCTAAATCGACTCTTGGTATGATAATTAGATGATTCTAAGCAAAAAACAGAAAAGTCTAGAGGAAAAAATCGCAGAATTTCAATTTGTACCATATGCAGGTAAAAAAATATTTTCTAAAATACGGCTCCCTGGATAGGGTTTTCTGGCTAAATCGACTCTTGGTATGATAATTAGATGATTCTAGGCAAAAAACAGAAATGTCTAGAGGAAAAAATCGCAGAATTTAATTTTGTACATTTTTCAGTGCATTTTTTCAGCCATATACAAGTAAAAAAACTACTTTCTAAAATACGGCTCCCTGGATTGGGTTTTCTGGCTTAATCGACTCTTGGTATGATAATTAGATGATTCTAAGCAAAAAACAGAAAAGTCTAGAGGAAAAAATCGCAGAATTTAATTTTGTACATTTTTAAGTGCATTTTTTCAGCCATATACAAGTAAAAAAACTACTTTCTAAAATACGGCTCCCTGGATTGGGTTTTCTGGCTAAATCGACTCTTGGTATGATAATTAGATGATTCTAGGCAAAAAACAGAAATGTCTAGAGGAAAAAATCGCAGAATTTAATTTTGTACATTTTTCAGTGCATTTTTTCAGCCATATACAAGTAAAAAAACTACTTTCTAAAATACGGCTCCCTGGAAAGGGTTTTCTGGCTAAATCGACTCTTGGTATGATAATTAGATGATTCTAAGCAAAAAACAGAAAAGTCTAGAGGAAAAAATCGCAGAATTTCAATTTGTACCATATGCAGGTAAAAAAACTATTTTCTAAAATACGGCTCCCTGGATTGGGTTTTCTGGCTAAATCGACTCTTGGTATGATAATTATATGATTCTAGGCAAAAAACAGAAATGTCTAGAGGAAAAAATCGCAGAATTTAATTTTGTACATTTTTCAGTGCATTTTTTCAGCCATATACAAGTAAAAAAACTACTTTCTAAAATACGGCTCCCTGGATAGGGTTTTCTGGCTAAATCGACTCTTGGTATGATAATTAGATGATTCTAAGCAAAAAACAGAAAAGTCTAGAGGAAAAAATCGCAGAATTTCAATTTGTACCATATGCAGGTAAAAAAACTATTTTCTAAAATACGGCTCCCTGGATAGGGTTTTCTGGCTAAATCGACTCTTGGTATGATAATTATATGATTCTAGGCAAAAAACAGAAATGTCTAGAGGAAAAAATCGCAGAATTTAATTTTGTACATTTTTCAGTGCATTTTTTCAGCCATATACAAGTAAAAAAACTACTTTCTAAAATACGGCTCCCTGGATTGGGTTTTCTGGCTAAATCGACTCTTGGTATGATAATTAGATGATTCTAGGCAAAAAACAGAAATGTCTAGAGGAAAAAATCGCAGAATTTAATTTTGTACATTTTTCAGTGCATTTTTTCAGCCATATACAAGTAAAAAAACTACTTTCTAAAATACGACTCCCTGGATAGGGTTTTCTGGCTAAATCGACTCTTGGTATGATAATTATATGATTCTAGGCAAAAAGCAGAAATGTCTAGAGGAAAAAATCGCAGAATTTAATTTTGTACATTTTTCAGTGCATTTTTTCAGCCATATACAAGTAAAAAAACTACTTTCTAAAATACGGCTCCCTGGATAGGGTTTTCTGGCTAAATCGACTCTTGGTATGATAATTAGATGATTCTAGGCAAAAATCAGAAATGTCTAGTGGAAAAAATCGCAGAATTTAATTTTGTACATTTTTCAGTGCATTTTTTCAGCCATATACAAGTAAAAAAACTACTTTCTAAAATACGGCTCCCTGGATAGGATTTTCTGGCTAAATCGACTCTTGGTATGATAATTAGATGATTCTAGGCAAAAAACAGAAATGTCTAGAGGAAAAAATCGCAGAATTTAATTTTGTACATTTTTCAGTGCATTTTTTCAGCCATATACAAGTAAAAAAACTACTTTCTAAAATACGGCTCCCTGGATTGGGTTTTCTGGCTAAATCGACTCTTGGTATGATAATTAGATGATTCTAGGCAAAAAACAGAAATGTCTAGAGGAAAAAATCGCAGAATTTAATTTTGTACATTTTTCAGTGCATTTTTTCAGCCATATACAAGTAAAAAAACTACTTTCTAAAATACGGCTCCCTGGATAGGGTTTTCTGGCTAAATCGACTCTTGGTATGATAATTAGATGATTCTAAGCAAAAAACAGAAAAGTCTAGACGAAAAAATCGCAGAATTTCAATTTGTACCATATGCAGGTAAAAAAACTATTTTCTAAAATACGGCTCCCTGGATTGGGTTTTCTGGCTAAATCGACTCTTGGTATGATAATTATATGATTCTAGGCAAAAAACAGAAATGTCTAGAGGAAAAAATCGCAGAATTTAATTTTGTACATTTTTCAGTGCATTTTTTCAGCCATATACAAGTAAAAAAACTACTTTCTAAAATACGGCTCCCTGGATAGGGTTTTCTGGCTAAATCGACTCTTGGTATGATAATTAGATGATTCTAAGCAAAAAACAGAAAAGTCTAGAGGAAAAAATCGCAGAATTTCAATTTGTACCATATGCAGGTAAAAAAACTATTTTCTAAAATACGGCTCCCTGGATAGGGTTTTCTGGCTAAATCGACTCTTGGTATGATAATTATATGATTCTAGGCAAAAAACAGAAATGTCTAGAGGAAAAAATCGCAGAATTTAATTTTGTACATTTTTCAGTGCATTTTTTCAGCCATATACAAGTAAAAAAACTACTTTCTAAAATACGGCTCCCTGGATAGGGTTTTCTGGCTAAATCGACTCTTGGTATGATAATTAGATGATTCTAAGCAAAAAACAGAAAAGTCTAGAGGAAAAAATCGCAGAATTTCAATTTGTACCATATGCAGGTAAAAAAACTATTTTCTAAAATACGGCTCCCTGGATAGGGTTTTCTGGCTAAATCGACTCTTGGTATGATAATTAGATGATTCTAGGCAAAAAACAGAAATGTCTACAGGAAAAAATCGCAGAATTTAATTTTGTACATTTTTCAGTGCATTTTTTCAGCCATATACAAGTAAAAAAACTATTTTCTAAAATACGGGTCCCTGGATTGGGTTTTCTGGCTAAATCGACTCTTGGTATTATAATTAGATGATTCTAGGCAAAAATCAGAAATGTCTAGAGGAAAAAATCGCAGAATTTAATTTTGTACATTTTTCAGTGCATTTTTTCAGCCATATACAAGTAAAAAAGCTATTTTCTAAAATACGGCTCCCTGGATTGGGTTTTTTGGCTAACTCGACTCTTGGTGTGATAATTAGATGATTCTAGGCAAAAACAGAAAAGTCTAGAAGAAAAAATCGCAGAATAACAATTTTTACATTTTTCAGTGCATTTTCTCAACTATATGCAGGTAAAAAAACTATATTCTAAAATACGGCTCCCTGGATTGGGTTTTTTGGCTAACTCGACTCTTGGTGTGATAATTAGATGATTCTAGGCAAAAAATAGAAAAGTCTAGAGGAAAAAATCGCAGAATTTAAATTTTTACATTTTTCAGTGCATTTTTTCAGCCATGTACAAGTAAAAAAACTAATTTCTAAAATACGACTCCCTGGATTGGGATTTTTGACTAAATTGACTCTTGGTGTGATAATGAGATGACTCTAGGCAAAAACAGAAAAGTCTAGAAGAAAAAATCGCAGAATAACAATTTTTACATTTTTCAGTGCATTTTTTCAACTATATGCAGATAAAAAAACTATTTTCTAAAATACGACTACCTGGATTGGGTTTTCTGGCTAAATCGACTCTTGGTATGATAATTAGATGATTCTAGGCAAAAAACAGAAATGTCTACAGGAAAAAATCGCAGAATTTAATTTTGTACATTTTTCAGTGCATTTTTTCAGCCATATACAAGTAAAAAAACTATTTTCTAAAATACGGCTCCCTGGATTGGGTTTTCTGGCTAAATCGACTCTTGGTATGATAATTAGATGATTCTAGGCAAAAAACAGAAATGTCTACAGGAAAAAATCGCAGAATTTCAATTTTTACATTTTCCCTTTCATTTATTAAGTCCTATATTGGAAAAAAAAACTATTTTCTAAAAAAGGGCTCCCAGGATCGAGTTTTGTGGCTAAATCTACTCTAAGTAATATAACTAGATGATCCTAGGCAAAAAACAGAAAAGTCTAGAGGAAAAATTCGCAGAATTTCAATTTTTACATTTTCCCTTGCATTTATTATGCCCAATACTGGCAAAAAAACTATTTTCTAAAAAAGGGCTCCCAGGATCGAGTTTTGTGGCTAAATCTACTCTAAGTAAAATAACTAGATGATGCTAGGCAAAAACAGAAAAGTCTAGAAGAAAAAATCGCAGAATAACAATTTTTACATTTTTCAGTGCATTTTTTCAACTATATGCAGATAAAAAAACTATTTTCTAAAATACGACTACCTGGATTGGGTTTTCTGGCTAAATCGACTCTTGGTATGATAATTAGATGATTCTAGGCAAAAAACAGAAATGTCTACAGGAAAAAATCGCAGAATTTGAATTTTTACATTTTCCCTTTCATTTATTAAGTCCTATATTGGAAAAAAAAACTATTTTCTAAAAAAGGGCTCCCAAGATCGAGTTTTGTGGCTAAATCTACTCTAAGTAATATAACTAGATGATGCTAGGCAAAAAACAGAAAAGTCTAGAGGAAAAATTCGCAGAATTTCAATTTTTACATTTTCCCTTGCATTTATTATGCCCAATACTGGCAAAAAAAACTATTTTCTAAAAAAGGGCTCCCAGGATCGAGTTTTGTGGCTAAATATACTCTGAGTAAAATAACTAGATGATGCTAGGCAAAAAACAGAAAAGTCTAGAGGAAAAATACGCAGAATTTCAATTTTGACATTTTCCCTTGCATTTATTATGCCCAATACTGGCAAAAAAAACTATTTTCTAAAAAAGGGCTCCCAGGATCGAGTTTTGTGGCTAAATCTACTCTAAGTAAAATAACTAGATGATGCTAGGCAAAAAACAGAAAAGTCTAGAGGAAAAATTCGCAGAATTTCAATTTTTACATTTTCCCTTGCATTTATTATGCCCAATACTGGCAAAAAAAACTATTTTCTAAAAAAGGGCTCCCAGGATCGAGTTTTGTGGCTAAATATACTCTAAGTAAAATAACTAGATGATGCTAGGCAAAAAACAGAAAAGTCTAGAGGAAAAATTCGCAGAATTTCAATTTTTACATTTTCCCTTGCATTTATTAAGCCCTATACTGGCAAAAAAAACTATTTTCTAAAAAAGGGCTCCCAGGATCGAGTTTTGTGGCTAAATATACTCTGAGTAAAATAACTAGATGATGCTAGGCAAAAAACAGAAAAGTCTAGAGGAAAAATTCGCAGAATTTCAATTTTTACATTTTCCCTTGCATTTATTAAGCCCTATACTGGCAAAAAAAAAATTTCCTAAAAAAGGGCTCCCAGGATCGAGTTTTGTGGCTAAATCTACTCTAAGTAATATAACTAGATGATGCTAGGCAAAAAACAGAAAAGTCTAGAGGAAAAATACGCAGAATTTCAATTTTTACATTTTCCCTTGCATTTATTATGCCCAATACTGGCAAAAAAAACTATTTTCTAAAAAAGGGCTCCCAGGATCGAGTTTTGTGGCTAAATATACTCTGAGTAAAATAACTAGATGATGCTAGGCAAAAAACAGAAAAGTCTAGAGGAAAAATACGCAGAATTTCAATTTTTACATTTTCCCTTGCATTTATTATGCCCAATACTGGCAAAAAAAACTATTTTCTAAAAAAGGGCTCCCAGGATCGAGTTTTGTGGCTAAATATACTCTGAGTAAAATAACTAGATGATGCTAGGCAAAAAACAGAAAAGTCTAGAGGAAAAATTCGCAGAATTTCAATTTTTACATTTTCCCTTGCATTTATTATGCCCAATACTGGCAAAAAAAACTATTTTCTAAAAAAGGGCTCCCAGGATCGAGTTTTGTGGCTAAATATACTCTGAGTAAAATAACTAGATGATGCTAGGCAAAAAACAGAAAAGTCTAGAGGAAAAATACGCAGAATTTCAATTTTTACATTTTCCCTTGCATTTATTATGCCCAATACTGGCAAAAAAAACTATTTTCTAAAAAAGGGCTCCCAGGATCGAGTTTTGTGGCTAAATATACTCTGAGTAAAATAACTAGATGATGCTAGGCAAAAAACAGAAAAGTCTAGAGGAAAAATTCGCAGAATTTCAATTTTTACATTTTCCCTTGCATTTATTATGCCCAATACTGGCAAAAAAAACTATTTTCTAAAAAAGGGCTCCCAGGATCGAGTTTTGTGGCTAAATATACTCTGAGTAAAATAACTAGATGATGCTAGGCAAAAAACAGAAAAGTCTAGAGGAAAAATACGCAGAATTTCAATTTTTACATTTTCCCTTGCATTTATTATGCCCAATACTGGCAAAAAAAAACTATTTTCTAAAAAAGGGCTCCCAGGATCGAGTTTTGTGGCTAAATATACTCTGAGTAAAATAACTAGATGATGCTAGGCAAAAAACAGAAAAGTCTAGAGGAAAAATACGCAGAATTTCAATTTTTACATTTTCCCTTGCATTTATTATGCCCAATACTGGCAAAAAAAACTATTTTCTAAAAAAGGGCTCCCAGGATCGAGTTTTGTGGCTAAATATACTCTGAGTAAAATAACTAGATGATGCTAGGCAAAAAACAGAAAAGTCTAGAGGAAAAATTCGCAGAATTTCAATTTTTACATTTTCCCTTGCATTTATTAAGCCCTATACTGGCAAAAAAAAAATTTCCTAAAAAAGGGCTCCCAGGATCGAGTTTTGTGGCTAAATCTACTCTAAGTAATATAACTAGATGATGCTAGGCAAAAAACAGAAAAGTCTAGAGGAAAAATTCGCAGAATTTCAATTTTTACATTTTCCCTTTCATTTGTTAAGCCCTATACTGGCAAAAAAAAATTTTCCTAAAAAAGGGCTCCCAGGATCGAGCTTTTTGGCTAAATCTACTCTAAGTAAAATAACTAGATGATGCTAGGCAAAAAACAGAAAAGTCTAGAGGAAAAATTCGCAGAATTTCAATTTTTACATTTTCCCTTGCATTTATTATGCCCAATACTGGCAAAAAAAACTATTTTCTAAAAAAGGGCTCCCAGGATCGAGTTTTGTGGCTAAATATACTCTGAGTAAAATAACTAGATGATGCTAGGCAAAAAACAGAAAAGTCTAGAGGAAAAATTCGCAGAATTTCAATTTTTACATTTTCCCTTGCATTTATTATGCCCAATACTGGCAAAAAAAACTATTTTCTAAAAAAGGGCTCCCAGGATCGAGTTTTTTGGCTAAATCTACTCTAAGTAAAATAACTAGATGATGCTAGGCAAAAAACAGAAAAGTCTAGAGGAAAAATTCGCAGAATTTCAATTTTTACATTTTCCCTTGCATTTATTATGCCCAATACTCGCAAAAAAAACTATTTTCTAAAAAAGGGCTCCCAGGATCGAGTTTTTTGGCTAAATCTACTCTAAGTAAAATAACTAGATGATGCTAGGCAAAAAACAGAAAAGTCTAGAGGAAAAATTCGCAGAATTTCAATTTTTACATTTTCCCTTGCATTTATTATGCCCAATACTGGCAAAAAAAACTATTTTCTAAAAAAAGGCTCCCAGGATCGAGTTTTGTGGCTAAATATACTCTAAGTAAAATAACTAGATGATGCTAGGCAAAAAACAGAAAAGTCTAGAGGAAAAATTCGCAGAATTTCAATTTTTACATTTTCCCTTGCATTTGTTAAGCCCTATACTGGCAAAAAAAAAATTTCCTAAAAAAGGGCTCCCAGGATCGAGTTTTGTGGCTAAATCTACTCTAAGTAATATAACTAGATGATGCTAGGCAAAAAACAGAAAAGTCTAGAGGAAAAATTCGCAGAATTTCAATTTTTACATTTTCCCTTGCATTTATTATGCCCAATACTGGCAAAAAAAACTATTTTCTAAAAAAGGGCTCCCAGGATCGAGTTTTGTGGCTAAATCTACTCTAAGTAAAATAACTAGATGATGCTAGGCAAAAAACAGAAAAGTCTAGAGGAAAAATTCGCAGAATTTCAATTTTTACATTTTCCCTTGCATTTATTAAGCCCTATACTGGCAAAAAAAAAATTTCCTAAAAAAGGGCTCCCAGGATCGAGTTTTGTGGCTAAATCTACTCTAAGTAATATAACTAGATGATGCTAGGCAAAAAACAGAAAAGTCTAGAGGAAAAATTCGCAGAATTTCAATTTTTACATTTTCCCTTGCATTTATTATGCCCAATACTGGCAAAAAAAACTATTTTCTAAAAAAGGGCTCCCAGGATCGAGTTTTGTGGCTAAATATACTCTGAGTAAAATAACTAGATGATGCTAGGCAAAAAACAGAAAAGTCTAGAGGAAAAATTCCCAGAATTTCAATTTTTACATTTTCCCTTGCATTTATTAAGCCCAATACTCGCAAAAAAAACTATTTTCTAAAAAAGGGCTCCCAGGATCGAGTTTTTTGGCTAAATCTACTCTAAGTAAAATAACTAGATGATGCTAGGCAAAAAACAGAAAAGTCTAGAGGAAAAATTCGCAGAATTTCAATTTTTACATTTTCCCTTGCATTTATTATGCCCAATACTGGCAAAAAAAACTATTTTCTAAAAAAGGGCTCCCAGGATCGAGTTTTGTGGCTAAATATACTCTGAGTAAAATAACTAGATGATGCTAGGCAAAAAACAGAAAAGTCTAGAGGAAAAATTCCCAGAATTTCAATTTTTACATTTTCCCTTGCATTTATTAAGCCCAATACTCGCAAAAAAAACTATTTTCTAAAAAAGGGCTCCCAGGATCGAGTTTTTTGGCTAAATCTACTCTAAGTAAAATAACTAGATGATGCTAGGCAAAAAACAGAAAAGTCTAGAGGAAAAATTCGCAGAATTTCAATTTTTACATTTTCCCTTGCATTTATTATGCCCAATACTGGCAAAAAAAACTATTTTCTAAAAAAGGGCTCCCAGGATCGAGTTTTGTGGCTAAATCTACTCTAAGTAAAATAACTAGATGATGCTAGGCAAAAAACAGAAAAGTCTAGAGGAAAAATTCCCAGAATTTCAATTTTTACATTTTCCCTTGCATTTATTAAGCCCAATACTCGCAAAAAAAACTATTTTCTAAAAAAGGGCTCCCAGGATCGAGTTTTTTGGCTAAATCTACTCTAAGTAAAATAACTAGATGATGCTAGGCAAAAAACAGAAAAGTCTAGAGGAAAAATTCGCAGAATTTCAATTTTTACATTTTCCCTTGCATTTATTATGCCCAATACTGGCAAAAAAAACTATTTTCTAAAAAAGGGCTCCCAGGATCGAGTTTTGTGGCTAAATCTACACTAAGTAAAATAACTAGATGATGCTAGGCAAAAAACAGAAAAGTCTAGAGGAAAAATTCGCAGAATTTCAATTTTTACATTTTCCCTTGCATTTATTATGCCCAATACTGGCAAAAAAAACTATTTTCTAAAAAAGGGCTCCCAGGATCGAGTTTTGTGGCTAAATCTACTCTAAGTAAAATAACTAGATGATGCTAGGCAAAAAACAGAAAAGTCTAGAGGAAAAAATCGCAGAATTTCAATTTTTACATTTTCCCTTGCATTTATTAAGCCCTATACTGGCAAAAAAAAAATTTCCTAAAAAAGGGCTCCCAGGATCGAGTTTTGTGGCTAAATCTACTCTAAGTAATATAACTAGATGATGCTAGGCAAAAAACAGAAAAGTCTAGAGGAAAAATTCGCAGAATTTCAATTTTTACATTTTCCCTTGCATTTATTATGCCCAATACTGGCAAAAAAAACTATTTTCTAAAAAAGGGCTCCCAGGATCGAGTTTTGTGGCTAAATCTACTCTAAGTAAAATAACTAGATGATGCTAGGCAAAAAACAGAAAAGTCTAGAGGAAAAATTCGCAGAATTTCAATTTTTACATTTTCCCTTGCATTTATTATGCCCAATACTGGCAAAAAAAACTATTTTCTAAAAAAGGGCTCCCAGGATCGAGTTTTGTGGCTAAATATACTCTGAGTAAAATAACTAGATGATGCTAGGCAAAAAACAGAAAAGTCTAGAGGAAAAATTCGCAGAATTTCAATTTTTACATTTTCCCTTGCATTTATTATGCCCAATACTGGCAAAAAAAACTATTTTCTAAAAAAGGGCTCCCAGGATCGAGTTTTGTGGCTAAATCTACTCTAAGTAAAATAACTAGATGATGCTAGGCAAAAAACAGAAAAGTCTAGAGGAAAAATTCCCAGAATTTCAATTTTTACATTTTCCCTTGCATTTATTATGCCCAATACTGGCAAAAAAAACTATTTTCTAAAAAAGGGCTCCCAGGATCGAGTTTTGTGGCTAAATCTACTCTAAGTAAAATAACTAGATGATGCTAGGCAAAAAACAGAAAAGTCTAGAGGAAAAATTCGCAGAATTTCAATTTTTACATTTTCCCTTGCATTTATTATGCCCAATACTGGCAAAAAAAACTATTTTCTAAAAAAGGGCTCCCAGGATCGAGTTTTGTGGCTAAATCTACTCTAAGTAAAATAACTAGATGATGCTAGGCAAAAAACAGAAAAGTCTAGAGGAAAAATTCCCAGAATTTCAATTTTTACATTTTCCCTTGCATTTATTATGCCCAATACTGGCAAAAAAAACTATTTTCTAAAAAAGGGCTCCCAGGATCGAGTTTTGTGGCTAAATATACTCTGAGTAAAATAACTAGATGATGCTAGGCAAAAAACAGAAAAGTCTAGAGGAAAAATTCGCAGAATTTCAATTTTTACATTTTCCCTTGCATTTATTATGCCCAATACTGGCAAAAAAAACTATTTTCTAAAAAAGGGCTCCCAGGATCGAGTTTTGTGGCTAAATCTACTCTAAGTAAAATAACTAGATGATGCTAGGCAAAAAACAGAAAAGTCTAGAGGAAAAATTCGCAGAATTTCAATTTTTACATTTTCCCTTGCATTTATTATGCCCAATACTGGCAAAAAAAACTATTTTCTAAAAAAGGGCTCCCAGGATCGAGTTTTGTGGCTAAATCTACTCTAAGTAAAATAACTAGATGATGCTAGGCAAAAAACAGAAAAGTCTAGAGGAAAAATTCGCAGAATTTCAATTTTTACATTTTCCCTTGCATTTATTATGCCCAATACTGGCAAAAAAAACTATTTTCTAAAAAAGGGCTCCCAGGATCGAGTTTTGTGGCTAAATCTACTCTAAGTAAAATAACTAGATGATGCTAGGCAAAAAACAGAAAAGTCTAGAGGAAAAATTCGCAGAATTTCAATTTTTACATTTTCCCTTGCATTTATTATGCCCAATACTGGCAAAAAAAACTATTTTCTAAAAAAGGGCTCCCAGGATCGAGTTTTTTGGCTAAATATACTCTGAGTAAAATAACTAGATGATGCTAGGCAAAAAACAGAAAAGTCTAGAGGAAAAATTCGCAGAATTTCAATTTTTACATTTTCCCTTGCATTTATTATGCCCAATACTGGCAAAAAAAACTATTTTCTAAAAAAGGCCTCCCAGGATCGAGTTTTGTGGCTAAATCTACTCTAAGTAAAATAACTAGATGATGCTAGGCAAAAAACAGAAAAGTCTAGAGGAAAAATTCGCAGAATTTCAATTTTTACATTTTCCTTGCATTTATTATGCCCAATACTGGCAAAAAAAACTATTTTCTAAAAAAGGGCTCCCAGGATCGAGTTTTTTGGCTAAATCTACTCTAAGTAAAATAACTAGATGATGCTAGGCAAAAAACAGAAAAGTCTAGAATTTCAATTTTTACATTTTCCCTTGCATTTATTATGCCCAATACTGGCAAAAAAAACTATTTTCTAAAAAAGGGCTCCCAGGATCGAGTTTTGTGGCTAAATCTACTCTAAGTAAAATAACTAGATGATGCTAGGCAAAAAACAGAAAAGTCTATAGGAAAAATTCGCAGAATTTCAATTTTTACATTTTCCCTTGCATTTATTATGCCCAATACTGGCAAAAAAAACTATTTTCTAAAAAAGGGCTCCCAGGATCGAGTTTTGTGGCTAAATATACTCTGAGTAAAATAACTAGATGATGCTAGGCAAAAAACAGAAAAGTCTAGAGGAAAAATTCGCAGAATTTCAATTTTTACATTTTCCCTTGCATTTATTATGCCCAATACTGGCAAAAAAAACTATTTTCTAAAAAAGAGCTCCCAGGATCGAGTTTTGTGGCTAAATCTACTCTAAGTAAAATAACTAGATGATGCTAGGCAAAAAACAGAAAAGTCTAGAGGGAAAATTCGCAGAATTTCAACTTTTACATTTTCCCTTGCATTTATTATGCCCAATACTGGCAAAAAAAACTATTTTCTAAAAAAGGGCTCCCAGGATCGAGTTTTTTGGCTAAATCTACTCTAAGTAAAATAACTAGATGATGCTAGGCAAAAAACAGAAAAGTCTAGAGGAAAAATTCGCAGAATTTCAATTTTTACATTTTCCCTTGCATTTATTATGCCCAATACTGGCAAAAAAAACTATTTTCTAAAAAAGGGCTCCCAGGATCGAGTTTTTTGGCTAAATCTACTCTAAGTAAAATAACTAGATGATGCTAGGCAAAAAACAGAAAAGTCTAGATGGAAAATTCGCAGAATTTCAATTTTTACATTTTCCCTTGCATTTATTATGCCCAATACTGGCAAAAAAAACTATTTTCTAAAAAAGGGCTCCCAGGATCGAGTTTTTTGGCTAAATCTACTCTAAGTAAAATAACTAGATGATGCTAGGCAAAAAACAGAAAAGTCTAGAGGGAAAATTCGCAGAATTTCAATTTTTACATTTTCCCTTGCATTTATTATGCCCAATACTGGCAAAAAAAACTATTTTCTAAAAAAGGGCTCCCAGGATCGAGTTTTTTGGCTAAATCTACTCTAAGTAAAATAACTAGATGATGCTAGGCAAAAAACAGAAAAGTCTAGAGGAAAAATTCGCAGAATTTCAATTTTTACATTTTCCCTTGCATTTATTATGCCCAATACTGGCAAAAAAAACTATTTTCTAAAAAAGGGCTCCCAGGATCGAGTTTTGTGGCTAAATCTACTCTAAGTAAAATAACTAGATGATGCTAGGCAAAAAACAGAAAAGTCTAGAGGGAAAATTCGCAGAATTTCAATTTTTACATTTTCCCTTGCATTTATTATGCCCAATACTGGCAAAAAAAACTATTTTCTAAAAAAGGGCTCCCAGGATCGAGTTTTTTGGCTAAATCTACTCTAAGTAAAATAACTAGATGATGCTAGGCAAAAAACAGAAAAGTCTAGAGGAAAAATTCGCAGAATTTCAATTTTTACATTTTCCCTTGCATTTATTATGCCCAATACTGGCAAAAAAAACTATTTTCTAAAAAAGGGCTCCCAGGATCGAGTTTTTTGGCTAAATCTACTCTAAGTAAAATAACTAGATGATGCTAGGCAAAAAACAGAAAAGTCTAGAGGAAAAATTCGCAGAATTTCAATTTTTACATTTTCCCTTGCATTTATTATGCCCAATACTGGCAAAAAAAACTATTTTCTAAAAAAGGGCTCCCAGGATCGAGTTTTGTGGCTAAATCTACTCTAAGTAAAATAACTAGATGATGCTAGGCAAAAAACAGAAAAGTCTAGAGGAAAAATTCGCAGAATTTCAATTTTTACATTTTCCCTTGCATTTATTATGCCCAATACTGGCAAAAAAAACTATTTTCTAAAAAAGGGCTCCCAGGATCGAGTTTTGTGGCTAAATCTACTCTAAGTAAAATAACTAGATGATTCTAGGCAAAAAACAGAAAAGTCTAGAGGAAAAATTCGCAGAATTTCAATTTTTACATTTTCCCTTGCATTTATTATGCCCAATACTGGCAAAAAAAACTATTTTCTAAAAAAGGGCTCCCAGGATCGAGTTTTGTGGCTAAATCTACTCTAAGTAAAATAACTAGATGATGCTAGGCAAAAAACAGAAAAGTCTAGAGGGAAAATTCGCAGAATTTCAATTTTTACATTTTCCCTTGCATTTATTATGCCCAATACTGGCAAAAAAAACTATTTTCTAAAAAAGGGCTCCCAGGATCGAGTTTTTTGGCTAAATCTACTCTAAGTAAAATAACTAGATGATGCTAGGCAAAAAACAGAAAAGTCTAGAGGAAAAATTCGCAGAATTTCAATTTTTACATTTTCCCTTGCATTTATTATGCCCAATACTGGCAAAAAAAACTATTTTCTAAAAAAGGGCTCCCAGGATCGAGTTTTTTGGCTAAATCTACTCTAAGTAAAATAACTAGATGATGCTAGGCAAAAAACAGAAAAGTCTAGAGGGAAAATTCGCAGAATTTCAATTTTTACATTTTCCCTTGCATTTATTATGCCCAATACTGGCAAAAAAAACTATTTTCTAAAAAAGGGCTCCCAGGATCGAGTTTTTTGGCTAAATCTACTCTAAGTAAAATAACTAGATGATGCTAGGCAAAAAACAGAAAAGTCTAGAGGAAAAATTCGCAGAATTTCAATTTTTACATTTTCCCTTGCATTTATTATGCCCAATACTGGCAAAAAAAACTATTTTCTAAAAAAGGGCTCCCAGGATCGAGTTTTTTGGCTAAATCTACTCTAAGTAAAATAACTAGATGATGCTAGGCAAAAAACAGAAAAGTCTAGAGGAAAAATTCGCAGAATTTCAATTTTTACATTTTCCCTTGCATTTATTATGCCCAATACTGGCAAAAAAAACTATTTTCTAAAAAAGGGCTCCCAGGATCGAGTTTTGTGGCTAAATATACTCTGAGTAAAATAACTAGATGATGCTAGGCAAAAAACAGAAAAGTCTAGAGGAAAAATTCGCAGAATTTCAATTTTTACATTTTCCCTTGCATTTATTATGCCCAATACTGGCAAAAAAAACTATTTTCTAAAAAAGGGCTCCCAGGATCGAGTTTTGTGGCTAAATATACTCTGAGTAAAATAAATAGATGATGCTAGGCAAAAAACAGAAAAGTCTAGAGGAAAAATTCGCAGAATTTCAATTTTTACATTTTCCCTTTCGTTTATTAAGCCCAATACTGGCAAAAAAAACTATTTTCTAAACAAGGGCTCCCAGGATCGAGTTTTTTGGCTAAATCTACTCTAAGTAAAATAACTAGATGATGCTAGGCAAAAAACAGAAAAGTCTAGAGGAAAAATTCGCAGAATTTCAATTTTTACATTTTCCCTCTCATTTATTAAGCCCAATACTGGCAAAAAAAACTATTTTCTAAAAAAGGGCTCCCAGGATCGAGTTTTTTGGCTAAATCTACTCTAAGTAAAATAACTAGATGATGCTAGGCAAAAAACAGAAAAGTCTAGAGGAAAAATTCGCAGAATTTAAATTTTTACATTTTCCCTTTCATTTATTAAGCCCAATACTGGCAAAAAAAACTATTTCCTAAAAAAGGGCTCCCAGGATCGAGTTTTGTGGCTAAATCTACTCTAAGTAATATAACTAGATGATGCTAGGCAAAAAACAGAAAAGTCTAGAGGAAAAATTCGCAGAATTTCAATTTTTACATTTTCCCTTGCATTTATTAAGCCCAATACTGGCAAAAAAAAACTATTTCCTAAAAAAGGGCTCCCAGGATCGATTTTGTTGGCTAAATCTACTCTAAGTAAAATAACTAGATGATGCTAGGCAAAAAACAGAAAAGTCTAGAGGAAAAATTCGAAGAATTTCAATTTTTACATTTTCCCTTGCATTTATTATGCCCAATACTGGCAAAAACAACTATTTTCTAAAAAAGGGCTCCCAGGATCGAGTTTTGTGGCTAAATCTACTCTAAGTAAAATAACTAGATGATGCTAGGCAAAAAACAGAAAAGTCTAGAGGAAAAATTCGCAGAATTTCAATTTTTACATTTTCCCTTGCATTTATTATGCCCAATACTGGTAAAAAAAACTATTTTCTAAAAAAGGGCTCCCAGGATCGAGTTTTGTGGCTAAATATACTCTGAGTAAAATAACTAGATGATGCTAGGCAAAAAACAGAAAAGTCTAGAGGAAAAATTCGCAGAATTTCAATTTTTACATTTTCCCTTGCATTTATTATGCCCAATACTGGCAAAAAAACTATTTTCTAAAAAAGGGCTCCCAGGATCGAGTTTTGTGGCTAAATCTACTCTAAGTAAAATAACTAGATGATGCTAGGCAAAAAACAGAAAAGTCTAGAGGAAAAATTCGCAGAATTTCAATTTTTACATTTTCCCTTGCATTTATTATGCCCAATACTGGCAAAAAAAACTATTTTCTAAAAAAGGGCTCCCAGGATCGAGTTTTGTGGCTAAATATACTCTGAGTAAAATAACTAGATGATGCTAGGCAAAAAACAGAAAAGTCTAGAGGAAAAATTCGCAGAATTTCAATTTTTACATTTTCCCTTGCATTTATTATGCCCAATACTGGTAAAAAAAACTATTTTCTAAAAAAGGGCTCCCAGGATCGAGTTTTGTGGCTAAATATACTCTGAGTAAAATAACTAGATGATGCTAGGCAAAAAACAGAAAAGTCTAGAGGAAAAATTCGCAGAATTTCAATTTTTACATTTTCCCTTGCATTTATTATGCCCAATACTGGCAAAAAAACTATTTTCTAAAAAAGGGCTCCCAGGATCGAGTTTTGTGGCTAAATCTACTCTAAGTAAAATAACTAGATGATGCTAGGCAAAAAACAGAAAAGTCTAGAGGAAAAATTCGCAGAATTTCAATTTTTACATTTTCCCTTGCATTTATTATGCCCAATACTGGCAAAAAAAACTATTTTCTAAAAAAGGGCTCCCAGGATCGAGTTTTGTGGCTAAATATACTCTGAGTAAAATAACTAGATGATGCTAGGCAAAAAACAGAAAAGTCTAGAGGAAAAATTCGCAGAATTTCAATTTTTACATTTTCCCTTGCATTTATTATGCCCAATACTGGCAAAAAAACTATTTTCTAAAAAAGGGCTCCCAGGATCGAGTTTTGTGGCTAAATCTACTCTAAGTAAAATAACTAGATGATGCTAGGCAAAAAACAGAAAAGTCTAGAGGAAAAATTCGCAGAATTTCAATTTTTACATTTTCCCTTGCATTTATTATGCCCAATACTGGCAAAAAAACTATTTTCTAAAAAAGGGCTCCCAGGATCGAGTTTTGTGGCTAAATCTACTCTAAGTAAAATAACTAGATGATGCTAGGCAAAAAACAGAAAAGTCTAGAGGAAAAATTCGCAGAATTTCAATTTTTACATTTTCCCTTGCATTTATTATGCCCAATACTGGCAAAAAAAACTATTTTCTAAAAAAGGGCTCCCAGGATCGAGTTTTGTGGCTAAATCTACTCTAAGTAAAATAACTAGATGATGCTAGGCAAAAAACAGAAAAGTCTAGAGGAAAAATTCGCAGAATTTCAATTTTTACATTTTCCCTTGCATTTGTTATGCCCAATACTGGCAAAAAAACTATTTTCTAAAAAAGGGCTCCCAGGATCGAGTTTTGTGGCTAAATCTACTCTAAGTAAAATAACTAGATGATGCTAGGCAAAAAACAGAAAAGTCTAGAGGAAAAATTCGCAGAATTTCAATTTTTACATTTTCCCTTGCATTTATTATGCCCAATACTGGTAAAAAAAACTATTTTCTAAAAAAGGGCTCCCAGGATCGAGTTTTGTGGCTAAGTATACTCTGAGTAAAATAACTAGATGATGCTAGGCAAAAAACAGAAAAGTCTAGAGGAAAAATTCGCAGAATTTCAATTTTTACATTTTCCCTTGCATTTATTATGCCCAATACTGGCAAAAAAACTATTTTCTAAAAAAGGGCTCCCAGGATCGAGTTTTGTGGCTAAATCTACTCTAAGTAAAATAACTAGATGATGCTAGGCAAAAAACAGAAAAGTCTAGAGGAAAAATTCGCAGAATTTCAATTTTTACATTTTCCCTTGCATTTATTATGCCCAATACTGGCAAAAAAAACTATTTTCTAAAAAAGGGCTCCCAGGATCGAGTTTTGTGGCTAAATATACTCTGAGTAAAATAACTAGATGATGCTAGGCAAAAAACAGAAAAGTCTAGAGGAAAAATTCGCAGAATTTCAATTTTTACATTTTCCCTTGCATTTATTATGCCCAATACTGGTAAAAAAAACTATTTTCTAAAAAAGGGCTCCCAGGATCGAGTTTTGTGGCTAAATATACTCTGAGTAAAATAACTAGATGATGCTAGGCAAAAAACAGAAAAGTCTAGAGGAAAAATTCGCAGAATTTCAATTTTTACATTTTCCCTTGCATTTATTATGCCCAATACTGGCAAAAAAACTATTTTCTAAAAAAGGGCTCCCAGGATCGAGTTTTGTGGCTAAATATACTCTGAGTAAAATAACTAGATGATGCTAGGCAAAAAACAGAAAAGTCTAGAGGAAAAATTCGCAGAATTTCAATTTTTACATTTTCCCTTGCATTTATTAAGCCCTATACTGGCAAAAAAAACTATTTTCTAAAAAAGGGCTCCCAGGATCGAGTTTTTTGGCTAAATCTACTCTAAGTAAAATAACTAGATGATGCTAGGCAAAAAACAGAAAAGTCTAGAGGAAAAATTCGCAGCATTTCAATTTTTACATTTTCCCTTTCATTTATTAAGCCCAATACTGGCAAAAAAAACTATTTTCTAAAAAAGGGCTCCCAGGATCGAGTTTTTTGGCTAAATCTACTCTAAGTAAAATAACTAGATGATGCTAGGCAAAAAACAGAAAAGTCTAGAGGAAAAATTCGCAGAATTTCAATTTTTACATTTTCCCTTGCATTTGTTAAGCCCTATACTGGCAAAAAAAAATTTTCCTAAAAAAGGGCTCCCAGGATCGAGCTTTTTGGCTAAATCTACTCTAAGTAAAATAACTAGATGATGCTAGGCAAAAAACAGAAAAGTCTAGAGGAAAAATTCGCAGAATTTCAATTTTTACATTTTCCCTTGCATTTATTATGCCCAATACTGGCAAAAAAAAATTTTCTAAAAAAGGGCTCCCAGGATCGAGTTTTGTGGCTAAATATACTCTGAGTAAAATAACTAGATGATGCTAGGCAAAAAACAGAAAAGTCTAGAGGAAAAATACGCAGAATTTCAATTTTTACATTTTCCCTTTCATTTATTAAGTCCTATATTGGAAAAAAAACTATTTTCTAAAAAAGGGCTCCCAGGATCGAGTTTTGTGCCTAAATCTACTCTAAGTAATATAACTAGATGATGCTAGGCAAAAAACAGAAAAGTCTAGAGGAAAAATTCGCAGAATTTCAATTTTTACATTTTCCCTTTCATTTATTAAGGGACTATTTCGGTCTAGAAATTTCAAAGAATCGATTTTTTTTTTTTTACATTTTCTGACTCTTTATAGTCCCAAAAATTATGTCCTGAAATATTTTAATGAAATTCGAATTCTAAACCGGTCTAGAGCGAGTTTTACAATTCGATTTTTTACAAATTATTCATGTTTTTTCACAAAACAAATCTTTAAACGCGTTTTTCTCAAAATCAACTTTTTTCAGACGGCGGACAGTTAATCTCCGAAACTACTCAACCGATCATTACCAAATTTTGTGTACATCTTTATTTAAGTGTCGTACACAGTAATACAGCAGAAAATTTGAGAATTTTCTATATAAAAAAAAAATTTGCGAGAAAAAAGAACTAAAAACGAGGTCAATTTTCCAAGTTTTTTTTCAAAATGCCGCCATTTTTTTTTTTTCATCGATTTTCCGAATTTTCTGCTGTATTACTGTGTAAGAAGCCTTCTTTTAAAAGACCTATTTTGAATTTTTTGTTTCAGACTTCTCAATCATGAGATTAACTATCCGCCATAGAAGGAGAATTTTTTCAGGACCAGACTTTGACGCCCTCTACATTTCGGAAGAAGAGTGACAAAGAAAAGAAAAAAATTTTTTTGTGTAGTTTTTTTATGTAATAACGTGTTACAAAATATTTCATGTAAATATCTAATAAAGGAGCCCAGAAAAAAATTCCCAAAAAAATACCATTTTTTTACGTTCTAGACCGAAATAGTCCCTTAAGCCCAATACTGGCAAAAAAAACTATTTTCTAAAAAAGGGCTCCCAGGATCGAGTTTTGTGGCTAAATATACTCTGAGTAAAATAACTAGATGATGCTAGGCAAAAAACAGAAAAGTCTAGAGGAAAAATTCGCAGAATTTCAATTTTTACATTTTCCCTTGCATTTATTAAGCCCAATACTCGCAAAAAAAACTATTTTCTAAAAAAGGGCTCCCAGGATCGAGTTTTTTGGCTAAATCTACTCTAAGTAAAATAACTAGATGATGCTAGGCAAAAAACAGAAAAGTCTAGAGGAAAAATTCGCAGAATTTCAATTTTTACATTTTCCCTTGCATTTATTATGCCCAGTACTGGCAAAAAAAACTATTTTCTAAAAAAGGGCTCCCAGGATCGAGTTTTGTGGCTAAATATACTCTGAGTAAAATAACTAGATGATGCTAGGCAAAAAACAGAAAAGTCTAGAGGAAAAATTCGCAGAATTTCAATTTTTACATTTTCCCTTTCATTTATTAAGTCCTATATTGGAAAAAAAACTATTTTCTAAAAAAGGGCTCCCAGGATCGAGTTTTGTGGCTAAATCTACTCTAAGTAATATAACTAGATGATGCTAGGCAAAAAACAGAAAAGTCTAGAGGAAAAATTCGCAGAATTTCAATTTTTACATTTTCCCTTTCATTTATTAAGTCCTATATTGGAAAAAAAAACTATTTTCTAAAAAAGGGCTCCCAGGATCGAGTTTTGTGGCTAAATATACTCTGAGTAAAATAACTAGATGATGCTAGGCAAAAAACAGAAAAGTCTAGAGGAAAAATACGCAGAATTTCAATTTTTACATTTTCCCTTTCATTTATTAAGTCCTATATTGGAAAAAAAACTATTTTCTAAAAAAGGGCTCCCAGGATCGAGTTTTGTGGCTAAATCTACTCTAAGTAATATAACTAGATGATGCTAGGCAAAAAACAGAAAAGTCTAGAGGAAAAATTCGCAGAATTTCAATTTTTACATTTTCCCTTTCATTTATTAAGTCCTATATTGGAAAAAAAACTATTTTCTAAAAAAGGGCTCCCAGGATCGAGTTTTGTGGCTAAATCTACTCTAAGTAAAATAACTAGATGATGCTAGGCAAAAAACAGAAAAGTCTAGAGGAAAAATTCGCAGAATTTCAATTTTTACATTTTCCCTTGCATTTATTATGCCCAGTACTGGCAAAAAAAACTATTTTCTAAAAAAGGGCTCCCAGGATCGAGTTTTGTGGCTAAATATACTCTGAGTAAAATAACTAGATGATGCTAGGCAAAAAACAGAAAAGTCTAGAGGAAAAATACGCAGAATTTCAATTTTTACATTTTCCCTTTCATTTATTAAGTCCTATATTGGAAAAAAAACTATTTTCTAAAAAAGGGCTCCCAGGATCGAGTTTTGTGGCTAAATCTACTCTAAGTAAAATAACTAGATGATGCTAGGCAAAAAACAGAAAAGTCTAGAGGAAAAATTCGCAGAATTTCAATTTTTACATTTTCCCTTGCATTTATTATGCCCAGTACTGGCAAAAAAAACTATTTTCTAAAAAAGGGCTCCCAGGATCGAGTTTTGTGGCTAAATATACTCTGAGTAAAATAACTAGATAATGCTAGGCAAAAAACAGAAAAGTCTAGAGGAAAAATTCGCAGAATTTCAATTTTTACATTTTCCCTTTCATTTATTAAGTCCTATATTGGAAAAAAAACTATTTTCTAAAAAAGGGCTCCCAGGATCGAGTTTTGTGGCTAAATCTACTCTAAGTAATATAACTAGATGATGCTAGGCAAAAAACAGAAAAGTCTAGAGGAAAAATTCGCAGAATTTCAATTTTTACATTTTCCCTTTCATTTATTAAGTCCTATATTGGAAAAAAAACTATTTTCTAAAAAAGGGCTCCCAGGATCGAGTTTTGTGGCTAAATATACTCTGAGTAAAATAACTAGATGATGCTAGGCAAAAAACAGAAAAGTCTAGAGGAAAAATACGCAGAATTTCAATTTTTACATTTTCCCTTTCATTTATTAAGTCCTATATTGGAAAAAAAACTATTTTCTAAAAAAGGGCTCCCAGGATCGAGTTTTGTGGCTAAATCTACTCTATGTAAAATAACTAGATGATGCTAGGCAAAAAACAGAAAAGTCTAGAGGAAAAATTCGCAGAATTTCAATTTTTACATTTTCCCTTGCATTTATTATGCCCAATATTGGCAAAAAAAACTATTTTCTAAAAAAGGGCTCCCAGGATCGAGTTTTGTGGCTAAATATACTCTGAGTAAAATAACTAGATGATGCTAGGCAAAAAACAGAAAAGTCTAGAGGAAAAATACGCAGAATTTCAATTTTTACATTTTCCCTTTCATTTATTAAGTCCTATATTGGAAAAAAAACTATTTTCTAAAAAAGGGCTCCCAGGATCGAGTTTTGTGGCTAAATCTACTCTAAGTAATATAACTAGATGATGCTAGGCAAAAAACAGAAAAGTCTAGAGGAAAAATTCGCAGAATTTCAATTTTTACATTTTCCCTTGCATTTATTATGCCCAATACTGGCAAAAAAAACTATTTTCTAAAAAAGGGCTCCCAGGATCGAGTTTTGTGGCTAAATATACTCTGAGTAAAATAACTAGATGATGCTAAGCAAAAAACAGAAAAGTCTAGAGGAAAAATACGCAGAATTTCAATTTTTACATTTTCCCTTTCATTTATTAAGTCCTATATTGGAAAAAAAACTATTTTCTAAAAAAGGGCTCCCAGGATCGAGTTTTGTGGCTAAATCTACTCTAAGTAATATAACTAGATGATGCTAGGCAAAAAACAGAAAAGTCTAGAGGAAAAATTCGCAGAATTTCAATTTTTACATTTTCCCTTTCATTTATTAAGCCCAATACTGGCAAAAAAAACTATTTTCTAAAAAAGGGCTCCCACGATCGAGTTTTTTGGCTAAATCTACTCTAAGTAAAATAACTAGATGATGCTAGGCAAAAAACAGAAAAGTCTAGAGGAAAAATTCGCAGAATTTCAATTTTTACATTTTCCCTTTCATTTATTAAGCCCAATACTGGCAAAAAAAACTATTTTCTAAAAAAGGGCTCCCAGGATCGAGTTTTTTGGCTAAATCTACTCTAAGTAAAATAACTAGATGATGCTAGGCAAAAAACAGAAAAGTCTAGAGGAAAAATTCGCAGAATTTCAATTTTTACATTTTCCCTTTCATTTATTAAGCCCAATACTGGCAAAAAAAACTATTTTCTAAAAAAGGGCTCCCAGGATCGAGTTTTTTGGCTAAATCTACTCTAAGTAAAATAACTAGATGATGCTAGGCAAAAAACAGAAAAGTCTAGAGGAAAAATTCGCAGAATTTCAATTTTTACATTTTCCCTTTCATTTATTAAGCCCAATACTGGCAAAAAAAAACTATTTCCTAAAAAAGGGCTCCCAGGATCGAGTTTTGTGGCTAAATCTACTCTGAGTAAAATAACTAGATGATGCTAAGCAAAAAACAGAAAAGTCTAGAGGAAAAATACGCAGAATTTCAATTTTTACATTTTCCCTTTCATTTATTATGCCCAATACTGGCAAAAAAAACTATTTTCTAAAAAAGGGCTCCCAGGATCGAGTTTTGTGGCTAAATCTACTCTATGTAAAATAACTAGATGATGCTAGCCAAAAAACAGAAAAGTCTAGAGGAAAAATTCGCAGAATTTCAATTTTTACATTTTCCCTTGCATTTATTATGCCCAATATTGGCAAAAAAAACTATTTTCTAAAAAAGGGCTCCCAGGATCGAGTTTTGTGGCTAAATATACTCTGAGTAAAATAACTAGATGATGCTAGGCAAAAAACAGAAAAGTCTAGAGGAAAAATACGCAGAATTTCAATTTTTACATTTTCCCTTTCATTTATTAAGTCCTATATTGGAAAAAAAACTATTTTCTAAAAAAGGGCTCCCAGGATCGAGTTTTGTGGCTAAATCTACTCTAAGTAATATAACTAGATGATGCTAGGCAAAAAACAGAAAAGTCTAGAGGAAAAATTCGCAGAATTTCAATTTTTACATTTTCCCTTGCATTTATTATGCCCAATACTGGCAAAAAAAACTATTTTCTAAAAAAGGGCTCCCAGGATCGAGTTTTGTGGCTAAATATACTCTGAGTAAAATAACTAGATGATGCTAAGCAAAAAACAGAAAAGTCTAGAGGAAAAATACGCAGAATTTCAATTTTTACATTTTCCCTTTCATTTATTAAGTCCTATATTGGAAAAAAAACTATTTTCTAAAAAAGGGCTCCCAGGATCGAGTTTTGTGGCTAAATCTACTCTAAGTAATATAACTAGATGATGCTAGGCAAAAAACAGAAAAGTCTAGAGGAAAAATTCGCAGAATTTCAATTTTTACATTTTCCCTTTCATTTATTAAGCCCAATACTGGCAAAAAAAACTATTTTCTAAAAAAGGGCTCCCACGATCGAGTTTTTTGACTAAATCTACTCTAAGTAAAATAACTAGATGATGCTAGGCAAAAAACAGAAAAGTCTAGAGGAAAAATTCGCAGAATTTCAATTTTTACATTTTCCCTTTCATTTATTAAGCCCAATACTGGCAAAAAAAACTATTTTCTAAAAAAGGGCTCCCAGGATCGAGTTTTTTGGCTAAATCTACTCTAAGTAAAATAACTAGATGATGCTAGGCAAAAAACAGAAAAGTCTAGAGGAAAAATTCGCAGAATTTCAATTTTTACATTTTCCCTTTCATTTATTAAGCCCAATACTGGCAAAAAAAACTATTTTCTAAAAAAGGGCTCCCAGGATCGAGTTTTTTGGCTAAATCTACTCTAAGTAAAATAAATAGATGATGCTAGGCAAAAAACAGAAAAGTCTAGAGGAAAAATTCGCAGAATTTCAATTTTTACATTTTCCCTTGCATTTATTAAGCCCAATACTGGCAAAAAAAACTATTTCCTAAAAAAGGGCTCCCAGGATCGATTTTTTTGGCTAAATCTACTCTAAGTAAAATAACTAGATGATGCTAGGCAAAAAACAGAAAAGTCTAGAGGAAAAATTCGCAGAATTTCAATTTTTACATTTTCCCTTGCATTTATTATGCCCAATACTGGCAAAAACAACTATTTTCTAAAAGAGGGCTCCCAGGATCGAGTTTTGTGGCTAAATATACTCTGAGTAAAATAACTAGATGATGCTAGGCAAAAAACAGAAAAGTCTAGAGGAAAAATTCGCAGAATTTCAATTTTTACATTTTCCCTTGCATTTATTAAGCCCTATACTGGCAAAAAAAAAATTTCCTAAAAAAGGGCTCCCAGGATCGAGTTTTGTGGCTAAATCTACTCTAAGTAATATAACTAGATGATGCTAGGCAAAAAACAGAAAAGTCTAGAGGAAAAATTCGCAGAATTTCAATTTTTACATTTTCCCTTTCATTTATTAAGCCCAATACTGGCAAAAAAAAACTATTTTCTAAAAAAGGGCTCCCAGGATCGAGTTTTTTGGCTAAATCTACTCTAAGTAAAATAACTAGATGATGCTAGGCAAAAAACAGAAAAGTCTAGAGGAAAAATTCGCAGAATTTCAATTTTTACATTTTCCCTTTCATTTGTTAAGCCCTATACTGGCAAAAAAAAATGTTCCTAAAAAAGGGCTCCCAGGATCGAGCTTTTTGGCTAAATCTACTCTAAGTAAAATAACTAGATGATGCTAGGCAAAAAACAGAAAAGTCTAGAGGAAAAATTCGCAGAATTTCAATTTTTACATTTTCCCTTGCATTTATTATGCCCAATACTGGCAAAAAAAACTATTTTCTAAAAAAGGGCTCCCAGGATCGAGTTTTGTGGCTAAATATACTCTGAGTAAAATAACTAGATGATGCTAGGCAAAAAACAGAAAAGTCTAGAGGAAAAATTCGCAGAATTTCAATTTTTACATTTTCCCTTGCATTTATTAAGTCCTATATTGGAAAAAAAACTATTTTCTAAAAAAGGGCTCCCAGGATCGAGTTTTGTGGCTAAATCTACTCTAAGTAATATAACTAGATGATGCTAGGCAAAAAAAAGAAAAGTCTAGAGGAAAAATTCGCAGAATTTCAATTTTTACATTTTCCCTTGCATTTATTATGCCCAATACTGGCAAAAAAAACTATTTTCTAAAAAAGGGCTCCCAGGATCGAGTTTTGTGGCTAAATATACTCTGAGTAAAATAACTAGATGATGCTAGGCAAAAAACAGAAAAGTCTAGAGGAAAAATACGCAGAATTTCAATTTTTACATTTTCCCTTTCATTTATTAAGTCCTATATTGGAAAAAAAACTATTTTCTAAAAAAGGGCTCCCAGGATCGAGTTTTGTGGCTAAATCTACTCTAAGTAATATAACTAGATGATGCTAGGCAAAAAAAAGAAAAGTCTAGAGGAAAAATTCGCAGAATTTCAATTTTTACATTTTCCCTTGCATTTATTATGCCCAATACTGGCAAAAAAAACTATTTTCTAAAAAAGGGCTCCCAGGATCGAGTTTTGTGGCTAAATATACTCTGAGTAAAATAACTAGATGATGCTAGGCAAAAAACAGAAAAGTCTAGAGGAAAAATACGCAGAATTTCAATTTTTACATTTTCCCTTTCATTTATTAAGTCCTATATTGGAAAAAAAACTATTTTCTAAAAAAGGGCTCCCAGGATCGAGTTTTGTGGCTAAATCTACTCTAAGTAAAATAACTAGATGATGCTAAGCAAAAAACAGAAAAGTCTAGAGGAAAAATTCGCAGAATTTCAATTTTTACATTTTCCCTTGCATTTATTAAGCCCAATACTCGCAAAAAAAACTATTTTCTAAAAAAGGGCTCCCAGGATCGAGTTTTTTGGCTAACTATACTCTGAGTAAAATAACTAGATGATGCTAGGCAAAAAACAGAAAAGTCTAGAGGAAAAATACGCAGAATTTCAATTTTTACATTTTCCCTTTCATTTATTAAGTCCTATATTGGAAAAAAAACTATTTTCTAAAAAAGGGCTCCCAGGATCGAGTTTTGTGGCTAAATCTACTCTAAGTAATATAACTAGATGATGCTAGGCAAAAAACAGAAAAGTCTAGAGGAAAAATTCGCAGAATTTCAATTTTTACATTTTCCCTTGCATTTATTATGCCCAATACTGGCAAAAAAAACTATTTTCTAAAAAAGGGCTCCCAGGATCGAGTTTTGTGGCTAAATATACTCTGAGTAAAATAACTAGATGATGCTAGGCAAAAAACAGAAAAGTCTAGAGGAAAAATACGCAGAATTTCAATTTTTACATTTTCCCTTTCATTTATTAAGTCCTATATTGGAAAAAAAACTATTTTCTAAAAAAGGGCTCCCAGGATCGAGTTTTGTGGCTAAATCTACTCTAAGTAATATAACTAGATGATGCTAGGCAAAAAACAGAAAAGTCTAGAGGAAAAATTCGCAGAATTTCAATTTTTACATTTTCCCTTGCATTTATTATGCCCAATACTGGCAAAAAAAAACTATTTTCTAAAAAAGGGCTCCCAGGATCGAGTTTTGTGGCTAAATATACTCTGAGTAAAATAACTAGATGATGCTAGGCAAAAAACAGAAAAGTCTAGAGGAAAAATACGCAGAATTTCAATTTTTACATTTTCCCTTTCATTTATTAAGTCCTATATTGGAAAAAAAAACTATTTTCTAAAAAAGGGCTCCCAGGATCGAGTTTTGTGGCTAAATCTACTCTAAGTAAAATAACTAGATGATGCTAGGCAAAAAACAGAAAAGTCTAGAGGAAAAATTCGCAGAATTTCAATTTTTACATTTTCCCTTTCATTTATTAAGTCCTATATTGGAAAAAAAACTATTTTCTAAAAAAGGGCTCCCAGGATCGAGTTTTGTGGCTAAATCTACTCTAAGTAATATAACTAGATGATGCTAGGCAAAAAACAGAAAAGTCTAGAGGAAAAATTCGCAGAATTTCAATTTTTACATTTTCCCTTGCATTTATTATGCCCAATACTGGCAAAAAAAACTATTTTCTAAAAAAGGGCTCCCAGGATCGAGTTTTGTGGCTAAATATACTCTGAGTAAAATAACTAGATGATGCTAGGCAAAAAACAGAAAAGTCTAGAGGAAAAATACGCAGAATTTCAATTTTTACATTTTCCCTTTCATTTATTAAGTCCTATATTGGAAAAAAAACTATTTTCTAAAAAAGGGCTCCCAGGATCGAGTTTTGTGGCTAAATCTACTCTAAGTAAAATAACTAGATGATGCTAGGCAAAAAACAGAAAAGTCTAGAGGAAAAATTCGCAGAATTTCAATTTTTACATTTTCCCTTGCATTTATTAAGCCCAATACTCGCAAAAAAAAACTATTTTCTAAAAAAGGGCTCCCAGGATCGAGTTTTTTGGCTAACTATACTCTGAGTAAAATAACTAGATGATGCTAGGCAAAAAACAGAAAAGTCTAGAGGAAAAATACGCAGAATTTCAATTTTTACATTTTCCCTTTCATTTATTAAGTCCTATATTGGAAAAAAAACTATTTTCTAAAAAAGGGCTCCCAGGATCGAGTTTTGTGGCTAAATCTACTCTAAGTAAAATATCTAGATGATGCTAGGCAAAAAACAGAAAAGTCTAAAGGAAAAATTCGCAGAATTTCAATTTTTACATTTTCCCTTTCATTTATTAAGCCCAATACTGGCAAAAAAAACTATTTTCTAAAAAAGGGCTCCCAGGATCGAGTTTTGTGGCTAAATCTACTCTAAGTAAAATAACTAGATGATGCTAGGCAAAAAACAGAAAAGTCTAGAGGAAAAATTCGCAGAATTTCAATTTTTACATTTTCCCTTTCATTTATTAAGCCCAATACTGGCAAAAAAAAACTATTTTCTAAAAAAGGGCTCCCAGGATCGAGTTTTTTGGCTAAATCTACTCTAAGTAAAATAACTAGATGATGCTAGGCAAAAAACAGAAAAGTCTAGAGGAAAAATTCGCAGAATTTCAATTTTTACATTTTCCCTTTCATTTATAAAGCCCAATACTGGCAAAAAAAACTATTTTCTAAAAAAGGGCTCCCAGGATCGAGTTTTTTGGCTAAATCTACTCTAAGTAAAATAACTAGATGATGCTAGGCAAAAAACAGAAAAGTCTAGAGGAAAAATTCGCAGAATTTCAATTTTTACATTTTCCCTTTCATTTATTAAGCCCAATACTGGCAAAAAAAACTATTTTCTAAAAAAGGGCTCCCAGGATCGAGCTTTTTGGCTAAATCTACTCTAAGTAAAATAACTAGATGATGCTAGGCAAAAAACAGAAAAGTCTAGAGGAAAAATTCGCAGAATTTCAATTTTTACATTTTCCCTTGCATTTATTATGCCCAATACTGGCAAAAAAAACTATTTTCTAAAAAAGGGCTCCCAGGATCGAGTTTTGTGGCTAACTATACTCTGAGTAAAATAACTAGATGATGCTAGGCAAAAAACAGAAAAGTCTAGAGGAAAAATACGCAGAATTTCAATTTTTACATTTTCCCTTTCATTTATTAAGTCCTATATTGGAAAAAAAACTATTTTCTAAAAAAGGGCTCCCAGGATCGAGTTTTGTGGCTAAATCTACTCTAAGTAAAATATCTAGATGATGCTACGCAAAAAACAGAAAAGTCTAAAGGAAAAATTCGCAGAATTTCAATTTTTACATTTTCCCTTTCATTTATTAAGCCCAATACTGGCAAAAAAAACTATTTTCTAAAAAAGGGCTCCCAGGATCGAGTTTTGTGGCTAAATCTACTCTAAGTAAAATAACTAGATAATGCTAGGCAAAAAACAGAAAAGTCTAGAGGAAAAATACGCAGAATTTCAATTTTTACATTTTCCCTTTCATTTATTAAGTCCTATATTGGAAAAAAAACTATTTTCTAAAAAAGGGCTCCCAGGATCGAGTTTTGTGGCTAAATCTACTCTAAGTAAAATATCTAGATGATGCTAGGCAAAAAACAGAAAGGTCTAAAGGAAAAATTCGCAGAATTTCAATTTTTACATTTTCCCTTTCATTTATTAAGCCCAATACTGGCAAAAAAAACTATTTTCTAAAAAAGGGCTCCCAGGATCGAGTTTTGTGGCTAAATCTACTCTAAGTAAAATAACTAGATAATGCTAGGCAAAAAACAGAAAAGTCTAGAGGAAAAATTCGCAGAATTTCAATTTTTACATTTTCCCTTTCATTTATTAAGCCCAATACTGGCAAAAAAAACTATTTTCTAAAAAAGGGCTCCCAGGATCGAGTTTTTTGGCTAAATCTACTCTAAGTAAAATAACTAGATGATGCTAGGCAAAAAACAGAAAAGTCTAGAGGAAAAATTCGCAGAATTTCAATTTTTACATTTTCCCTTTCATTTATTAAGCCCAATACTGGCAAAAAAAACTATTTTCTAAAAAAGGGCTCCCAGGATCGAGTTTTTTGGCTAAATCTACTCTAAGTAAAATAACTAGATGATGCTAGGCAAAAAACAGAAAAGTCTAGAGGAAAAATTCGCAGAATTTCAATTTTTACATTTTCCCTTTCATTTATTAAGCCCAATACTGGCAAAAAAAACTATTTTCTAAAAAAGGGCTCCCAGGATCGAGCTTTTTGGCTAAATCTACTCTAAGTAAAATAACTAGATGATGCTAGGCAAAAAACAGAAAAGTCTAGAGGAAAAATTCGCAGAATTTCAATTTTTACATTTTCCCTTTCATTTATTAAGCCCAATACTGGCAAAAAAAACTATTTTCTAAAAAAGGGCTCCCAGGATCGAGCTTTTTGGCTAAATCTACTCTAAGTAAAATAACTAGATGATGCTAGGCAAAAAACAGAAAAGTCTAGAGGAAAAATTCGCAGAATTTCAATTTTTACATTTTCCCTTTCATTTATTAAGCCCAATACTGGCAAAAAAAACTATTTTCTAAAAAAGGGCTCCCAGGATCGAGTTTTTTGGCTAAATCTACTCTAAGTAAAATAACTAGATAATGCTAGGCAAAAAACAGAAAAGTCTAGAGGAAAAATTCGCAGAAATTCAATTTTTACATTTTCCCTTTCATTTATTAAGCCCAATACTGGCAAAAAAAACTATTTCCTAAAAAAGGGCTCCCAGGATCGAGTTTTGTGGCTAAATCTACTCTAAGTAAAATATCTAGATGATGCTAGGCAAAAAACAGAAAAGTCTAAAGGAAAAATTCGCAGAATTTCAATTTTTACATTTTCCCTTTCATTTATTAAGCCCAATACTGGCAAAAAAAACTATTTTCTAAAAAAGGGCTCCCAGGATCGAGTTTTTTGGCTAAATCTACTCTAAGTAAAATAACTAGATGATGCTAGGCAAAAAACAGAAAAGTCTAGAGGAAAAATTCGCAGAATTTCAATTTTTACATTTTCCCTTGCATTTATTAAGCCCAATACTGGCAAAAAAAACTATTTCCTAAAAAAGGGCTCCCAGGATCGATTTTTTTGGCTAAATCTACTCTAAGTAAAATAACTAGATGATGCTAGGCAAAAAACAGCAAAGTCTAGAGGAAAAATTCGCAGAATTTCAATTTTTACATTTTCCCTTTCATTTATTAAGCCCAATACTGGCAAAAAAAACTATTTCCTAAAAAAGGGCTCCCAGGATCGAGTTTTGTGGCTAAATCTACTCTAAGTAATATAACTAGATGATGCTAGGCAAAAAACAGAAAAGTCTAGAGGAAAAATTCGCAGAATTTCAATTTTTACATTTTCCCTTTCATTTATTAAGCCCAATACTGGCAAAAAAAACTATTTTCTAAAAAAGGGCTCCCACGATCGAGTTTTTTGGCTAAATCTACTCTAAGTAAAATAACTAGATGATGCTAGGCAAAAAACAGAAAAGTCTAGAGGAAAAATTCGCAGAATTTCAATTTTTACATTTTCCCTTTCATTTATTAAGCCCAATACTGGCAAAAAAAACTATTTTCTAAAAAAGGGCTCCCAGGATCGAGTTTTTTGGCTAAATCTACTCTAAGTAAAATAACTAGATGATGCTAGGCAAAAAACAGAAAAGTCTAGAGGAAAAATTCGCAGAATTTCAATTTTTACATTTTCCCTTTCATTTATTAAGCCCAATACTGGCAAAAAAAACTATTTTCTAAAAAAGGGCTCCCAGGATCGAGTTTTTTGGCTAAATCTACTCTAAGTAAAATAACTAGATGATGCTAGGCAAAAAACAGAAAAGTCTAGAGGAAAAATTCGCAGAATTTCAATTTTTACATTTTCCCTTTCATTTATTAAGCCCAATACTGGCAAAAAAAAACTATTTCCTAAAAAAGGGCTCCCAGGATCGAGTTTTGTGGCTAAATCTACTCTAAGTAATATAACTAGATGATGCTAGGCAAAAAACAGAAAAGTCTAGAGGAAAAATTCGCAGAATTTCAATTTTTACATTTTCCCTTGCATTTATTAAGCCCAATACTGGCAAAAAAAACTATTTCCTAAAAAAGGGCTCCCAGGATCGATTTTTTTGGCTAAATCTACTCTAAGTAAAATAACTAGATGATCCTAGGCAAAAAACAGAAAAGCCCAGAGGAGAAAATCCCAGAATTTCAATTTTGCCATTTTCCCTTGTATTTTTTAAGCCCTATACAGACAAAAAAATTATGTTCTAAAAAAGGGCTCCCCGGTTCGGTTTTTTTGGCTAAATCTACTCTAAGTAAAATAACTAGATAATTATAGGCAAAACATAGAAAAGTCTAGAGGAAAAAATCCCAGAATTTCAAATTTCCATTTTCCCGTGTATTTTTTAAGCCCTATACAGACAAAAAAATTATGTTCTAAAAAAGGGCTCCCCGGTTCGGTTTTTTCGGCTAAATCTACTCTAAGTAAAATAACTAGATGATTATAGGCAAAACATAGAAAAGTCTAGAGGAAAAAATCCCAGAATTTCAATTTTTCCATTTTCCCGTGTATTTTTTAAACCCTATACAGACAAAAAAATTATTTTCTAAAAAAGGGCTCCCCGGATCGGCTTCTTTGGCTAAATCTACTCGAAATAAAATAACTAGATGATCCTAGGCAAAAAACAGAAAAGTCTAGAGGAAAAAATCCCAGAATTTCAATTTTTCCATTTTACCGTGTATTTTTTAAGCCCTATCCAGGCAAAAAAATTATTTTCTAAAAAAGGGCTCCGCGGATTGGTTTTTTGGCTAAACCTAATCTAAATAAAATAACTAGATGCTTCTTAGCAAAAAATAGAAAAGTCTAGAGGAAAAAATCCTAGAATTTCAATTTTTCCATTTTCCCGTGTATTTTTTAAGCCCTATACAGGCAAAAAAATTATTTTCTAAAAAAGGGCTCCCCGGATCGGCTTTTTTGGCTAAATCTACTCTAAATAAAATAACTAGATGATCCTAGGCAAAAAAGAGAAAAGCCCAGAGGAGAAAATCCCAGAATTTCAATTTTTCCATTTTCCCTTGGATTTTTTAAGCCCACTACAGGCAAAAAAATTATTTTCTAAAAAATAACTCCCCGGATCGGTTTTTTTGGCTAAATCTACTCTAAGTAAAATAACTAGATGATTCTAGGCAAAACATAGAAAAGTCTAGAGGAAAAAATCCCAGAATTTCAATTTTTCCATTTTCCCGTGTATTTTTTAAGCCCTATACAGGCAAAAAAATTATTTTCTAAAAAAGGGCTCCCCGGTTCGGTTTTTTCGGCTAAATCTACTCTAAGTAAAATAACTAGATGATTATAGGCAAAACATAGAAAAGTCTAGAGGAAAAAATCCCAGAATTTCAATTTTTCCATTTTCCCGTGTATTTTTTAAACCCTATACAGACAAAAAAATTATTTTCTAAAAAAGGGCTCCCCGGATCGGCTTTTTTGGCTAAATCTACTCGAAATAATATAAAATAACTAGATGATCCTAGGCAAAAAACAGAAAAGCCCAGAGGAAAAAATCGCAGAATTCAAATTTTTCCATTTTCCCTTGGATTTGTTAAGCCCTATACAGACAAAAAAATTATTTTCCAAAGAAGGGCTCCCCGGTTCCGTTTTTTTGGCTAAATCTATTCTAAGTAAAATAACTAGATGATTCTAGGTAAAAAGCAGAAAATACTAGAGCAAACAATCGCAGAATTTCAATTTTTCCATTTTCCCCCAGGCAAAAAAATTATTTTCTAAAAAAGGGCTCCGCGGATTGGTTTTTTTGGCTAAATCTAATTATTCTAGGCAAAAAACAGAAAAGTCCAGAGGAAAAAACCGCAGAATTTTTATTTTTCCGTAAAATTTACCGTCTAGAGAGCAAAAAAGATACACTTTTCCATAATTTGTTTTCTCAGCCCCTTTATTCGATATTACAAAAACTTTTTTTTTTAATAAGTTTTATCCTTATAGATTGAAGAAAAAAATTTTTTATTTAATTTTTGTATTTAGAAATTTGTATAGAGGGCGCTGAAGCCGGCAGCTCGAAAATATGCTAGTCCCATTGTCCACAGATAATCTCAGGATTGCGATGTCTGAAACAAAAAATTCAAACGGGATTTTAAAAAGGAAGGTCCCTTTCCTTGTAATTTACTACATTTAGTCGAAAAATGCAAAAAAACAAAAATATTACAACATTTTGAAAAAAATGTGAAAAAATTCACTTTTTTTTCATTTTTCTCTCTCGCCCACCTTTTTTTTTTAATTTTTGGGCTAAATTGTGGTAAATTACAATAGAGGCAAACAAAACGCCCCAAGGTTTATTCAAATCGGTTCGGTAGATCCGGAGATTATCTATGGGCAAACTCAAAAAATGTCATTTCAAGAAAAACGCGTTTAAAGCTTTGAGAGTCGCTCGGAGTCCATCCGCGCGCTTTCGCTGTGTAGCGCTATAACTTTTGTCCTATTATGAATTTCTCACCAAAAATTTAGGAGATGATTGGAGACTATGAGGAGTTGAAAAAAGAAAAAAAAATGATTTTTTGTAAATTCCAGACGGTAGTAGTACCTTAATAAGAGTTAGTACTGTAGATATTTTAAAAAATATTTAATTAAATATACATTGAAGTTTTAAACATTAAATTTTATCTTAAATTAATATTTTAACGCTTTTTAAAAAAATGTTCAATGTAGTTCAAAAATTTGAATTATCCCCCTCCCCACCAGAACAACTTTTTACTTTGAGAACCACCCCTCGAAAAAAAATTCTGGCTACGGCCCTGACATAATGTCAATGAAAAAATTTGAACAGGGAGTATTGTGAATTTCTAAGAAATAAACAGCTAAGAAAATTATTTGTTTTCTTTATATAGTCGCCCAAAATCCCTTTTGGTACTTTTGTTTTAGGTGCAGTTGAATGTTTTTGGTAAATTTACAAGTAATTCTGAGGGACACAAAATTGTTACGCGTAAAACGCGAGTCGTACAAAGAAATACAAAAAGCAGCATCTTGTTCGAAAGACGATTCAAGGTAGTACCGTTAACATTTCCTGGAATTTCGCTGTGTGTCATAAAGATAGGGAGGCAGAACAGTGTTTAAATTTTTTGTGGAATTCACATAGCTTCTGCTAGACAAAGAGAGCTGACAGATAATTTGTGGAATTTTAAACACAGGTTCCATCTCGCCCGTCCCCTCCCACTCACACTCGTACAAAGTTTTTTCATCTAACTCTAAAATCGAAAAAGATTCGTTTTCAGAATGAAATCACCTGCCCCTCCACCCCACCCCCTCTTTCAACCGAGGGTCCCCTATTCTAGATTTTTAGGTTTTTTTTTTTTTTTTTGTGCCAAACCCTTCGAGTTTCAGTCGCCAAAAATCCTCCTGGACACTTTGTTTTTAAGCAAAATGGAAAATTTCAAGGCAATCGGAGGGTTCTGGTTTTCGGAACTCCAGCCAAGGAGTCCCCACATCAATTTTCAGACCTCTAGCATCATAATTTGCGGAAGTCTCATACAAACTTCCATCCCCTCGTTTAAGGGGTTGGGGGGTTCCAAGTTCCAAGTTTTAGATTTTTTTTGTTCTTTGTGCACTAACACTAGCTTACATACCAATTTTCAGCTAAGGGTCGAGGAAAAACACACAAGTGAAACGCGACCCGTAAATCTTGCACCGATTGGAAACGAATTTTTTCCCACTTCTGGGAACCGTCTAACGGTGGGCTGGGCACTGTCTAACGGTTATTGACTCAGTTCGCCGATCTGCCGCTAGTCCTGGCGAAGCCGAAAAACGATAATGTCAGTACAGCAACGCTATGGAAGCCATCCTGCCCAGATTAGTTGCGTTCGAGGTCCGCATGTTCCTGTGGGACATGGGGATAAGCCAGGAGATCTTCGCCATGGAGCTCCTGGGAATTACCCATCTAGAGCTGTTGACGCTCCTGGACGATCCGATGCCCTATCACCAAATGCCAGTGTTGACGCAGGAGCGCTATAGGAGGATGAAGGCCTGGACGGACCTCCCCGAGTGCGACCGCTACAGAGCGCTCAACCTTTAAAGGTAAGTACTGCATTGTTTTATTTTTTTTTAAACCCATTTCCCCTTTAAATAATAATAATAATAAAACGTAAATTAATCTAAATTTTGTGTGCTTTTTCCAACACCTAGGAGACTGTGATGATGCTTGATGTTTGGTGATCGTTGGCGTCTCCTTCGGCCTGAAGTGCCTTTTTTTTTAATATATATATTTTTATTTATATGTTTCTTTGAAATAAAAAATATTAGCAAAAGATTTTCCTTATTATTTTTCTTCCTTTTAAAACTATTATTGTTCTTAATGGTTTATAATCAAATTATATCATTTCACTTTTATACAATGACTTTCTAGATTTCCGATTTTGTTTTTTATTGTTTTGTTTTTATCTATAAACAGAATTTTTTTAAGGTTTCGCTTTCTTCTGCTCAACTTTTCTTCCCCTAGGTCGAATAAAAATGTATTAGGGAATTAAAGTAGCAAACTTGACAGTCACACTTAACAATTAATTACAAAAAACCCTGCACTATTTTTTATTTATTTCTGTCTTTTATTGTCATATTGTTTACAATAAAATAAATCATTTTGTGTAACAGTTGAGTGGAAAACCCCCTTTTTCTACAGTGAGCGCAATTTCTATAAGCGCACGTCTGATTTTCAAGTGAAATGCACAATTCATTGAAATAAAGCGATATAGTTACAAAGGTTCTTTACAGGCACAATTTTTAAAGTTTATAACTATTCATAAAAGCAATTAAACAATTCCAAATATCAGGCAATGCGTGAATGCAATAGATCAATCTTTCACAATTGATCTTAGAGTGCGCAGTTTCTATAAACGCAGTTTCTTTTTGTAGTATTACTAGTTAAACGCAAAGTAATTTTGCTACTTTTTAGGAAACAATTCATGTGTGTTTCGTTTTTATTTTTCAACTCTAGCTTAATTCTGTATAATTGCTGTTATTTCTTAAGATTTATTGTAATACCCCGAAGAAAGGTCCTTGACAACGATGATCGCGTCAGAATCCGTGCGTTTAGGGAAACTGGCCTTGGTATAAGAGAAATTGCAAGGAGAATTGGACGTTCAGAATGTGTGGTGCGAAATTTTATTAAAAAGGGCAATCGTAATGGAGTATGGGATCATCCAAAAGGGAACGCCAAAGTTTCCAAACAAAATATTGGGAACATAAGAGAAGAAGTTATGAAAAAAAAGTTAAGTGCAGCTCAAATTATAGCAGAATTACAACTCCCAATTAAAGGAAGAAGAGTTCAACACATTTTGAAGGACACTACTTATATTAAATATAAGAAACCGGCCAAATCTCTCCAACTGCAACAGCATCATAAAAATGCGCGCCTAGATTTTGCTAGAAGCCACATGAACTAGGACGAAAAGTGGCAAAACGTTATTTTTCTTACGGAAAACAATTTAATCTATATAGCCCAGATGGATTGAGTACATATTAGCATGATTTAAGGAAGCCCGATTCGCCTCGTCTAAGTAGTAATTTTGATGTTGGTAGCTTAATGCTATGGGGTGCCTTTTATTATCAAGGAAAGTTATCTTTAAGCTTTGTTCCCACCCGAATGAACTCTGCCATATATACAGACCTGGTGGAGGAATCTCTTATTCCATATTTAGAAGACAATATGGAAAAAAAATTGATTTTTCAACAGGATAACGCCGCTGTGCATTCTTCTGCCGAAACAAGACGATAGTTTAGTGAAAGAAATATTCCTGTAATGGAGTGGCCATCACGTAGTCCGGATTTAAATCCAATGGAGAACATTTGGGGAATCATGGCACGAAGAGTTTACGCAAATGGTGGACAATTTTCTTCGTTATCTCAACTGAAAGCCGATATTTTGGAATGCTGGAATGATATTGATGAACATTTGTTTAAAAAGTTAATAAATTCGATGTTTAACAGGTTTTTTCAAGTTATAACTAACAAAGGAGGTAAAACACAATACTTAGAAAATATATAAAAATTTACTTTTCATTAAGCTTTTAAAATAAAGACTATAATATAAAGTGAGTTTATAGAAATTGCGCAGACAAAAGAGACTTTTAATTATATTTATTTTTATTATAAAGTAATTACTTACTTTAATGAATGTTTTATATTATTTAATTAATATTTACCAATGGGGAATTTATGCAATATAATCGGTTTTGAAAAATAAAAAGCAGTTTTCTTTAAACATGAATAAAACTGGCTGCGCCTATAGAAATTGCGCACACTGTATTTTTCTTAGAGACATGAATTAATTAATCTAGGGGAGGGGAGAGAAAATAAATAACTTCTATATTTTACTAAATGGAGTAAGTTCAGTTAACAAATAATTCATAAAAAAATAAAAAAATAAAAAACGAAAACAATTTTTTTTCCTACTCAAACAAAAAATAATAATTCAATTGCACATGAAGTCTCGGTCACTACTTTTTTTAAATATTTATTTATTATCATTTTCTTCTCTAAAAATCTACAAGCCGTGTGCTCGTATTTATCATTAAAAATATAATAATATTAATAGTTAATTTTATCTATAATATAAAAATGAATCGCTGAATGTGTTGCTAAGCGCAAATCTCCAGAACGGCTGAACCGATTTCGCTAATTCTTTTTTTATAATATTCCTTGAAGTACGAGGATGGTTCTTACGGAGAGAAAAATTTAAAAAATTGCCTAAAAAAGTCTAAAAACAAAACTTTTCTATCGCGCGTTCTCGATTTCAACGGATTTCAATGAAGATTAGTACAATTATTGTTTTGAGGTCACTGATTTTGAATATTATCAAAATTTACAAATCCAAGATGGCGGACCCAATATGACGACCAAGATTTCTAGATTTCAATGAATTTTAATGAAAATTTTGAGGGCACCAATTCTGAATATTATCAAAATTTACAAATTCAAGATGGCGAATCCAACATGGTGACAAAAATGTCTTGATTACAACGGATTTTAATTACAGAAAAGGTAAGAACTCTTAACCTCTTAATTGTTTTGAAAAATCCCTTTAACTTAAGAGATGGACCTCTTTTTGTAGAAGAATTCACAAATTATAAGAAATCAGTGCATTTCTAATGTTTGTTCAATAATATGGTAGCATATTAATTCCTTTAAAAGGATTTTTGATAATAGTTAAGACGCTAAGAGCTCTTAATTTTGATCCAGAATCGGGGGGTAATTTAGAATATTCCAAATCCAAGATGGTGACCAACAATTTCTCCATTTCAACGGATTTTAATGGAAATTAGTACTATAATTATTCTGAGGCCACTAATTTGAATGTTATCAGAATTTCCAAATTCAAGATAGCGGATCCAACACGCCGACCAAAATGTCTCGATGTGGACGGATTTTAATGAAAACTGGTAGAATGATTATTCTGAGGCCACTAATTTCGAATATGTATTATTAAAATGTTGTAAATCCAAGATGGCGGGTCCAATAGGGAGACCATAATGCCTCGATTTCAACAGATTTTAATGAAAATTAATACAATGATTATTCTGATTTAACTAATTTTAAATATTATCAAAATTTCCAAATCCAAGATGGCGGATCCAATATGGTGATGCAAATTTCTCGACTTCAACGGATTTTCATGAAAATTAGTACGATTTTTTCTAGTGCCACTAATTTTGATCATTATCGAATTATCAAAGTTTCTAGATCCAAGATGGCGGACCCAATATATAAAAAAAAATTCTCGATTTCAACGGGATTTAATTAAATTTGCTACAATAATTGTGTTAATGCCACTAATTTTTAATATTATCAACATTTGGATATTCAAGATGGCGGATCCATAAAGGGGTTTTCGGGTTGAATCAATTTCTAGGATATAACAAACGAACATTTGAGAAGTCTTTAATTAGTAAGTATTTACCCACCGCGTGAAACCGGGTAATTTTCCAATATTTGTGAAGTGTAAAACGGTTTACTTAATATTAAACAACGTGTAAGTTTGTTCAATAAATTAATTAGGGATATGAAACGGAAACACTGTTTTCTTATATTAACGGTATTATTTGTAGAAACATGCGAAAAGATAGAACACGATCAAATATTGGTCGACGCACATGGCATAATGAAAATGTAGCGGAAAGGGCAGTACAACGTCTGGCGGGCCAGCTAGTAATAAATAAATAAATAAAAACAATACAAAATTAGAAAATTAAAACGTTCGCAATAGGAAATGCAAATTTTTCTTTTCACTCGATTCAATCAATCTAGAATTTATTCACACCCTCTCAATCATGTAGTTACGTGTTTTTTATATTTTATAATTTTTTATTAAGGAAATGGATAAAAAAGAAAATTAAATAGTATTAGAGATTGATGATTTCTTTTAAAATTGTTCGCTAAACTCTAAGTAGAACAACTAGATGATTCCAGGTAAAAAACAGAAAAGTCCAGAGGAAAAAATCGCAGAAATTCAATTGTTTCATTTTCCCATGTATTTTTTAAGCCCTATACGGGCAAAAAAATTATTTTCTAAAAAAGGGCTCCCCTTTTGGGTATATCTACTATAAGCAAAATAACTAGATTCTAGGTAAAAAACAGAAAAGTCCAGAACGAAAAATCGCAGAATTTTAATTTTTCCACTTTTCCTTGTATTTTTTAAGCACTATACAGGCAAAAAAATTATTTTCTAAAAAAGGGCTCCCCGGTTCGGTTTTTTTGGCTAAATCTACTCTAAGTAAAATAACTAGATGATTCTAGGCAAAAAACAGAAAAGTCCAGAGGAAAAAATCGCAGAATTTCAATTTTTACATTTTTCAGTGCATTTTTTCAACCATATACAGGTAAAAAAACTATATTCTGAAATACGACTCCCTGGATTGGGATTTTTGGCTAAATCGACTCTTGGTATGATAATTAGATGATTCTAGGCAAAAAACAGAAATGTCTAGAGGAAAAAATCGCAGAATTTAGATTGTTACATTTTTCAGTGCATTTTTTCAGCCATATACAAGTAAAAAATCTATTTTCTAAAATACGGCTCCCTGGATTAGGTTTTTTGGCTAAATCGACTCTTGGTGTGATAGTTAGATGATTCTAGGCAAAAAACAGAAATGTCTAGAGGAAAAAATCGCAGAATTTAAATTGTTACATTTTTCAGTGCATTTTTTCAGCCATATACAAGTAAAAAAACTATTTTCTAAAATACGGCTCCCTGGATTAGGTTTTTTGGCTAAATCGACTCTTGGTGTGATAGTTAGATGATTCTAGGCAAAAAACAGAAATGTCTAGAGGAAAAAATCGCAGAATTTAGATTGTTACATTTTTCAGTGCATTTTTTCAGCCATATACAAGTAAAAAAACTATTTTCTAAAATACGGCTCCCTGGATTGGGTTTTTTGGCTAAATCGACTCTTGGTGTGATAGTTAGATGATTCTAGGCAAAAAACAGAAATGTCTAGAGGAAAAAATCGCAGAATTTAAATTGTTACATTTTTCAGTGCATTTTTTCAGCCATATACAAGTAAAAAAACTATTTTCTAAAATACGGCTCCCTGGATTGGGTTTTTTGGCTAAATCGACTCTTGGTGTGATAGTTAGATGATTCTAGGCAAAAAACAGAAATGTCTAGAGGAAAAAATCGCAGAATTTAAATTGTTACATTTTTCAGTGCATTTTTTCAGCCATATACAAGTAAAAAATCTATTTTCTAAAATACGGCTCCCTGGATTGGGTTTTTTGGCTAAATCGACTCTTGGTGTGATAGTTAGATGATTCTAGGCAAAAAACAGAAATGTCTAGAGGAAAAAATCGCAGAATTTAGATTGTTACATTTTTCAGTGCATTTTTTCAGCCATACCTATACAAGTAAAAAAACTATTTTCTAAAATACGGCTCCCTGGATTGGGTTTTTTGGCTAAATCGACTCTTGGTGTGATAGTTAGATGATTCTAGGCAAAAAACAGAAATGTCTAGAGGAAAAAATCGCAGAATTTAAATTGTTACATTTTTCAGTGCATTTTTTCAGCCATATACAAGTAAAAAAACTATTTTCTAAAATACGGCTCCCTGGATTGGGTTTTTGGGCTAAATCGACTCTTGGTGTGATAGTTAGATGATTCTAGGCAAAAAACAGACATGTCTAGAGGAAAAAATCGCAGAATTTAGATTGTTACATTTTTCAGTGCATTTTTTCAGCCATATACAAGTAAAAAAACTATTTTCCAAAATACGGCTCCCTGGATTGGGTTTTTTGGCTAAATCGACTCTTGGTGTGATAGTTAGATGATTCTAGGCAAAAAACAGAAATGTCTAGAGGAAAAAATCGCAGAATTTAAATTGTTACATTTTTCAGTGCATTTTTTCAGCCATATACAAGTAAAAAAACTATTTTCTAAAATACGGCTCCCTGGATTGGGTTTTTTGGCTAAATCGACTCTTGGTGTGATAGTTAGATGATTCTAGGCAAAAAACAGACATGTCTAGAGGAAAAAATCGCAGAATTTAAATTGTTACATTTTTCAGTGCATTTTTTCAGCCATATACAAGTAAAAAAACTATTTTCCAAAATACGGCTCCCTGGATTGGGTTTTTTGGCTAAATCGACTCTTGGTGTGATAGTTAGATGATTCTAGGCAAAAAACAGACATGTCTAGAGGAAAAAATCGCAGAATTTAGATTGTTACATTTTTCAGTGCATTTTTTCAGCCATATACAGGTGAAAAAACTATTTTCCAAAATACGGTTCCCTGGATTGGGTTTTTTGGCTAAATCGACGCTTGGTATGATAATTAGATGATTCTAGGCGAAAAATAGAAAAGTCTAGAGGGAAAATAGCAGAATTTCAATCCGATGATAGTTAGATGATTTTAGGAAAAAAACAGTAAATTCCAGAGGAAAAATAGCAGAATTTCAATTTTTACATTTTTCAGTGCATTTTTCAGCCATATACAGGTGAAAAAACTATTTTCCAAAATACGGCTCCGTGGATTGGGTTTTTTGGCTAAATCGACTTTTGGTTTGAAAGTTAGATGATCCCAGGCAAAAAACAGAAAAGTCTAGAGGAAAAATCGCAAAATTTCAATTTTTACATTTTTCAGAGCATTTTTTCATCCATATACAGGTGAAAAAACTATTTTCCAAAATACGGCTCCCTGGATTAGATTTTTTGGCTAAATCTACTCTAAGTAAAATAACCAGATGATTCTAGGCAAAAACCAGAAAAGTCTAGAGGAAAAAATTAGCAGAATTTCAATTTTTACGTTTTTTCATGAATTTTTTAAGCCCTATACAGACAAAACAACTATTTTCTAAAAATGGACTTCTCGGATCGGGATTTTTGCTTAATATGCTCAAAGTAAAATAACTAGATGATTCTAGGCAAAAAAAGAAAAGTCTGGGGGAAAAATTTGCAGAATTTCAATTTTTACATTTTCCGGTGTATTTTTTAAGTCCTAGACTGATTAAAAAAAACTAGTTTCTAAAAAATTGCTTCGCGGATTGGGAACGGGCAGTAGGAAAAGGAAATTCTAAATCACGACTTTCTACATTACCTATCAGAAATTCGCTAATATTTCTCTGCCTACAAAAAGTCTATCAAAAATGCCGAATTCGCCAAGGCTTCTAAAACTTCTGGCTTAATAATTACCAAATATTAGATTTTTAAAAACAAAAGACTAAACGCCAAATAAAATGTTTAAAATGGTACTTAACCTAAATATTTTTTTAAGAGAAAAATCCTCAAAAAGGTGAAAGAATTTGGAGCTTCCTCGGTTTCCAGGGATGAGGCTGGTGAAACAGCAGGAGTTTACGCGTGCTGCGGTTCAAACATCGAAGTCGGACGGGAAGTGCAGATGAATCCCTCTATTCATAATTCTTCCGATTTGGGGCCAGCGATTGTAGGGCCCTAAGATGCGGAGGTAATTTATAAATAGTCTGACTGACTGCAGTATTTTCGTCAGGTACTGCAGCAGCACAGAATTAGGTCGGCCTAATGGATTTAATTGGGATGGTATTTGTAAATATTATATTTTGCCCAAATATTTGTCATATATTAAAACCAAAAAACACATGCATTTTCATAATTTTATTATTTGACAAAATGTCTTAAATATCTAATATTCTGCTTTAAAAAAGAACAATACACAACCCACCGTTGAGCAATTTTTCTTTGTTTGATCCTCCCTAGTCGAACGAAGTAGAAAACGACACAACTCCTCCGAACTGTTACAAAAGTTCGAAGCGGAAGTCCGCAAGCAACCCCTAAAATAATTAAAGAGCACCGAGCGGAAGTTGTTCCATTCTCCTGCGCGTCCGCTGAAAGTTTAAATTCAAGAGAAAGAGAGGCAATTACGAGAGTAGGCAATCTCTTTCTCACCTCGTTCGCCGAAAATTTAAATTGAATCCAAAAAAATCCGTTACAACTTACCGAAAAACTAGATTTTTATTAATTACAGCGTCGCCCGGCAAAAATATTTGACAAATACATAATTTTAACAACAAAAGAAATAAATTAAAAGCATTTTTAAAATTCCCACTGGAGATTTTAGCCCTCCTTTCGCGAGCTCATCAACAGACAATAATCGATGAATATTTTCGATATCTCACTGATTTTCTTTTTTTTTTTTGGAGAATTACCCTTTATTAAGTTTATCGAGAGTTTTGGTAGCGTATTTAATGCGTAGCATTCCTTGAATTTTATTTAAATCAATACTTCTCCACCGCAGAAGTAACGGACAGAACTTCACCTGAGCACGACACGAACTGAAGTGAAGGAACGATTCAAATTTAAAGAGGGGAAATTGAAGCGGATTAAGAGAGAAAAGTTGCATTTAGTGCGGAGGAAGAGTTATAAGAGTCGTTAAATTCAAATAATGCAGGACCTTTTGAGATGTGTGAGCGCTGATTGGTTCGTGGTACCAGAATAATAAAATGGTTGCCAATTTGCGATTGTTTGATAGGGGGACACAACCCTCTAGGCAACGGATAAATGATTTTGGCCTCTTTTTGTGTACACAAAGATCAATGCGAAGAGAAACTTTACTAAAACAAAAGTGTAGCAACATTGTTCCTCGTCGTAGCTTCGAAACTCATTCGATTGAAGCACGTGCTCTTTGGACGGGAAAAAGCTCCGTTTGACCGTAATTATTTTTATTTTATTTTTATTATAATAAAAGTTGTTTTATTTTCTTTAATATACGACAAAACCTTTCTTCGTAATTTCTTCAATTGTTTCCATTGTCTAAATAATAAATTGACTACATAAATACTAAATATACGTTTCGTATTAAAACTAAAATAGCGTTTTTCATTATTATTTTCACTTCTTTTTTATTTTTTTATCGTTATTTCTAACCTTACTTAAATTTGTTATTATTATTTATTTAATAAACGCATTCTTTTTAATATATATATCCTTTTAATTATTATGTTTTTAATTGTTAATGAATTAATTTCTTTCAGTGTCGCGTTCACGTCAACTTTTCAATTTGTCAATTTTTTGATTAGTTTCTCGTTATATAAGAAAAATTCGATCATATGACTTGTTAAATGTTTCACATAGTTGTAGTCATTTTTTTTCTAAATTAAAAAGTTTATATGAGCAAATTCGGAATAAAATTGATAAAGGGCCGATAAAATTCTTTATGAAAATTTGTAAAATTCAAGTTTTTCCTGCAACAAGACGACTAGTTTTATATAAAGCCCCTTTAATAGTGCAAAAAATTGCAAAGGGTTTAGCCGATGAATTCACCTCCAAAAACGACAGGTCTTTGCCCTCACACCAGTCGAAAATATGACCCGAAAAGAATAATTATGTTGAAATATAAATAAATACCTGTTAGAATGAATGTATATCCCAACCACTCCGCCTCTTGTCCACTGATTAACTGAATGTAAACAAAGTGGCTGCTGTCAACCGGGAACGATAAATAAAAAAAAACTCTATAATGCCTTCCCTATCACTCTGCTTGTTAATTTCAGGGGAATTTTGTTCACCTTTTCATTTTATCTCTTTTAGTACTATACAGATAACGGTTTTAAGTTTTTACTACACCTACACTTATGAATTGCCAACTAGTCACTAAATCTTTTTCTTTCTGGCTACCTAAAAAGATTGAAGGGAATTTCTATCGTGGTTTCATTCACTTCTCTCAAATTTTTTACTCTCTAACTGTTAAGTTTGTTACGCATGCGCACTTAAGGGACTACTCTAAGCAGCAAGTATATCGAACTTCTTTACTCTACCTGGGAAATTATCTATTCGTTGCAACCAACGAACAGCTGATTCTACTGCGCCTGCCCACTTTCATTGTTTATGAAGTTGACTTTATGTATCTATCCTGTTCATTCTGCCTGCATTTTTAAGGGCAGGTTAGTTCTGTCTCATCTGTGCCGATTATTGATTTTTAAAATCAGCTGATCGCTCAACTCGGCTGACTCGATTTGCCTGCTGCGATTTCCTGGTCGATTCTTGTCTCGTTCGACGTTGGGCTAGTGCCGGGGCAAATAAATCGGCATTTTTATGAACACAAAATATCGATAATAGATATTCCTTGATTATGAATTCGAAAGACATCTCACCACAATTCTCAAAAACACACTAAATGTTAGGTTAGGTTAGGTTGCCGTGGCTGCCTGGCGGCGCACTTAGGCCACAAGGGCCCATTGTGATACCACACGGGGGCTTTTCCCATAAAAACTAGCTAACCTTTGAACCACTTCGTGCCTTTGATGAAGTGTTCAATGTCTCTGATGTTCTTTGAACTCAGATCCGACAAATCATCAAAGAAATAAGCGCCCAGATGTTGGTTTCTGCACATTGCTAGTGCTGGGCATTGGCACAGGAGATGGGTTATATTTTCCTCCTCCTCCTCATTGTGACAACTTCTGCAGAAGTCGTTGGAGGTAACGCCTAGTCTATTGGCATGTTTGCCTACGAGGCAATGCCCCGTAATTACCGCTACGACGCTACTAATGGCCTCCCTCCTGAGAGTAATTAGATTCTTAGACCTATTACGGTCAAATGTTGGCCAGATCTGCCTGGTGGTCACGCAAGTGTTCTCGTTCCTCCACCTATTATCGGCGATCCTTAAGTATGATCGTACAATCTCTGCTTTATGGGAGGCGAGCGGTGTCCCTATCCGCCGAATGATGTCCTTTTCTGGAAGGGTCGTTCCCTGCCTGGCTAGCTCATCCGCTCTTATATTGCCCGGGACATCACTATGCCCTGGTACCCAGATTATGCTAATGTTAACCCCCTCCGCTACTTTATTAAGCAGAGAGCGGCAGTCCGCAACCACCTTTGATGTCGTATACACACCTGTAAGTGATTTAATTGCAGCTTGGCTGTCAGTAAAGATAGAAATACCCCCGGAAGAAGATATATTCTCCTGCAGCCATAAGAGGGCTTCCATGATAGCCATGACCTCCGCCTGAATTACACTGCAGTGGTCTGGCAGCCGAAATGACGTTTCGAGGCTTAGTTGCTCCGAGTATATTCCACCTCCAACTCTGCCCTTCAACTTTGAGCCATCGGTGAATATCTTAACCGAGTTTGCTTTGCTAAGGAGCTCTTCCCCCCACTCATGTCTCGCTGGGATGAGCGAGTCGAATTTAATCTCGAAACAGGGGTTTGGAATAGTATAGTCCAAGCCCTGGGTACAAGTGCTGAGGATTTTTGAATGTCCATAATCCATGCGTGCCCAGGGATGCACAGAATTGAGCCTAGCGGCAGTGGAGGCTGCAGTTTGCTTGCCAAAGAGTTCCATTGGAAGAAGATGTAGGATGACATTTAGGGCTTTGGTGGGAGTTGTCCTAAGAGCACCCGTGATCAAGACAGAAGCCATTCTTTGGATCTTGTCCAGCGCATTCTGGTGGCATTTCTTCTCCAGGGCGGGCCACCACACTAACACCCCGTATACCAGTATCGGTCTGATTACTGTCACGAAGAGCCAGTGGACGATGCGTGGTTCTAGGCCCCATCTTTTGCCGATTGCGTTTTTGCATGAATACAAGGCTATTGTAGCCTTGCGTACTCTTTCAGCAATATTGGCTTTCCAATTCAGCTTCCTGTCAATAACGAGACCAAGGTATTTTACCTGGTCCGTGAGTACCAACCTCACTCCGCCAAGGAGTGGTGTGTTAAAAGAGGGAATCTTGTACTTCCTGGAAAATAGTACAAGTTCCGTTTTGCTCGGGTTAACGCACAAGCCACTATTTACACTCCACGCTGTGAGCTTATTTAGGGCTTGCTGTAACACCTCCGACAGCGTATTCAGGTATTTGCCTGATACTGCAATGACAATGTCGTCCGCATACGCAACCACGCAGCAGCCCGAGCGGTCAAGATCTAGGAGGAGATCGTTCAGGGTCAGGTTCCACAGAAGCGGCGACAGGACCCCTCCTTGGGGGGTGCCCCTGTACACATGTCTCCTGATGGAAGATGCCCCGAGAACTGAGCTGACAATCCTGCCACACAACATCTGATTGATCAACCCAATAATCGATTCATCCAGATCAAGACCCCTCATGGCTCCCGCAACCGCCTCAGGTCTGACATTATTAAATGCTCCCTCGATGTCCAAGAAGGCCGCCAGTGTGTACTCCTTGTACAACATGGCCCTCTCAATGTGGTCAACCAGGGTGTGCAGGGCCGTTTCGGTAGATTTGCCCTTGGTGTACGCGTGTTGCGAGGGTGATAATCTAGACGGATTTATATACCCTCTTATATATATATCGATTAGTCTTTCCAGCGTTTTAAGAAGAAAGGAAGAAAGACTAATGGGCCTGAAGTCTTTGGACCTGCAGTGCGAGACCTTCCCCCCCTTGGGAATGTAGACAACCTTGACTTCAGTCCAGGTCTTGGGAATATAGACCAGGTTAAGACAGGCACTGTATATTGCCAACAGCCAAGGAATAATTATCTCTGAGGCTTCCTGAAGCTCAGCTGGTATGATGTCGTCCAAGCCTGGGGATTTAAAAGGCTTGAAGCTCTTTATAGCCCATTCCAATTTGCTCCTACTAAGGATTTTCTGGGCGAGTTCGTTGGGGACGGTAGCGACTACCGACTCAGCCGTTTGCTCTGAGGAGCAACCGGGAAAGTGAGTTTCGGTTAGCAGCTCCAACGTTTCCAAACACGAGGAGGTCCATTCCCCGTTATCTTTTAACAGGAGACTAGGTGTACTCGGGGTCGTCGAAAGGACCCTACGTAGACGGCTAGTCTCTGATACTTCCTCCACCCTACTGCAGAAGTTCTCCCAGGAGGAGCGTTTAGCTGTCCTGACTAGTTTTTTGAAGTTCCTAAGGCTTTCCTTATATGATGACCAATCATCAGTACGCTTAGCCTTATTGAACATCTTGCGGCATTCTTTCCTTGCGGTCATGATCTCCGTTGACCACCATGGAGGTTTAGGTTTCCCCCTGGGCCTCCTGATGGGACACGAAGTCCGCGTTGCCTTGTTACACGCCTTGGTGAGGGTTTCCACCACCTTGTCCACCTCCTCCCTGGAGTGGAGCATGGGAGGCTCCCCACCAGAGAGCGCACGCTCTAGGGTTTTCCTATATGCGTCCCAGTTGGTTTTCCTTCTATTCCTGAAGGGTGTACATACCGGTTTCTGTATATCAAGCTCAAACTCGATATACCGGTGATCGGAAATAGAAGGGTCGCCGGATACTCTCCAGCTTCTAATAGCATGGGCATCCCGCCCAGTGACGAGAGTGATGTCGAGAACCTCTCGCCTCACCGCATTCATAAATGTGGGCTCGTTTCCCACATTACAAATCCAGAGGTTAGCGCCAATAATAAATTCTAATAAAGACTCACCCCTTTCGTTTACGTCCGTACTTCCCCAGATCGTATGATGAGCGTTTGCATCCGCGCCGACAATCGCTGTTATCCTCCGCTCATTAGCTTCCTTTATCGTTTTGCGTAGGAGTTGATGCGGGGGGGGTTCCTCGTGGTCATGAGCCATATAGCTGGAAATCAGCCATATGGGCCTGGTTTGGGACTCCAGCATGACCACTACGTTGTCCTTATCACTATTGTTAGTGAGGATGAATGCACTAAAGTTGTTATTTATCAGAATACATGATCTTGGTTTACCTGTACCCTTTATATAAAAAGCCTTATACCCGGCTAGGTTAAGTCCACAAACCCGGTCCCCAACGACCCATGGTTCCTGGACTAGGACGACGTCTTCCCCTTTCTGAGAGAGACGCAGAAGCAGCGCAGCCGACGCCGCCTTGGAGTGGTGTAGATTAATCTGCACCACTCCCACCATGGCTGCTGCTAGGTTTAGCCACCTCGACGACCGTCATATCCGCGTCTTCCGCGTCGAAAAGCAGGTCGTCTTCTTCACCCTCCTCAGGCATCTCCTCCTCTTCCTGATGGAGGTACAGGTCCCCAAGCAATCCTGATGTTGATTGGATGCTGTCCTCGTCTATAAGTGGGGCCGGTGGCGGTGGCACGTCTGAAGCCACGGAGGTGGGGATAACACACTAAATAAAATACCAACAAAATGAACGAGCGCGCAATTTTTGGAAATTAAAGGTAAATAAAGGCGAGCATAACAGAGCCCAGAGGAGAAAATCTCAGAATTTCGATTTTTACATTTTTCTTTGTATTTCTGCGCTACCCAGGCAAAAAACATTATTTTCCAAAAAAGTGCTCCCCGGATCGAGTTTTTTGAAAAATTGTAAGGAAAAATGTAAATATTAAAATTCCTCTTTTTTCCTTCTGGACTTTTCTGTGTTTTGCCTAGAATCATCTAGTTATTTTACTTAGAGTCGATTTAGCCCAAAAAAACGATGCGGGGAGCCCTTTTTTAGAAAATAATTTTTTTACCTTAATAAGGCGGAATTAATACAAGGGAAATGTAAATACTGAAATTCTGCTCTTTTTTCTTCTGGACCTTTCTGTTTTTTGCCTAGAATCATCTAGTTATTTTACTTAGAGTCGATTTAGTCCAAAAAAACGATGCGGGGAGCCCTTTTTTAGAAAATAATTTTTTTACCTTAATAAGGCGGAATTAATACAAGGGAAATGTAAAAACTGAAATTCTGCTCTTTTTTCTTCTGGACCTTTCTGTTTTTTTCCTAGAATCATCTAGTTATTTTACTTAGAGTCGATTTAGCCCAAAAAAACGATGCGGGGAGCCCTTTTTTAGAAAATAATTTTTTTACCTTAATAGGGCGGAATTAATACAAGGGAAATGTAAAACTGAAATTCTGCTCTTTTTTCTTCTGGACCTTTCTGTTTTTTGCCTAGAATCATCTAGTTATTTTACTTAGAGTCGATTTAGCCCAAAAAAACGATGCGGGGAGCCCTTTTTTAGAAAATAATTTTTTTACCTTAATAGGGCGGAATTAATACAAGGGAAATGTAAAAACTGAAATTCTGCTCTTTTTTCTTCTGGACCTTTCTGTTTTTTGTATAGAATCATCTAGTTATTTTACTTAGAGTCGATTTAGCCCAAAAAAACGATGCGGGGAGCCCTTTTTTAGAAAATAATTTTTTTACCTTAATAGGGCGGAATTAATACAAGGGAAATGTAAAAACTGAAATTCTGCTCTTTTTTCTTCTGGACCTTTCTGTTTTTTGCCTAGAATCATCTAGTTATTTTACTTAGAGTCGATTTAGTCCAAAAAAACGATGCGGGGAGCCCTTTTTTAGAAAATAATTTTTTTACCTTAATAGGGCGGAATTAATACAAGGGAAATGTAAAAACTGAAATTCTGCTCTTTTTTCTTCTGGACCTTTCTGTTTTTTTCCTAGAATCATCTAGTTATTTTACTTAGAGTCGATTTAGCCCAAAAAAACGATGCGGGGAGCCCTTTTTTAGAAAATAATTTGTTTACCTTAATAAGGCGGAATTAATACAAGGGAAATGTAAAAACTGAAATTCTGCTCTTTTTTCTTCTGGACCTTTCTGTTTTTTTCCTAGAATCATCTAGTTATTTTACTTAGAGTCGATTTAGCCCAAAAAACCGATGCGGGGAGCCCTTTTTTAGAAAATAATTTTGTTACCTTAATAGGGCGGAATTAATACAAGGGGAAATGTAAAAACTGAAATTCTGCTCTTTTTTCTTCTGGACCTTTGTGTTTTTTGGCTAGAATCATCTAGTTAATTTACTTAGCGTCGATTTAGCCCAAAAAACCGATGCGGGGAGCCCTTTTTTAGAAAATAATTTTGTTACCTTAATAGGGCGGAATTAATACAAGGGAAATGTAAAAACTGAAATTCTGCTCTTTTTTCTACTGGACTTTTCTGTGTTTTGCCTAAAATCATCTAGTTATTTTAGTAAGAGTCGATTTAGCCAATAAAACCGATGCGCAATCACCTTGAAGGCCATGGTCAAGGTCAGGCTCAATGTCATATTTGGATGTCGAAATTCTGATCTTTCCATTTCTGAAACCAAGGGGATACCTCCCCATTTTAAAAAATCAACTTGGCCTCGAAATGACCTTGAGGGTCACGGTCAGGTTCAAATACAGGGTCACCAGCGGATAGCCAGGTAAAAGTCCTGCAACTTTTGTTTGAAACATATGTTCCGAAAATACACTCCTGGCGTGTTATTCTGCTGTTCAGGTACTTTGACCTTCCCTTAATATGACCATCAGAGGTCAAAGGTTCAAGTTGCTTAAGGTCATATCTGAACGTAGAATTTCCTGCTCTTTCCATTTCCGTGGTCAAAAATATGGGTTCCCACTTAAAAAGGGGAAAATTGACCTTGAAACGACCTTGAGGGTTACGGTCAAGGTCAAATCTAAGGCCGCCATTAAATAGCCAGGGAAAAATCCTAAAACTTTTGTCTAAATCCTTTTTCCCCAAAAATGCATTCCTCCAAAGTTATTTTGCGGTTCCATATTTTTGGATCGCCCTGTATACATAACTTTTTTTTCCCGGCGCCGATTTTACTGAAACTCTGCTAAATTAATCTAAACAAGATGAGTATAAAAACTCAATATGCGCCAATTGCCATCTTTTAGGAGTTAAAATAAAATTTATCCAAGACGACAACCTTAATGACGTAGTCTACGTTAAATTTTATATTAGATTTAAACTTAAAAAATCATATCTTATTTTTGTTTTTCTGTTTTCTTCAAGAAAATTAAGGTTTTTTTTTTTTTTTTTTTAATAAATAAAATATAATAATAATTGTGACCTCGTCCTCAACTTCACGTGGACTGGGCGATTTCCTGTTCATTGTGTAAAATTGTTTATTTTAAATTTTGTTTATAATTTTATTTTATTTTGTTTCAACTTTTTATGGAGAGTAAGAAGATTATTTAAAAACACTATAAAAATATACCTTCCATCCCTGCTGGGGCCCGTATTCTTCCCGTCGAGGGCATCCACTGTGGCTGGGAATTTTGCGTAAATTTATTTCTTGAAATTGCGACAACTGACGATTTGTAATTTTTTTTTATATTAATCAGATTTATAAGATTTTCAATTAATCGCATTTATGAGATGAGAAGAAACGTTCGCGGGGCAGAATCTCTTCAGCACACGTCGTCGCGACTTTGAATTGAATTGAATTAAATTAGACGACTGTGGAACCCGTGCAGTGAACGTGCACCGCTTCTGAAAAGCCCCTAAAATCAATTTAAACATTTGAAAAGAGCCCCATTACTAGAGACCCCATTGTGTCCCACTTAAGGGGGAACTTGGTGAAATACAAAAAGACAGAGATCTAACCTACTTTATTTAAGATTTATTAAATTTCTTACTATTTGCTTATAGATCACGAAAAATGTGTAGATATTTTCTAGAATTCAGCTGAACGAATTGTGTAAAAAAAATGATTTCTGCTATTATTTAAAGAATTTTTTTTGTACCTCTCTTTAACCCGATCTCACCGTGTTATCTATCAGGCACGAAACAAAAGAACAATAAAAATTAATAAGCACTAATTTCGCACCGGGGCACGCTGATTCCTCGTGTCTGCTGCCGTGTCAGCAGAAAATTTTCTACTTAATTGCCCACCTATTGCAGCTGAGGTTTTTTTTTATAAATATACAAATCACATGATACTCAGAAAATTCCTTAGGTAAGGTAAGCCCTGTCCCTCCCGCGTGCGCGCTCTTATCAAAATAATTCAGAGCCCCGCTGTGTTTTTTAAGTATACAATTAATTTTCTTATAATTTTATGTATGAAATAAATTAAATATTGATGGGGGGCATTCAGAATTAAATTAACAAAAATTAAAAAATAATAACAGAAAGCGTGTGCTCGGTCACGTGATGATGATCATATAAAATTTGCACACTTGCCAGAGATTACAACGAATTAATTGTGTCGCGTGAACTCTCTGATTTTATTGTCCCTCATTTTTGCGCCTACGGACACGTGAAAAAAATTAATTTCAACTTTTTTATTTATGAAACGTTGGCGGGTAGTGGGCATGTGACCTTTTGTCTTGATAAGAATAATGATGAATTGTGATTATTAGGGTTATTACGGTGACAAATTTTTGATTTTTAAATAAGTAATTTTTTTAAAGATTGTTTTATTGTTTTTCTTGTTCTTTTTATCTAATTAACAATAATAATAATAAAACTAACTTAGAAATGAAAGAAACATTTTTAACAAATTCTACTAGGGGGTATAACAAAAACAAAAAAAAACAAAAATTATTTTTATTTAAAGAATGCCTTTTTTCACCTCACCATTTAAAAGTTATAAGGTGCGATGATAAAATTGTGATCAGCAACAGGACTGCCAACACAGCAGACTGTTGTCCCAGAGGAGGTGGTGCGCTATTCCTTTCCGAGCATTTTTTGTTCAAGTAGTCGACAGGTCCCACACAGCCGACATAGCTCATCACGTAGGCGAGATAATTTTGTTCGAAGGTGCCCCGAATGAGGTTCGAACCGGGTCCAATAGCGTAGACGGCGACATCTTCACCCCCATGGGTCTCATCCTTAAGGGGTAATGCTGCCATATGTCGGTAGTTTGGGGCTGATCTCTTCTCCGTTTCGATTTCGTCGACCCGGACCCAAGTGCCGTGATATGATCGAGATCCGTTTGCTCGATGATCCCAAAATCCAGGTCCATTTGCATACGTAAGGGTCTCATAGGGGGGCTCTTTGCCTGTTTTGTTGGCAAACCCGAGAATATTCTCCCCTCGCAGAGGGTATCCGTTTAGGGTCATTGCATGGGAGTGATCCGCAGTCACGATGATTAGGGTCTCAGCAGGGTCTGTGAGAGTGAGAGCGACATCGACGGCGGCATCGAATTCTACGACCTCCTGAAGGGCTGCATGGGCGTAGTTTTGATGGTGGGCTTGATCGATTCGGCCCCCTTCGACCATTAGAAAGAACCCCTTCGAATCCTTCCTAGTGAGGACCCGCACCGCCTGCTGGACCATTTCACTCAGTGACGGCTCCTCCGGTTCCCGGGCGATCGAATACGTGATGTGATTATTCCGGAAAAGCCCCAACAGGTAATCGGTGCCGGTCGTATTCACCCTGAGCAGGGCCTCTCTTGTTCGCAGGAAACTCGTCCGTCCGGATGGTTTTGATTTTAACCAATCGCTGGTCAGGTTCCTTCCGTCCTCCCGGGAGCACACATCTTCGGTGTCACCTTCAAAATTAACAGAAGACATTTCAGCGGGATTTTTTGCTCCCAACGGGGAGAGACCACCCCCTAAAATTACATTCAGTCGGCTCCCGGGTTCGTCTTCGATCAGTTGGCGGGCGATGTCCTTGAAGATCCCCCGAGAACCCTCGGGCACCTTCGTGTCGCATTCCCAATCCCTATGGTGGATCCGAGCGTACAGGGCTGCCGGAGTTGCGTGTGTGATACGCGTTGTCGTGACGATTCCTGTCCGTTTACCAGCTGCAACCGCCCAATCCAAAATCGTCTCAAGGCGACCTCGTGTCGCGTCTGTCGCCGACGTTGTCGCATCCATTCCGATGACACCGTAACGGGTCTTTATACCGCTAAAAATTGCCGTTGCCGTACCCGCCGAATCGGGTACCTGCTTGTCCACGTTGTAGGTCTAAAAAATACACATTTTAATTTTTCTGATATGTGAAAAAACTATTATATTTATCAAATTAATTCTTTTTAAATATTATAGTAGAACATATGGAGAATATAAAAATTTTTAGTATGGTTTGGTCCCTGCAAAGGGCGTCTTATAAAAATCACTTTTAAAACACCCGTATTTCTCTAGAACTTCCTAAAACACATAGAGTAAAAATTCCGACAGTAACTAAAATTAGAAAAATGTTATATTTTTAATATTTTTATCATTTTATGAACATTTTTCTGAGAAATCAAAAAAAAAACCTTTTTTTGGGAGTATACAAAAATTGGGGTATGTAACATGATATTTTTAACGGTTTAGTTACTAGTATTTCTCATAGCGAAACCAATATATTTTGAATTATTAAAATCCGTTGAGTAGTTTTCGAGTTATATATTAGATGCCGGCAATTTAAAAAATGTAGTTTCGAGAAAAACGCGTTTTAACCAATTTAATGCGCAAAACGAGAATTTTCTTCCAAAATCGATTATAGGGGGTTTTTGGAGATTTTCTTTCATAATCTGGCATTTGTTTTGCATAAAAGCTTCAAAAACCCTATTATTTTTTGGGTTTTTCAAAAAAATGCTGATTTTTTTTTATTATTTTTTCTTTTCAAAGTCGATTATCTTGATGTTGCTGCTGTTGAATGTAACCACCAGAAATTGCGGTCAAAAATTAATAGGGTTTTTGAAGTTTTTATGCAAAACAAATGCCAGATTATGAAAGAGAATCCCTAAAAACCCCCTATAAACGATTTTGGAAGAAAATCACCCCAATTTTCTATTCGAATCGTACAAAATTCTCGTCTTGCGCATTAATGGGTTAAAGTTTTTGTTATATAACACAGGCCCCAGTGATGGCAATTTTTGCAAATTAATTAAAAAATAACGAATTGTCACAGGAACTTGTAAATTAAAAGTAATAAAAGTAAATACCTTTAGTTATTATATTAAAATACGAGAGGCTGTAATACTTTACGATATTATTATTTATTTATTTATTTGCTTTGAATATAAATTTACAATGTTTTCCGCAGTATAATATAGTATATCGTACAGAGTTTTATGTAAAACACATATTTTAGCTGAGATGTAGTATTGACTAATAATTTAATTTTCTCTTCTTGGCTTAAAAAAATTGAGGAAAAGTTTTCAAAACCTCTAAAAGTAGACTACCTACTCTTACTTACTATATCTTAACTACCTACCTAAACCTAGCTTACATATTCTACATTGAGTTGCCTTATTAAAGGGTTGTCAGAAAAGGTGCAGTTCTCATGGAATTTGTCTGCCAACAATACGCTTTTATCCGCTATTCGCTGGATTTCGGATATTTCATGAAGATGGGTCGTCGAAAACCACCGGCGGCGCACAGTGTTCCAAATCGCTCAAAAGCTGGCCAAAATTCGAAATCCCGTTAGAAATGCTTGAAACTGAGTATACGGGGGTTTTCGGTATCGCTGATCTCAAATCCGTCTTCAAAACCGAAAAATTCAAAATGGCGGATCCAAAATGGCGGACTGAAATTGCAAAACCTTGTCAGATTTTTACCAAAATTGGTATATAAGGGTTTTTAATGCTGCTTGTTTCATTTCTAGTATCGAAATGGGAAAATTCAAAATGGCGGATCCAAAATGGCAGACCGAAATTGCAAAATCTTGTCGGATTTATACCAAAATTGGTATATAAGGGTTATTGATGCTGCTTGTTACATTTCTGGTATCGGAATGACAAAATTCAAAATGGCGGATCCAATATGGCGGACCGAAATTGAAAAACCTTGACATATTTATACCAAAATTGGTACGTAAGGGTTCTTGATGCTGCCTGTTTCATTTCTGGTATCGGAATGGAAAAATTCAAAATGGCGGATCCAAAATAGCGGACCAAAATTGCAAAACCTTATCGGATTTATACCAAAATTAGTATATAATGGTTCTTGATGCTGCTTGTTTCATTTCTTGTATCTAAATGGAAAAATTCAAAATGGCGGACTAAAAATTTAAAATCCCATCTTACTTAAGTAAAATTTGGAATATGAGGGTTTTTGGTATAGCTGATTTCAAGTTCGTTGTCAAAATTGAAAAATTAAATGTGGCGGATGCAATATGGTGGATCAAAACTGTAATCCTCATTGGATTTAAACCCGAATATACGGGTCTGTGGGGTTGCATATTTCATCTCTGCTATCAAAATGCCGGATCCAATATGAGAGACCTGAAAATATTTTTCTCGGAACTTGATTTCAGTAGCGAGAGATAACTGCTCAATAGGGTAATTTTGCCGCAAATCTTCAATTTTGCGACGCTTCGACTTTTCACTACTTTCCCCAAAGCTTTTTTCAGGACGGCCAACTTTAGAGCACGTTTCTGGTGTTGGGGGTTTGGAAAAGACTAAAACTTTGTTTAGCCACTCCGAAAATCTCCGTAAAAATGTGGAATTTTTTTTGATTGGCCTTTACCCACATTTTTTATATTCGTAGTAAAAAAAGGTTAAAACTTCACGGATCTCTTCCGTAATATTTCTCTTCGGAAAATTAATAAAAACACTCGCATAATAAGCAAAATTCAATATATTTGAAAAAAAAAACAATAACACATTAAATAACTGCTTGTAATATCCTTGTAAAAATATCGTAAAATTTACTAATTTCGATCCAGTATGATAGATTTAATCCGCCATCTTGAATCCCACAATTGAAATAAAGTATTTGAAATCCGTGACCTCTCTGTACAAATTCAAAAATGAAATGGGTAATATTTAGCAATTTCAAACAGCCATACTGGATCCGCCATTTTGAAATTTCGAATTTAAAACAGCCTATATACAGCCTATATTAAGACCTGTCAAATAAGCTACACAAAAACGAACCCGCATTACAGTCTACGAAGTAATTCCAACAGCCGAACATACGTATAATATCGCAAACAGCATATTGACATGTAGAGAGTTGTAAATGGAGGTTCATAACTGTAGCTGCGGCAGGTTGCGGCAGCTGAATTTTATATCCCATATTCATCACCGTTAGGAGAATACGTTCCCATTGGAATCACCGCGCCGACCCGTGTCGGACGGTTTGTAGGCCTGAATATATTAAAAATACTGTTTTCTGTCAAGGGTTACGCTAAGAGTGACGTCACACGTAAACCGCTACAAAATTAAACCGTTATTTGGGTGTTTTCAAAAGAGCAACATTGTGGCTAACAAATAAATACTATATGTAAATATTTTTCTCACGTTCAAGTGTATGACACAGCTTTGAAAAGGTAAGATAAAATTTGAAATTTTTTTCGATGACTACTCTGCCAACTTTAACAGTCAAAAAACATAGTAAAATGTACTATTAGTGAAAAAAAATTATTACTATGTGAAGCATCAGGATGTCCTTAATAAATCTGTATATTTAGAAATATAGTTTTTTGACTTTCATTTTTTTAATTTTGGCCAGCTTTTGAGCGATTTGGAACACTGTGCGGCGTAGCTAGGGATTTTCCCTAGGGTGGGCAGCCGTCCAGCTGAACAATCATTTAATGAGAAATTAGTTCATTCACTCTCCTTATTACTATCTGGCGTCTTTCTTAACTACTTAATAAAGTTGAAAGTCTAATGGTGCAATTAAATCCATAATTCTATACTAATATTATAACTAGTGAAAGTAAATCTGTCTGTCTGTCTGTTACCTTTTTACGCTTAAACGGCTGAACGGATTTCGATAAAAATTGGCAAGAAGATGTAATAGTATCCTGGGGAAGGACATAGGCTAATTTTTACCGCGAGAAAATGTATCATTCCCAAGCGAAAATCTAATACGTTGTTTTTAAACTAGAATAGTTGATATTTATAAACCATCGCCTACCACAGTTCGTGGGTCATTTTCTTTAGATGTACTTGTTGATGCTTTAGGTTGTATAGAAGAACTAGAATTACTTCTATTTCCCATCTTTTCATTATCATGTATCACCGACTATTCGGGTTTTTTAAGGGGGGGGTAGGGTCTGTAAAAAATTGTTTTCGAATTTTTTTTTTCTTTTTAAATGAAAGTAGAACATTTCAAGAGTATTCTCTGAAAATTTCAGCTTGATCGGAGCAAAATTACCGGAGATATGGCTATTTGAATTTCCGCGCCTCCGAGTCAGTTTTTCGTGACAAAGCCTAGTCATCGCGCGCAATGTAATAACGCTCTACAGCTGTCTCGCTTCTCTTTTCCCGCCATCCATATACCTACTACAGTATTATAATAGTTTTATATTGTGTAAATGCCTTAGACTATTTTGAAGATAGTACTATACTTTATGGCCCAGGAATCGATGATTCTGTGTAAGTATCTCCAAAAAAATTTTAAAACAACTTTAAACGCGTTTTTCTCGAAACTAGTACTTTCAAAACCGGTGGACACTGTATCTCGGAAACTACTCGACCGATTTACTTGAAATTTTGCACAGACTTTCTTTTGACAGTATAGGAGGGAACGCTGTCGAGTTTTTTGTCATTTTGCAATTATTTTTTTTTTTTGCAATAACAAATGTATTCAATTTTACACTTTTTTTTTTCAAAATTCATTTTTTTGATTTCAAAGTGATGCCAAAAATTTTTAAAGCCTCGAAATGAAAAAAACTCGACAGCGTTCCCTCGATAAACCGATAATTGAAAAAAAAAGCTTTGGTTTTTTCATTTCGGATGATCCAGTGCGGAGATCTGATGTCCACCGCAAAAGCACTTTTGTATTTTTACATTTTGGCAAATTTGATGTAACAGGCGTGTTTTTCAATATTTTGGTCTGAAAATTTTTGTGAATACTCTTGAAATGTTATATAATACATGTAAACTATTTGCAAATAAATAATATTACCTATGTCTTGTAAAAAAATCATTAAAATTATGTTTAAAATAGCTCTTACAGACCCTACCCCCCCCTTAAAGAATGTTTTCATATCTTTAAATACGAGGGGCGTTCAATGCATTTTCGGTGTAGGTATGAAAGAATAAGCAGAAAATTCTGAATAAAATCTGGGGGCACGGCAGTGCCCCCGCCAAGTCGAGCGCGAAGCAAACACTGCCGTACTATCCTTTACTGGAACCATTTCGCCGCATTTTCAGGCCCCTATTTGAGAACCTCTGGATAAGACCAGAACGCAGAAATTTTCGTCATCCGGTAAGCTATAATCACATACTTGAAATCCAAAATTTCAAGTCTGTAGGTCATTTAGTTCCGAAGTTAAACGAAAGCAAAGTTTCGCATTTATGACACTCACTCACTCACTCACTCATAATCATCAAAATAGAACTAGTACTTCCCATAAACTCAGAGAGCTGAAATTTGGTACAGAGTTAGGGTTTAATGGCCACATAAAGGAAAAACTATAAAAACTAGGATAATCGAAGATCTGGAGTACCTGATGACCCTGATTAGAAAACACAAGAGCCCAACCAAACTATTAGAGATCGACATACCGCCTTTACAAGAAATATTCAACTTGGTGGGCCGCTTCATTTGATGTCAAAAATCGAAGGTCTGAAGTATCTGATGAAGAACCCTCAGCTGGTCTCAGCTGTATTAGAGATATGGTAATGCCCCCTTCTACTATTGGTACATAAAAAAATCGACTGTCATTGCAAAAATCCAGCGTAGTGGGACACATCTTCTAATTTAATCTAGCAATACGAAAAACTGTTGCTACTGTACAAGAATCAGAACCGGAAAAAAAGAAAAGAAAGATTTGTAATAATAAAAAAACTACTCCTAAAAAGAAAAAAACTGTGTCAAATAAGAAAATCTAATAAAATAAATCAATATGCCCACGTTTCTACAAAAAGAAGTGAAATCCCACCAAAAACATTCTGTAAAAAACTAGCCAAGTCTCGCTGGAGCTGCTTGTTTATCTCTAAAAAGTAATGAAATCTAGACAAAGTCGTGCCAAATCTAGGGTTCCTTACTGCGATTTCTTTATTATTATAGTTAATGTTGTGTGACTTGGCCGTTGAAAGGTACACAAGGGTACAAAACCAGGTGCTCCATGACACCATTGCACCAATCTGTCGCCAGAACCGCTACCCACTGACGATGGAAAATTTCCACTTGGAAAACGTTGATTCAATAACCAGTCAATTGTAGGCTTGATAAAGCTGCGTATTTCAATAATACTTATGTATAGGCGAGCCTGAAACAAACAGTATAAACAATTATTTCCAGTACAGACGGACTTCTAATCATTGATAGAAGTCCGTCTGTACGTCTATTTTATGTTAGATCGGTGGTCGATTTGACGCTCCAAAAAGAAGAGAGCAGAAGTCAGCATTGTCAATGCTGAATGCATGTGTTGCACAATCAACAACAGCCTAAAATGAGACACTAGCGTCCAATTACCAATACCAGTATGGGCTATTATCTCGCTTAACAAACATAGGTAGTTACAACAGATATAACATTACGTGTAAACAAAATTGACTTGTACCCACTAACATATAAAGAATGTTCAACGGCCAAGTCACACAACATTAACTATAATAATAAAGAAATCGCAGTAAGGAACCCTAGATTTGGCACGACTTTGTCTAGATTTCATTACTTTTTAGAGATAAACAAGCAGCTCCAGCGAGACTTGGCTAGTTTTTTACAGAATGTTTTTGGTGGGATTTATTTTTCAATGTAGTTCCCCATCACCTCAAAACATTTATTTGAGCGGGAAAGTAACTTTTCTGTAGCCCCTAAAAAATATTTTTCTTCCTTGTCTCAAAAATATTCATCAATTGCCGCCTTCAACTCTTCATCGTCGAAAAAATGCTTACCTCGAAGATCTTTCGATTTGGGAACAGAAAGTAATCACTAGGGTCCAGATCCGGGCTGTAGGGTGGATGATTGATTTCTTCAAATCCGCATTCCCGCACAGCAGCCTTGGCAACGCGCTCTGTGTGAACCGGCGCGTTGTCGTGATGAAGCAAGACACCGGCGGTCAATTTTCCATGTCTTTTTGCTTTTATAGTCTCATGAAGTGTGAATTGTACCCACGGATAGGTTAGTCCTTTCTGCTAATGTTTTCACTCTTACAAGACCATCTTTAAGTACAAGTTTCTCAACGATTTTGACGTTTTCTTCAGTAGTGGCACTAACCGGTCGTCTTCAATGCTCTCTCTACCCCGTTTGAATTCAATAGACCACTTCTGAATAGTAGATAATGATGGAGCAGAATCTTGGTAAACAGTCACCATTTCTTCGTGAATAACTTTTTAAGTCTTTCCTTGTTTTGTAAGGATTTTTATCACAGCGCGTTGCTCGATTTTTTTTCAAAATTGTCGCATCAGTCATCGTAGTTGCCTTTTCTTAATGATATATTGAATACTAATGGTGACAGTTAAATAAAATTTTATATTTATACCCTCAAAAAGTGTCTTTAACTAATGAGATAATTTAATTACCCTCATCATTAGTATATCACCCCGATACCGAGAATACATTGAACGCCCCTCGTAAAAACAAACAAAAAACATTTCTAAATGAGGCGAGGCGATTGATTTAATTTGATGCCAACGTTCTAATTTACTAAAAACTTAGTAAAACAAAAAACACAACATACCTTACGTCTTTTCGATTAACTTGTATTAATTAGCTTTTATTGAATACTGTAATCCAAATATTGGAAACACCTACTACCGCGCGCAATAACAATAGCCGAACAAGTGCACACCAAAACACTATTTTCTAGGTAGGGTTCGTATTGAATCTTAAAATAAAAAGCAATTAGACAGTATAGTAATTCTCCAACACTGTCGATTTTTCTAGGGTGGGCAAAGAGGTTTCTAGGGTGGTTATTGCCCACCCTTGCCCCCCCCCCCCCCCCCTTTAGCTACGCGCATGCATATGGTAGATTGTTAATCATTTTTAATAGTTTTTTTTGTGAAATTTGTATTTTATTAATGTGACATTTTGCAGCCTTGTACCACAAGGGGGCCCCGTAAAGCATGATTGCTTGAAAAATCACTTTAAAAATTAGGAGTTTGTTATACAGACTTAGTTTAGATCTACGATTGATGAAGGGATATAGAATTTTGGTTAGTAGACTTATTTTATTAATCACTCCATCTATGTGTAGTTTGTAAGTGAGGGTTTTATCGAGTGTAATTCCTAGATATTTTACATTGTCACGCCATGATATTTCTTGTCCACACAGTTCAAGATTAGAGGATGGAAGGTGTGCCGATTTTCTTCTTCTAGTAAAAAACATGGCTTGAGTTTTTCCGGCATTTAACTTTATTTTCCACTTGTGAAAATATTTTTCTAGAATATTTAATCCTGACTGCAGAGAATTCAAGATTTCTGGGCAATTAGCTGCTGAAGCGTACAAGGCGGTATCGTCAGCAAATATTGACGAGGTACAGTTTTCGATTCTTGGAAAATCAGCAGTGAACAAGCTGTAGAGAATGGGTCCAAGAACTGACCCTTGGGGGACTCCGGCCACAATCTCTTGGCAATTTGACCTAAATTGAGCCCACAAAAACATAAAATTTCCTATTCCTAAGGAAGCTACAGTGCTGTGCAAAACATTTGCAACTAAAACCCCAATTTTCTATATCTTACTACAACAAACCTTAAATTCTTAAAAACAAAAAAGCTAATACAGTATTTTATTCTTTATTATATCTAATTTAAGAATATTAATAAACTAAAGGTAACTATTCAATAAAAAAGGAGAAATATTCGTTTTTTCATACTAAGATACAAAACTGACTGTGCAAAACATTTGCAACTCCTTGACATTAACAATGTTGGCGACTTTAAATATATATTGGGTGTACAAATAAGTTTCCGACCTTTTCAGATAGGTGTCGTTAGTATCACTGCTTGCATATTATTCAATCGGGCAATACATGTTTTTCGGAGGTTAGATGTCAAGCTTGAATAATTACTAGTGAAATTTGTTCAAATGCGTAAACAAGAATTATTTTCATGTAATTGAAAATGTCGAATTTTGTGCCGAAAAAACAACATTTGCGGGAAGTTTTACTTCATTATTTTTTGTTGAAGAAAAGTGCAGCGGAAACAAATCGTTTGCTTGTGGAAGTTTACGGTGAACATGCGCCATCGAAAACAACCTGCAAAGAGTGGTTTCAACGATTCAAAGTTGGTGATTTTGACGTAAGAGACAAAGAACGTGAAGGCAGACCAAGAAAATTTGAAGATACAGAATTGGAAGAATTGCTTGATGTGGACTCTTGTCAGACTGAAAAACAATTGGCAGAAGAGTTGAATATTACCCAACAATGTGTTTCGCAACGTATACGAGCCTTGGGATTGATTTCGAAGATGGGAGCTTGGGTGCCACACATGCTGAAAGAAAGGGACATGGAACGTCGGAAAACCATGTGCGAATTGTTGCTTCAACGACAACAAAGGAAGGGGTTTTTGCATCGGATCATCACTGGGGATGAAAAATGGATCCATTATGACAATCCAAAGCGTAAACGAGCGTGGGTCAAGCCCGGTGAACCAGGGCCGTCGACGCCAAAAGCAAATATCCATGGTTCGAAAGTGATGCTTTGCATTTGGTGGGATGTGAAGGGTGTCGTATATTATGAGCTGCTGAAACAGGGTGAAACCATTACGGGAGAAGTTTATCGACGACAACTGATGGCTTTAAAGCAAGCTCTAGCTGCAAAACGACCGGAATGGGACAACAGGCACAATAAAATTATTTTGCAACAGGATAACGCTAGGCCACATGTTGCTATACCTGTCAAAAACTACTTGGATGGGCAGAACTGGGAAATTCTACCCCACCCGCCGTATTCACCAGACATTGCTCCCTCTGACTACCACTTGTTCCGGTCGATGCAATCAGCCCTGCCACAGCAGCACTTCACTTCACATGAAAACGTGAAAAAATGGGTCGATGACTGGATCGTCTCGAAACCACAAGACTTCTTTTCCCGGGGAATCCGTTTATTGCCTGAACGATGGGAGAAGGTTATATCTTCCGAAGGAGCATATTTTGAATAAAATATTCTTTAATTTTCTACACGAACTAATATCTTTTATTTCAGTAAAAAAGGTCGGAAACTTATTTGTACACCCAATATTATCATTAATATTTGGTTGAATAGCCTTTATTTACAATAACTCTTGCACATCTTCTTGGCATAGAATTAAATAGCGACTCAATATGCAAAGAAGTTATATCATTCCAAGCCTTTTTTATACCATTAAAGAGTTCGTCACGGTTGTTGTAAAATTGACCCCTCATATTCTTCTTAACCAGTTGCCATAGCTTTTCTATGGGCTTGAGATCTGGAGACTGTGCGAGCCATTTCAAAACTTCAATGTTTTGCTGCGAAAACCAAGCCTGAAGAAGTCTAGAGGTGTGCTTGGGATCATTGTCCTGTTCGAAGCGCCAGCGCAGGGGCATTTCTTCCTCTGCGTAAGGGAGCATAACATTTTCCATAATGTTTTTGTAGTCCTCCGCTTTCATTATCCGAGGTATTTCATAAAGAGGTCCCACGCCCTGAGTTGATAAACACCCCCAGACCATTGTATTACCACCTCCATGCTTCACAGTTACCACAGTTTATCGCGGATTTAGTTGTTTGTTCGTCGGTCGTCCTACTTTTTGCCCTCCATCTAGCCCCATTAAGTTAAACTTAAAGTTAAACACTCATCCGAAAAAAGGACAGTTCTCCATTTTTCTAGGGGCCATTCTAAATGACTTCGAGCAAAGACAAGTCGAGCTCAGCCATTTTCTTCGGAAAGTAGTGGCTTTTTCGCTGGCTTGTAGCTCTTAAGATCGGTTTCTATGGCTCGTCTTCTTACTGTCGAAGGATCCACATCCAGGTTTTATTCGAAAGACCGAGATTTAATTAAAAATGTAAATTCTACGATCCTCAGCCTTTGTCGTTTTCCTTGGTCTACCACCCTTTATGAATATTTTCAATACTCCCAGTCTTTTTAAAACTGCTTATAATTCTGGATATGGTGGATTTAGCTATTTTATATTTTTCACTAATCTCTTTTTAGGTTATACCATCTGTGTAAACAAATATTATTCGGTTTTTTATTTCGTTGTAAAATTAATTACCCCCATTTTAAGAACTTTCATTTTAATTGCGTTTAAAGGAAAAAAATATTTTAATAATACACTTCCGCGCATGGATCGGAATAGAAAATTATTATTATTATTTTTTATTAACTATATATGGAATAGAAAATAACAGTTAACTAACAAAGTACTGCCAATTCTCATTTATTCCTAGAAAAGTATTTGTTGATATATAAAGTTGCAAATGTTTTGCACAGGCAAAATCGTTACGTTGAATAAAAAAATTGATATTGCTACCTTATTACGGGATATTACATTCTGCTATTGTTTTATCTGGAAACTAGACATAATAAAGAATAATGCACTGTAAAACTTTTTTTTGTATGAGTAGTTTAGGAAATTTTATAATGATCTGTAAGAAACTATGATTTTAGTTGCAAATGTTTTGCACAGCACTGTATAAATGATGGCTGTGAGAAGTGGAGGAAAATTTAACCTAATCATTTTATATATAAGGGCTTCGTGCCAAACAGTGTCAAACGCTGCCTGGATATCAAGTAAAACTAGTCCAGTCGATTTTTTCTCTTTTAAATTAGTTTTTATATGCTGTGTTACTCTGGCCAATGCATGAATAGTGGGAATGACCACTTCTAAAGCCAAATTGTTCATGTGGAAGTAGATTGTTTTCAATAATGAAATTATTCAGTCTAGCTTTTATAATTTTTTCTAATAATTTAGCTAAAGTTGGTAATAAGCTTATAGGGCGATAACTGGCCGGATCTTCTTTTGGTTTAGTAGGCTTGCATATTGGCACAACTTTAGCAATTTTCCAAGAATCAGGAAAATATTGCAATTTCAAGCACGTATTAAATATGTAAGTTAAGTAAATAATAGCTGTTATTGGAAGATATTTAATGCATAGATTGGATATCATGTCTAGACCAGGAGATTTACACGATTTAAGCTTGGAGATAAGTGCTCTTATTTCGGACGGTTTTATGTAATCCTTAGCATCAACAACGACGTTTTTGTTGAGGAAAGCTTGTACACATTGAGTTACCTCAGTGCAAGTGCTAGAATTGCTTAAACCAAGGGAAACTTTGTTATTATCTGCAAATTGCTCTGCGAGTAAGTCTGCTTTTTCTTTAGAGATAATACATCGATAATTTCCCGTCGTTAGGACCAGTAGTGTCCGGTTTTTGTTTTTAACGATTTTCGTAAGGTTCCAAAATGGTTTTGAAGCCTTATCCATTTTGGATAATTTTTTTGAGAAGCTTATATTATGCAAGCAATTTAGTTCGAGCTCGATTTGGACGTTAAGTTGATATACCTGTGTTTTATAGCATTTAAGATGGTAGCGCTGCCATTTTCTGCGAGCTACGTTACGTTGTTGAATCAAAGTCTTAATATTCTCCGGGATGCGGTTTTTATGTATAGCATGCACACCTTTCGACGTGGTACAGAGCGATTTATAGCTGACTTAATAATGGTATTTAAATGAGTTATACTGTCCTCAACTTGTGATACGCGCTCTATATTAGCTAGGGATAGTCTAGGTGAAAATTCATTTTTTTTTTCCCATAAACCGATTATTTCAATAAAATAGATAGTGAAAATCTTATTCCCGAAGATACCTCATAAGTGCTATAGATTAGTGGTATTTTATATATATCGATAAAAATATTCAGGGTCTCTTTGACTCGTGTTAAGAGCTTTTTCCACGTTCCGTTATTTTTTAATGAGTTTTTAAAAATGGCCGAAATATACTAAAAACGTGATGTGATAAAAAAAAAAAAAAAAAAACGAGTTCAGATTTTTAAACAGGAGGTCCCAAACCTGATCTGTTTTTAATTTTGCCATATAAAACTCGTAGAGGTACCGGTACAAATATAAGTATAACTTTTTCTCCTATACGAATTTCTTAAAACGGTTTTAAGACAATATTTCTGTGATGTTCGAGAACACTTTTTATTCAAAAATGAAACGCAAAGACCCCTTAATTAATTAATTAAAGAGCTCTTACCTTCGCCAGTCCTGTAAAGGGGAAATCCTCAAAAACTAGAGTCTCATCTTCGCCAGCTTTGCCCGCAATTTGGCCCTTATAAATTCGTCCAGCGGTCACTGTTGTCGGCCCCATTCCGTCACCGATAAAAACGATTATATTTTTCGCCCTCTCCTTTATCATCGGTGCGTTCGAAAGGACCTTTTTTAGGTAAGTGATCCCGACATGTTGCCAATGGATGGAATCTTTTAAACGAATTTTTTATTTTTTATATATATATATATATATTTATATATTTTGTAATTAAAGCTCTATTTAATTCGGTTATAAAAGAGGGGTCTTACCCTCAATTTTTCGTACAATTGCCCCATTAACGAGAGCCGAGGGAATTGCTGTTGAAAAAATCACCGCGATTAAAACGTTAGCAGTCACCTTCATTTTGTTACACTTCACAAATAAGTAAGAGTAAAAAAAATTGTTAAATAAATATTTTCCGTAACACAGTCAACCCCTCCCCCCGAGACAGGTCTTAATTAAATATTTCACAGTCTGCTCAAGTCGAGCTTGAAAGAAAATCAAAATGAAAATTTATTTTTTAAAATATAAAATTCCACCGGCTTCTAAAGCGTCAGCTTTTAACGTTTATTTTTATTTTTTGGATATATATTGCTCTCAACTTTCTTCCTGCTTATATCGAAATTTTTTTATTTTTAGTCACGGTGGGCTCAAGAGCTGATCTTGTCTCAAAGCCCGGCTTAAAATACTTTTCCCTGTCGGACGGCTAGAACCGCAGAATTTATAGTGAGTGCTCTTGGGATTTTATGTGGTGTGGATCGCCGCCGATGACGATGACGACGACGACGACAGCGACGACAGCTTTTGTTTCCTAAAGAAAATAATAGCGCCTCCGCCCCCCGCCCCCCCCCCCCCCCCCCGCACCGATTCACCCGTTTACTGTTCTGCACCGTGACAAGGTTTATTAAAAAAAAAAAAATAAAAATAATTTGTCTCCCACATTTTGTAGCATTTTGTTTTTTATGCTTTTAATTTTTATTATTATTGTTTTTATGGGTTGTGCTTAAACTTCTACAGATTCTGAAAAAGATTTGCCTTTTCCTTTCTTTCCAGACGATGCAATGAGGCGCTTTTTTCCATCTTATCGCAGCCCCAATCAACGAATTTAGCGCAGAACCTTTTACAAGCTCATTTTACGTGGCTTAAAATCAAAATACAAAAGTTATATATCTTATCATAAAATTTACGTGAGAGACACGGTGGTAAAAAGGGGGATTGGACGGCGGGCGAGGGGGTTATCTAATTGCACAGGTGTAACACTAAACAATGTTAACAAAATTCTTTTCTTTTCGTGCTTCCACGGACATCTGATTAAACTACAATTCACGCTTTAATTCCTCTCTGTCTGGGGACTAAATTGTTATTTTTATCATTTTTCCAGAGATAAGCCAATGCGGCAATAGATCTGTTAATCTTTTAATCTGTCCCCGGGAATACTCCCCACTCTTTTATAGTATGTAATTAAAATTTAAATTCTCACGTGCTTTATTTAATTAAACACAATTCAAAATTTCCCGCCAATTCTATTACAAATTTAAACGAAAAATGACGTTGCAACCCCAGCTGAATTTTTGGTAAGTTCAATTCAGCAAAATTGTTACATCTCGTATTCAGTTGAGGGTTATGATATGGTCAGTGTTTTGTATAATTTAAAATTACCATTTTAATTGTAATTTACTTGTAATTTTTATTTAGTTCAGCATAGAAAAGAAATTGTCCATCCTTAAATTAATTTTCGTAAAGTTTTGTATAACACTTTTCGCTATGAAAGCTTTTTACTAAACCCTGAAATGTCAGCTGTCATTCGATTTTGAGTTGATCAGTTGGGAACTCATTTCTTGGGCTTAGTTTTTTTTAGTGGAAATTGAGAGATTTATAGTTGTTAGGTCTCTGATTTGAGTGGAACGTTTTGTAATTAAGAAATTTCATTAATAAATCCTGGAAAAATAACAATTTTAATACGAACATTCCTGGATTCGAAAAAATCTCATTTTCCCCACTTTAAAAACAAAAATCTGTGTGTACACGTCAACAAAAATTCTCTTTTGCATTTTAATCGCCTTCAACAAACAATGAGGTGAATAAAATTGTAATTTTAAAATAATAATTAATATAAATTCGATTTATTTCATTGTAGCGCCTCAAAGGTTACATTCAAAATTACGCTCACGTCGGATCCGAAGCTCCCCTTCAAAGTGTAAAAACGAATTTTATTTTATTTTAATACTTTATTCCCTGGGATCGTAATGCGATTTAAAAAAACAAAAAAAAATTTTTATACAGATTAAATGTACCGGAACAGACGCCATTTACGGCAGTTTTAAAATTTGCCGCCGAAGAATTTGGAGTACCCCCAGCGACTAGTGCAATTATTACAGACGATGGGATCGGAATCAGCCCCCAACAGACTGCGGGGAACGTTTTCTTGAAGCACGGATCAGAATTGCGGCTAATACCTCGTGATCGGGTCGGATATTATAAATAGAGGGAAGGTAAAAATATTTTTGTTCGAAAAACCAACAAGTTTTGTATATATAAATAATAATAAAAAAGAATTGTGAGAAAAGAATATTTCATTGTTATTATTTAAATCGACTTAAGACACGAAAAATACAACATTATATTAAATTGATTGGCGCTCTCATGCTGAAGTGATGACGTTATTAATGCATTCTTCTTTGTTAATTAAATGGCAAGTTTTATTAACGAGCCTCATTAATTGATTTATATCGTGGGCCCATTCATTCAGGATATCTGATGCAGCCTTTTTCTGGGTGAAATAAACAATTTCGGCTGGACGATCAATTTTAACACGTATTGTTCCCATATTTGCCAGTTTTGATAGATATTCTTCACATCTTTCAGTTGGTAAATCGAGAAGTTCGCTCATCCGTTTCAAGTGGATTCGGGTGTAATAATTCGATATAATCCGAATGTTCTGTAAAAATATTAAATTTAACATAAAATGAAACTTCTAATATACCAATTTTAACTTACATGCTCTATTAAGCGATTTTTTAATTCTGTCCAACATTTCTTTCCGTGTTGTGTAGTTTGATTAAACACATCAAATGCGAGTAATTGCTCCCCAAATTCCTTATTAAATGTCTCAAAACTGATTAACTCCTTACACATGAACAGCCGTAGAATTTCCCTGTTTAAATGTGAAATTAACATAGATCTCAATTCAATTGTACAAGTTAAAATAGTAACCTGTAAGTTGGAATCTCTTCAATCATTCGATTTTTCGATAAATTAAGCATCATGTCCTGTTGCTCGTTATCGTACGGTGATAGGATGCAATAAAGAACTGCGTAAGTCATCATTTTTTGCCTACGATCCGGAGATCCGCTGATTACATCCGAATCCACAACGGCTTGGTAGTGACGCGACGTTTTAAGGAATGACGAGTCCTGATCAAGACGAATCATAAGACCGTAAAATTTAAATTTCAAGTCCTGATGGTCAGGATCATCGAAGAATTTTGTATTTATCTTTTTAGCAATAATTTGCGTCCTAACGTAGTCCTGTTTGGCCAGGCACAGGCGCATCTGTTCGAGAATTAGTTCAACCTGAAGGGGAATTTGGGCTTCAGACTTCGAAAAGTGAAATTTAAAAATGAGAATATGTTGTAAATACCTTCTCCCTTTTCTCCATTGACCCGTAAGTCTCCACCTGGAGTTCTTCCATGATCGAAGCAGCCCCAGATATGTCGCCGTCAGCCTCTTTAATAGCGGCCAGCATTTTTGTTAATCGAGCCCTTTCGACCTCGACATAAATTTTGCCCTCAGTAACCGTTCGCAAAGTGCTGATGAATTTCAACTTGGTCTCCTTGTCGGGGGTCTTATCGACGAGCGTTATGCATTCCTGGATCATTTTGGTGACGGCCTGCTTTAGCTGGGACCTCCTTTTCACCAGGAGGGCGATGTACTCCATCATTGAGTCCCAGTTCCCGGTTTCGAAGCAAATCTGGACGATTGCGACCAGCACCCGGGAGCAGGACGGCATGTCGGCACCCTGGAAAATATAATTTTGTCGAACGTTAGCAAATTTAATCGCTTTTGGGGCCACAGTGCGGCGCTCACCAAACGAGTCTGCTTCTCCAGCTGAAGCAAGATCTCGATCGCCTCGTGGAACTTCTCAGGATCGGTGCTCGCGATTTCCTTGGCCCGTGGGATCTTCTCGTCGCACACCGACTCGTAGTCCACCTCCATTTTCTGGATGCGGCCCCCGTCGAAGCTCGTGTAGCCATCCATTGCCCTGGGGAGTCTCAGACCTCTAGCCGAAAAACAAACCTTTGAACGTGCAGCAACTGGAGCTCAGTTGAACAACTTAAATGCAACTCGCAGTCCCCAAGATCACCTGCTCACAATTATCGCTACTTAGCAAAACAGACGCAAGTTGTTCGAAGACAAAATTTGTTCAGAGTCACTCCGCTTAACCAAACTTCAACCGCTGGCTCAACAAACTGCTTACAAATGCTGCGAAGTTTGCAGCGATTAGCCGTCACTCAGAACGGCCAAATATTACACTAATTTAGAACAGTTTCATAAGCAAACTTTCCCATGGTACAACCAAACGGTTGGAGTCCAAGCTCAACAGGGCTTCAACCGAAATCAACTCAAAAAGTTCAAGGGAGCCCTTTTCTACAAAATAACTTTTTTACCTTGATGGGCGGAATTAATACAAGGGGAAATGTAAAAATTGAAATTCTGCTATTTTTTCTTCTGGACCTTTGTGTTTTTTGGCTAGAATTATCTAGTTACTTTACTTAGAGTCGATTTAGCCCAAAAAACCGATGAGGGGAGCCCTTTTTTAGAAAATAATTTTTTTACCTTGATGGGCGGAATTAATACAAGGGGAAATGTAAAAATTGAAATTCTGCTATTTTTTCTTCTGGACCTTTGTGTTTTTTGGCTAGAATCATCTAGTTACTTTACTTAGAGTCGATTTAGCTTAAAAAACCGATGCGGGGAGCCCTTTTATAGAAAATAATTTTTTTACCTTGATGAGCGGAATTAATACAAGGGGAAATGTAAAAATTGAAATTCTGCTATTTTTTCTTCTGGACCTTTGTGTTTTTTGGCTAGAATCATCTAGTTACTTTACTTAGAGTCGATTTAGCCTAAAAAACCGATGCGGGGAGCCCTTTTATAGAAAATATTTTTTTTACCTTGATGGGCGGAATTAATACAAGGGGAAATGTAAAAATTGAAATTCTGCTATTTTTTCTCCTGGACCTTTGTGTTTTTTGGCTAGAATCATCTAGTTACTTTACTTAGAGTCGATTTAGCCTAAAAAACCGATGCGGAGAGCCCTTTTTTAGAAAATAATTTTTTTACCTTGATGGGCGGAATTAATACAAGGGGAAATGTAAAAATTGAAATTCTGCTATTTTTTCTTCTGGACCTTTGTGTTTTTTGGCTAGAATCATCTAGTTACTTTACTTAGAGTCGATTTAGCCTAAAAAACCGATGCGGGGAGCCCTTTTATAGAAAATAATTTTTTTACCTTGATGGGCGGAATTAATACAAGGGGAAATGTAAAAATTGAAATTCTGCTATTTTTTCTCCTGGACCTTTGTGTTTTTTGGCTAGAATCATCTAGTTACTTTACTTAGAGTCGATTTAGCCTAAAAAACCGATGCGGAGAGCCCTTTTTTAGAAAATAATTTTTTTATATTGATGGGCGGAATTAATACAAGGGGAAATGTAAAAATTGAAATTCTGCTATTTTTTCTTCTGGACCTTTGTGTTTTTTGGCTAGAATCATCTAGTTACTTTACTTAGAGTCGATTTAGCCTAAAAAACCGATGCGGGGAGCCCTTTTATAGAAAATAATTTTTTTACCTTGATGGGCGGAATTAATACAAGGGGAAATGTAAAAATTGAAATTCTGCTATTTTTTCTCCTGGACCTTTGTGTTTTTTGGCTAGAATCATCTAGTTACTTTACTTAGAGTCGATTTAGCCTAAAAAACCGATGCGGAGAGCCCTTTTTTAGAAAATAATTTTTTTACCTTGATGGGCGGAATTAATACAAGGGGAAATGTAAAAATTGAAATTCTGCTATTTTTTCTTCTGGACCTTTGTGTTTTTTGGCTAGAATCATCTAGTTACTTTACTTAGAGTCGATTTAGCCTAAAAAACCGATGCGGGGAGCCCTTTTATAGAAAATAATTTTTTTACCTTGATGGGCGGAATTAATACAAGGGGAAATGTAAAAATTGAAATTCTGCTATTTTTTCTCCTGGACCTTTGTGTTTTTTGGCTAGAATCATCTAGTTATTTTACTTAGAGTCGATTTAGCCCAAAAAACCAATGCGGGGAGCCCTTTTTTAGAAAATATTTTTTTTACCTTGATGGGCGGAATTAATACAAGGGGAAATGTAAAAATTGAAATTCTGCTATTTTTTCTTCTGGACCTTTGTGTTTTTTGGCTAGAATCATCTAGTTATTTTACTTAGAGTCGATTTAGCCCAAAAAACCGATGCGGGGAGCCCTTTTTTAGAAAATAATTTGTTTACCTTGATGGGCGGAAGTAATACAAGGGGAAATGTAAAAATTGAAATTCTGCTATTTTTTCTTCTGGACCTTTGTGTTTTTTGGCTAGAATCATCTAGTTACTTTACTTAGAGTCGATTTAGCCTAAAAAACCGATGCGGGGAGCCCTTTTATAGAAAATAATTTTTTTACCTTGATGGGCGGAATTAATACAAGGGGAAATGTAAAAATTGAAATTCTGCTATTTTTTCTCCTGGACCTTTGTGTTTTTTGGCTAGAATCATCTAGTTACTTTACTTAGAGTCGATTTAGCCTAAAAAACCGATGCGGAGAGCCCTTTTTTAGAAAATAATTTTTTTACCTTGATGGGCGGAATTAATACAAGGGGAAATGTAAAAATTGAAATTCTGCTATTTTTTCTCCTGGACCTTTGTGTTTTTTGGCTAGAATCATCTAGTTACTTTACTTAGAGTCGATTTAGCCTAAAAAACCGATGCGGGGAGCCCTTTTATAGAAAATAATTTTTTTACCTTGATGGGCGGAATTAATACAAGGGGAAATGTAAAAATTGAAATTCTGCTATTTTTTCTCCTGGACCTTTGTGTTTTTTGGCTAGAATCATCTAGTTACTTTACTTAGAGTCGATTTAGCCTAAAAAGCCGATGCGGAGAGCCCTTTTTTATAAAATAATTTTTTTACCTTGATGGGCGGAATTAATACAAGGGGAAATGTAAAAATTGAAATTCTGCTATTTTTTCTCCTGGACCTTTGTGTTTTTTGGCTAGAATCATCTAGTTACTTTACTTAGAGTCGATTTAGCCTAAAAAACCGATGCGGGGAGCCCTTTTATAGAAAATAATTTTTTTACCTTGATGGGCGGAATTAATACAAGGGGAAATGTAAAAATTGAAATTCTGCTATTTTTTCTCCTGGACCTTTGTGTTTTTTGGCTAGAATCATCTAGTTACTTTACTTAGAGTCGATTTAGCCTAAAAAACCGATGCGGAGAGCCCTTTTTTAGAAAATAATTTTTTTACCTTGATGGGCGGAATTAATACAAGGGGAAATGTAAAAATTGAAATTCTGCTATTTTTTCTTCTGGACCTTTGTGTTTTTTGGCTAGAATCATCTAGTTACTTTACTTAGAGTCGATTTAGCCTAAAAAACCGATGCGGAGAGCCCTTTTTTAGAAAATAATTTTTTTACCTTGATGGGCGGAATTAATACAAGGGGAAATGTAAAAATTGAAATTCTGCTATTTTTTCTTCTGGACCTTTGTGTTTTTTGGCTAGAATCATCTAGTTACTTTACTTAGAGTCGATTTAGCCTAAAAAACCGATGCGGGGAGCCCTTTTATAGAAAATAATTTTTTTACCTTGATGGGCGGAATTAATACAAGGGGAAATGTAAAAATTGAAATTCTGCTATTTTTTCTTCTGGACCTTTGTGTTTTTTGGCTAGAATCATCTAGTTATTTTACTTAGAGTCGATTTAGCCCAAAAAACCGATGCGGGGAGCCCTTTTTTAGAAAATAATTTTTTTACCTTGATGGGCGGAATTAATACAAGGGGAAATGTAAAAATTGAAATTCTGCTATTTTTTCTCCTGGACCTTTGTGTTTTTTGGCTAGAATCATCTAGTTATTTTACTTAGAGTCGATTTAGCCCAAAAAACCGATGCGGGGAGCCCTTTTTTAGAAAATATTTTTTTTACCTTGATGGGCGGAATTAATACAAGGGGAAATGTAAAAATTGAAATTCTGCTATTTTTTCTTCTGGACCTTTGTGTTTTTTGGCTAGAATCATCTAGTTATTTTACTTAGAGTCGATTTAGCCCAAAAAACCGATGCGGGGAGCCCTTTTTTAGAAAATAATTTTTTTACCTTGATGGGCGGAATTAATACAAGGGGAAATGTAAAAATTGAAATTCTGCTATTTTTTCTCCTGGACCTTTGTGTTTTTTGGCTAGAATCATCTAGTTATTTTACTTAGAGTCGATTTAGCCCAAAAAACCGATGCGGGGAGCCCTTTTTTAGAAAATATTTTTTTTACCTTGATGGGCGGAATTAATACAAGGGGAAATGTAAAAATTGAAATTCTGCTATTTTTTCTTCTGGACCTTTGTGTTTTTTGGCTAGAATCATCTAGTTATTTTACTTAGAGTCGATTTAGCCCAAAAAACCGATGCGGGGAGCCCTTTTTTAGAAAATATTTTTTTTACCTTGATGAGCGGAATTAATACAAGGGGAAATGTAAAAATTGAAATTCTGCTATTTTTTCTCCTGGACCTTTGTGTTTTTTGGCTAGAATCATCTAGTTATTTTACTTAGAGTCGATTTAGCCTAAAAAACCAATGCGGGGAGCCCTTTTTTAGAAAATAATTTTTTTACCTTGATGGGCGGAATTAATACAAGGGGAAATGTAAAAATTGAAATTCTGCTATTTTTTCTTCTGGACCTTTGTGTTTTTTGGCTAGAATCATCTAGTTATTTTACTTAGAGTCGATTTAGCCCAAAAAACCGATGCGGGGAGCCCTTTTTTAGAAAATATTTTTTTTACCTTGATGGGCGGAATTAATACAAGGGGAAATGTAAAAATTGAAAGAAATTCTGCTATTTTTTCTTCTGGACCTTTGTGTTTTTTGGCTAGAATCATCTAGTTATTTTACTTAGAGTCGATTTAGCCCAAAAAACCGATGCGGGGAGCCCTTTTTTAGAAAATATTTTTTTTACCTTGATGAGCGGAATTAATACAAGGGGAAATGTAAAAATTGAAATTCTGCTATTTTTTCTCCTGGACCTTTGTGTTTTTTGGCTAGAATCATCTAGTTATTTTACTTAGAGTCGATTTAGCCTAAAAAACCGATGCGGGGAGCCCTTTTTTAGAAAATAATTTTTTTACCTTGATGGGCGGAATTAATACAAGGGGAAATGTAAAAATTGAAATTCTGCTATTTTTTCTTCTGGACCTTTGTGTTTTTTGGCTAGAATCATCTAGTTATTTTACTTAGAGTCGATTTAGCCCAAAAAACCGATGCGGGGAGCCCTTTTTTAGAAAATATTTTTTTTACCTTGATGGGCGGAATTAATACAAGGGGAAATGTAAAAATTGAAATTCTGCTATTTTTTCTTCTGGACCTTTGTGTTTTTTGGCTAGAATCATCTAGTTATTTTACTTAGAGTCGATTTAGCCCAAAAAACCGATGCGGGGAGCCCTTTTTTAGAAAATATTTTTTTTACCTTGATGAGCGGAATTAATACAAGGGGAAATGTAAAAATTGAAATTCTGCTATTTTTTCTCCTGGACCTTTGTGTTTTTTGGCTAGAATCATCTAGTTATTTTACTTAGAGTCGATTTAGCCTAAAAAACCGATGCGGGGAGCCCTTTTTTAAAAAATAATTTTTTTACCTTGATGGGCGGAATTAATACAAGGGGAAATGTAAAAATTGAAATTCTGCTATTTTTTCTTCTGGACCTTTGTGTTTTTTGGCTAGAATCATCTAGTTATTTTACTTAGAGTCGATTTAGCCCAAAAAACCGATGCGGGGAGCCCTTTTTTAGAAAATATTTTTTTTACCTTGATGGGCGGAATTAATACAAGGGGAAATGTAAAAATTGAAATTCTGCTATTTTTTCTTCTGGACCTTTGTGTTTTTTGGCTAGAATCATCTAGTTATTTTACTTAGAGTCGATTTAGCCTAAAAAACCGATGCGGGGAGCCCTTTTTTAGAAAATAATTTTTTTACCTTGATGGGCGGAATTAATACAAGGGGAAATGTAAAAATTGAAATTCTGCTATTTTTTCTTCTGGACCTTTGTGTTTTTTGGCTAGAATCATCTAGTTATTTTACTTAGAGTCGATTTAGCCCAAAAAACCGATGCGGGGAGCCCTTTTTTAGAAAATATTTTTTTTACCTTGATGGGCGGAATTAATACAAGGGGAAATGTAAAAATTGAAATTCTGCTATTTTTTCTTCTGGACCTTTGTGTTTTTTGGCTAGAATCATCTAGTTATTTTACTTAGAGTCGATTTAGCCCAAAAAACCGATGCGGGGAGCCCTTTTTTAGAAAATATTTTTTTTACCTTGATGGGCGGAATTAATACAAGGGGAAATGTAAAAATTGAAATTCTGCTATTTTTTCTCCTGGACCTTTGTGTTTTTTGGCTAGAATCATCTAGTTATTTTACTTAGAGTCGATTTAGCCTAAAAAACCGATGCGGGGAGCCCTTTTTTAGAAAATAATTTTTTTACCTTGATGGGCGGAATTAATACAAGGGGAAATGTAAAAATTGAAATTCTGCTATTTTTTCTCCTGGACCTTTGTGTTTTTTGGCTAGAATCATCTAGTTATGTTACTTAGAGTCGATTTAGCCCAAAAAACCGATGCGGGGAGCCCTTTTTTAGAAAATATTTTTTTTACCTTGATGGGCGGAATTAATACAAGGGGAAATGTAAAAATTGAAATTCTGCTATTTTTTCTCCTGGACCTTTGTGTTTTTTGGCTAGAATCATCTAGTTATTTTACTTAGAGTCGATTTAGCCTAAAAAACCGATGCGGGGAGCCCTTTTTTAGAAAATAATTTTTTTACCTTGATGGGCGGAATTAATACAAGGGGAAATGTAAAAATTGAAATTCTGCTATTTTTTCTTCTGGACCTTTGTGTTTTTTGGCTAGAATCATCTAGTTATTTTACTTAGAGTCGATTTAGCCCAAAAAACCGATGCGGGGAGCCCTTTTTTAGAAAATATTTTTTTTACCTTGATGGGCGGAATTAATACAAGGGGAAATGTAAAAATTGAAATTCTGCTATTTCTTCTCCTGGACCTTTGTGTTTTTTGGCTAGAATCATCTAGTTATTTTACTTAGAGTCGATTTAGCCTAAAAAACCGATGCGGGGAGCCCTTTTTTAGAAAATAATTTTTTTACCTTGATGGGCGGAATTAATACAAGGGGAAATGTAAAAATTGAAATTCTGCTATTTTTTCTCCTGGACCTTTGTGTTTTTTGGCTAGAATCATCTATTTATTTTACTTAGAGTCGATTTAGCCCAAAAAACCGATGCGGGGAGCCCTTTTTTAGAAAATATTTTTTTTACCTTGATGGGCGGAATTAATACAAGGGGAAATGTAAAAATTGAAATTCTGCTATTTTTTCTCCTGGACCTTTGTGTTTTTTGGCTAGAATCATCTAGTTATTTTACTTAGAGTCGATTTAGCCTAAAAAACCGATGCGGGGAGCCCTTTTTTAGAAAATAATTTTTTTACCTTGATGGGCGGAATTAATACAAGGGGAAATGTAAAAATTGAAATTCTGCTATTTTTTCTCCTGGACCTTTGTGTTTTTTGGCTAGAATCATCTAGTTATTTTACTTAGAGTCGATTTAGCCCAAAAAACCGATGCGGGGAGCCCTTTTTTAGAAAATATTTTTTTTACCTTGATGGGCGGAATTAATACAAGGGGAAATGTAAAAATTGAAATTCTGCTATTTTTTCTTCTGGACCTTTGTGTTTTTTGGCTAGAATCATCTAGTTATTTTACTTAGAGTCGATTTAGCCCAAAAAACCGATGCGGGGAGCCCTTTTTTAGAAAATAATTTTTTTACCTTGATGGGCGGAATTAATACAAGGGGAAATGTAAAAATTGAAATTCTGCTATTTTTTCTCCTGGACCTTTGTGTTTTTTGGCTAGAATCATCTAGTTATTTTACTTAGAGTCGATTTAGCCCAAAAAGCCGATGCGGGGAGCCCTTTTTTAGAAAATAATTTGTTTACCTTGATGGGCGGAATTAATACAAGGGGAAATGTAAAAATTGAAATTCTGCTATTTTTTCTCCTGGACCTTTGTGTTTTTTGGCTAGAATCATCTAGTTATTTTACTTAGAGTCGATTTAGCCCAAAAAACCGATGCGGGGAGCCCTTTTTTAGAAAATATTTTTTTTACCTTGATGGGCGGAATTAATACAAGGGGAAATGTAAAAATTGAAATTCTGCTATTTTTTCTTCTGGACCTTTGTGTTTTTTGGCTAGAATCATCTAGTTATTTTACTTAGAGTCGATTTAGCCCAAAAAACCGATGCGGGGAGCCCTTTTTTAGAAAATAATTTGTTTACCTTGATGGGCGGAATTAATACAAGGGGAAATGTAAAAATTGAAATTCTGCTATTTTTTCTTCTGGACCTTTGTGTTTTTTGGCTAGAATCATCTAGTTACTTTACTTAGAGTCGATTTAGCCTAAAAAACCGATGCGGGGAGCCCTTTTTTAGAAAATAATTTTTTTACCTTGATGGGCGGAATTAATACAAGGGGAAATGTAAAAATTGAAATTCTGCTATTTTTTCTTCTGGACCTTTGTGTTTTTTGGCTAGAATCATCTAGTTATTTTACTTAGAGTCGATTTAGCCCAAAAAACCGATGAGGGGAGTCCTTTTTTAGAAAAAAATTTTTTTACCTTGATGGGCGGAATTAATACAAGGGGAAATGTAAAAATTGAAATTCTGCTATTTTTTTTTCTGGACCTTTGTGTTTTTTGGCTAGAATCATCTAGTTATTTTACTTAGAGTCGATTTAGCCCAAAAAACCGATGAGGGGAGCCCTTTTTTAGAAAATAATTTTTTTACCTTGATGGGCGGAATTAATACAAGGGGAAATGTAAAAATTGAAATTCTGCTATTTTTTCTTCTGGACCTTTGTGTTTTTTGGCTAGAATCATCTAGTTATTTTACTTAGAGTCGATTTAGCCCAAAAAACCGATGAGGGGAGCCCTTTTTTAGAAAATAATTTTTTTACCTTGATGGGCGGAATTAATACAAGGGGAAATGTAAAAATTGAAATTCTGCTATTTTTTCTTCTGGACCTTTGTGTTTTTTGGCTAGAATCATCTAGTTATTTTACTTAGAGTCGATTTAGCCCAAAAATCCGATGCGGGAGCCCTTTTTTAGAAAATAATTTTTTTACCTTGATGGGCGGAATTAATACAAGGGGAAATGTAAAAATTGAAATTCTGCTATTTTTTCTTCTGGACCTTTGTGTTTTTTGGCTAGAATCATCTAGTTATTTTACTTAGAGTCGATTTAGCCCAAAAATCCGATGCGGGAGCCCTTTTTTAGAAAATAATTTGTTTACCTTGATGGGCGGAATTAATACAAGGGGAAATGTAAAAATTGAAATTCTGCTATTTTTTCTTCTGGACCTTTGTGTTTTTTGCCTAGAATCATCTAGTTATTTTACTTAGAGTCGATTTAGCCCACAAAACCGATGAGGGGAGCCCTTTTTTAGAAAATAATTTTTTTACCTTGATGGGCGGAATTAATACAAGGGGAAATGTAAAAATTGAAATTCTGCTATTTTTTCTTCTGGACCTTTGTGTTTTTTGGCTAGAATCATCTAGTTACTTTACTTAGAGTCGATTTAGCCTAAAAAACCGATGCGGGGAGCCCTTATTTAGAAAATAATTTTTTTACCTTGATGGGCGGAATTAATACAAGGGGAAATGTAAAAATTGAAATTCTGCTATTTTTTCTTCTGGACCTTTGTGTTTTTTGGCTAGAATCATCTAGTTACTTTACTTAGAGTCGATTTAGCCTAAAAAACCGATGCGGGGAGCCCTTATTTAGAAAATAATTTTTTTACCTTGATGGGCGGAATTAATACAAGGGGAAATGTAAAAATTGAATTTCTGCTATTTTTTCTTCTGGACCTTTGTGTTTTTTGGCTAGAATCATCTAGTTACTTTACTTAGAGTCGATTTAGCCTAAAAAACCGATGCGGGGAGCCCTTATTTAGAAAATAATTTTTTTACCTTGATGGACGGAATTAATACAAGGGGAAATGTAAAAATTGAAATTCTGCTATTTTTTCTTCTGGACCTTTGTGTTTTTTGGCTAGAATCATCTAGTTACTTTACTTAGAGTCGATTTAGCCTAAAAAACCGATGCGGGGAGCCCTTATTTAGAAAATAATTTTTTTACCTTGATGGGCGGAATTAATACAAGGGGAAATGTAAAAATTGAAATTCTGCTATTTTTTCTTCTGGACCTTTGTGTTTTTTGCCTAGAATCATCTAGTTATTTTACTTAGAGTCGATTTAGCCCACAAAACCGATGAGGGGAGCCCTTTTTTAGAAAATAATTTTTTTACCTTGATGGGCGGAATTAATACAAGGGGAAATGTAAAAATTGAAATTCTGCTATTTTTTCTTCTGGACCTTTGTGTTTTTTGCCTAGAATCATCTAGTTATTTTACTTAGAGTCGATTTAGCCCACAAAACCGATGAGGGGAGCCCTTTTTTAGAAAATAATTTTTTTACCTTGATGGGCGGAATTAATACAAGGGGAAATGTAAAAATTGAAATTCTGCTATTTTTTCTTCTTGACCTTTGTGTTTTTTGGCTAGAATCATCTAGTTACTTTACTTAGAGTCGATTTAGCCTAAAAAACCGATGCGGGGAGCCCTTATTTAGAAAATAATTTTTTTACCTTGATGGGCGGAATTAATACAAGGGGAAATGTAAAAATTGAAATTCTGCTATTTTTTCTTCTGGACCTTTGTGTTTTTTGGCTAGAATCATCTAGTTACTTTACTTAGAGTCGATTTAGCCTAAAAAACCGATGCGGGGAGCCCTTATTTAGAAAATAATTTTTTTACCTTGATGGGCGGAATTAATACAAGGGGAAATGTAAAAATTGAAATTCTGCTATTTTTTCTTCTGGACCTTTGTGTTTTTTGGCTAGAATCATCTAGCTATTTTACTTAGAGTCGATTTAGCCCACAAAACCGATGAGGGGAGCCCTTTTTTAGAAAATAATTTTTTTACCTTGATGGGCGGAATTAATACAAGGGGAAATGTAAAAATTGAAATTCTGCTATTTTTTCTTCTGGACCTTTGTGTTTTTTGGCTAGAATCATCTAGTTACTTTACTTAGAGTCGATTTAGCCTAAAAAACCGATGCGGGGAGCCCTTATTTAGAAAATAATTTTTTTACCTTGATGGGCGGAATTAATACAAGGGGAAATGTAAAAATTGAAATTCTGCTATTTTTTCTTCTGGACCTTTGTGTTTTTTGGCTAGAATCATCTAGTTATTTTACTTAGAGTCGATTTAGCCCACAAAACCGATGAGGGGAGCCCTTTTTTAGAAAATAATTTTGTTACCTTGATGGGCGGAATTAATACAAGGGGAAATGTAAAAATTGAAATTCTGCTATTTTTTCTTCTGGACCTTTGTGTTTTTTGCCTAGAATCATCTAGTTATTTTACTTAGAGTCGATTTAGCCCACAAAACCGATGAGGGGAGCCCTTATTTAGAAAATAATTTTTTTACCTTGATGGGCGGAATTAATACAAGGGGAAATGTAAAAATTGAAATTCTGCTATTTTTTCTTCTGGACCTTTGTGTTTTTTGGCTAGAATCATCTAGTTACTTTACTTAGAGTCGATTTAGCCTAAAAAACCGATGCGGGGAGCCCTTATTTAGAAAATAATTTTTTTACCTTGATGGGCGGAATTAATACAAGGGGAAATGTAAAAATTGAAATTCTGCTATTTTTTCTTCTGGACCTTTGTGTTTTTTGCCTAGAATCATCTAGTTATTTTACTTAGAGTCGATTTAGCCCACAAAACCGATGAGGGGAGCCCTTATTTAGAAAATAATTTTTTTACCTTGATGGGCGGAATTAATACAAGGGGAAATGTAAAAATTGAAATTCTGCTATTTTTTCTTCTGGACCTTTGTGTTTTTTGGCTAGAATCATCTAGTTACTTTACTTAGAGTCGATTTAGCCTAAAAAACCGATGCGGGGAGCCCTTATTTAGAAAATAATTTTTTTACCTTGATGGGCGGAATTAATACAAGGGGAAATGTAAAAATTGAAATTCTGCTATTTTTTCTTCTGGACCTTTGTGTTTTTTGGCTAGAATCATCTAGTTATTTTACTTAGAGTCGATTTAGCCCACAAAACCGATGAGGGGAGCCCTTTTTTAGAAAATAATTTTTTTACCTTGATGGGCGGAATTAATACAAGGGGAAATGTAAAAATTGAAATTCTGCTATTTTTTCTTCTGGACCTTTGTGTTTTTTGGCTAGAATCATCTAGTTATTTTACTTAGAGTCGATTTAGCCCAAAAAACCGATGCGGGAGCCCTTTTTTAGAAAATAATTTTGTTACCTTGATAGGGCGGAATTAATACAAGGGGAAATGTAAAAATTGAAATTCTGCAATTTTTCTTTTGGACCTTTGTGTTTTTTGGCTAGAATCATCTAGTTATTTTACTTAGAGTCGATTTAGCCCACAAAACCGATGAGGGGAGCCCTTTTTTAGAAAATAATTTTTTTACCTTGATGGGCGGAATTAATACAAGGGGAAATGTAAAAATTGAAATTCTGCTATTTTTTCTTCTGGACCTTTGTGTTTTTTGGCTAGAATCATCTAGTTACTTTACTTAGAGTCGATTTAGCCTAAAAAACCGATGCGGGGAGCCCTTATTTAGAAAATAATTTTTTTACCTTGATGGGCGGAATTAATACAAGGCGAAATGTAAAAATTGAAATTCTGCTATTTTTTCTTCTGGACCTTTGTGTTTTTTGGCTAGAATCATCTAGTTATTTTACTTAGAGTCGATTTAGCCCACAAAACCGATGAGGGGAGCCCTTTTTTAGAAAATAATTTTTTTACCTTGATGGGCGGAATTAATACAAGGGGAAATGTAAAAATTGAAATTCTGCTATTTTTTCTTCTGGACCTTTGTGTTTTTTGGCTAGAATCATCTAGTTACTTTACTTAGAGTCGATTTAGCCTAAAAAACCGATGCGGGGAGCCCTTATTTAGAAAATAATTTTTTTACCTTGATGGGCGGAATTAATACAAGGGGAAATGTAAAAATTGAAATTCTGCTATTTTTTCTTCTGGACCTTTGTGTTTTTTGGCTAGAATCATCTAGTTATTTTACTTAGAGTCGATTTAGCCCACAAAACCGATGAGGGGAGCCCTTTTTTAGAAAATAATTTTTTTACCTTGATGGGCGGAATTAATACAAGGGGAAATGTAAAAATTGAAATTCTGCTATTTTTTCTTCTGGACCTTTGTGTTTTTTGCCTAGAATCATCTAGTTATTTTACTTAGAGTCGATTTAGCCCACAAAACCGATGAGGGGAGCCCTTATTTAGAAAATAATTTTTTTACCTTGATGGGCGGAATTAATACAAGGGGAAATGTAAAAATTGAAATTCTGCTATTTTTTCTTCTGGACCTTTGTGTTTTTTGGCTAGAATCATCTAGTTACTTTACTTAGAGTCGAATTAGCCTAAAAAACCGATGCGGGGAGCCCTTATTTAGAAAATAATTTTTTTACCTTGATGGGCGGAATTAATACAAGGGGAAATGTAAAAATTGAAATTCTGCTATTTTTTCTTCTGGACCTTTGTGTTTTTTGCCTAGAATCATCTAGTTATTTTACTTAGAGTCGATTTAGCCCACAAAACCGATGAGGGGAGCCCTTATTTAGAAAATAATTTTTTTACCTTGATGGGCGGAATTAATACAAGGGGAAATGTAAAAATTGAAATTCTGCTATTTTTTCTTCTGGACCTTTGTGTTTTTTGGCTAGAATCATCTAGTTACTTTACTTAGAGTCGATTTAGCCTAAAAAACCGATGCGGGGAGCCCTTATTTAGAAAATAATTTTTTTACCTTGATGGGCGGAATTAATACAAGGGGAAATGTAAAAATTGAAATTCTGCTATTTTTTCTTCTGGACCTTTGTGTTTTTTGGCTAGAATCATCTAGTTATTTTACTTAGAGTCGATTTAGCCCACAAAACCGATGAGGGGAGCCCTTTTTTAGAAAATAATTTTTTTACCTTGATGGGCGGAATTAATACAAGGGGAAATGTAAAAATTGAAATTCTGCTATTTTTTCTTCTGGACCTTTGTGTTTTTTGGCTAGAATCATCTAGTTACTTTACTTAGAGTCGATTTAGCCTAAAAAACCGATGCGGGGAGCCCTTATTTAGAAAATAATTTTTTTACCTTGATGGGCGGAATTAATACAAGGGGAAATGTAAAAATTGAAATTCTGCTATTTTTTCTTCTGGACCTTTGTGTTTTTTGCCTAGAATCATCTAGTTATTTTACTTAGAGTCGATTTAGCCCACAAAACCGATGAGGGGAGCCCTTTTTTAGAAAATAATTTTTTTACCTTGATGGGCGGAATTAATACAAGGGGAAATGTAAAAATTGAAATTCTGCTATTTTTTCTTCTGGACCTTTGTGTTTTTTGCCTAGAATCATCTAGTTATTTTACTTAGAGTCGATTTAGCCCACAAAACCGATGAGGGGAGCCCTTTTTTAGAAAATAATTTTTTTACCTTGATGGGCGGAATTAATACAAGGGGAAATGTAAAAATTGAAATTCTGCTATTTTTTCTTCTGGACCTTTGTGTTTTTTGGCTAGAATCATCTAGTTACTTTACTTAGAGTCGATTTAGCCTAAAAAACCGATGCGGGGAGCCCTTATTTAGAAAATAATTTTTTTACCTTGATGGGCGGAATTAATACAAGGGGAAATGTAAAAATTGAAATTCTGCTATTTTTTCTTCTGGACCTTTGTGTTTTTTGGCTAGAATCATCTAGTTATTTTACTTAGAGTCGATTTAGCCCACAAAACCGATGAGGGGAGCCCTTTTTTAGAAAATAATTTTTTTACCTTGATGGGCGGAATTAATACAAGGGGAAATGTAAAAATTGAAATTCTGCTATTTTTTCTTCTGGACCTTTGTGTTTTTTGGCTAGAATCATCTAGTTACTTTACTTAGAGTCGATTTAGCCTAAAAAACCGATGCGGGGAGCCCTTATTTAGAAAATAATTTTTTTACCTTGATGGGCGGAATTAATACAAGGGGAAATGTAAAAATTGAAATTCTGCTATTTTTTCTTCTGGACCTTTGTGTTTTTTGGCTAGAATCATCTAGTTACTTTACTTAGAGTCGATTTAGCCTAAAAAACCGATGCGGGGAGCCCTTATTTAGAAAATAATTTTTTTACCTTGATGGGCGGAATTAATACAAGGGGAAATGTAAAAATTGAAATTCTGCTATTTTTTCTTCTGGACCTTTGTGTTTTTTGGCTAGAATCATCTAGCTATTTTACTTAGAGTCGATTTAGCCCACAAAACCGATGAGGGGAGCCCTTTTTTAGAAAATAATTTTTTTACCTTGATGGGCGGAATTAATACAAGGGGAAATGTAAAAATTGAAATTCTGCTATTTTTTCTTCTGGACCTTTGTGTTTTTTGGCTAGAATCATCTAGTTACTTTACTTAGAGTCGATTTAGCCTAAAAAACCGATGCGGGGAGCCCTTATTTAGAAAATAATTTTTTTACCTTGATGGGCGGAATTAATACAAGGGGAAATGTAAAAATTGAAATTCTGCTATTTTTTCTTCTGGACCTTTGTGTTTTTTGGCTAGAATCATCTAGTTATTTTACTTAGAGTCGATTTAGCCCACAAAACCGATGAGGGGAGCCCTTTTTTAGAAAATAATTTTGTTACCTTGATGGGCGGAATTAATACAAGGGGAAATGTAAAAATTGAAATTCTGCTATTTTTTCTTCTGGACCTTTGTGTTTTTTGCCTAGAATCATCTAGTTATTTTACTTAGAGTCGATTTAGCCCACAAAACCGATGAGGGGAGCCCTTATTTAGAAAATAATTTTTTTACCTTGATGGGCGGAATTAATACAAGGGGAAATGTAAAAATTGAAATTCTGCTATTTTTTCTTCTGGACCTTTGTGTTTTTTGGCTAGAATCATCTAGTTACTTTACTTAGAGTCGATTTAGCCTAAAAAACCGATGCGGGGAGCCCTTATTTAGAAAATAATTTTTTTACCTTGATGGGCGGAATTAATACAAGGGGAAATGTAAAAATTGAAATTCTGCTATTTTTTCTTCTGGACCTTTGTGTTTTTTGCCTAGAATCATCTAGTTATTTTACTTAGAGTCGATTTAGCCCACAAAACCGATGAGGGGAGCCCTTATTTAGAAAATAATTTTTTTACCTTGATGGGCGGAATTAATACAAGGGGAAATGTAAAAATTGAAATTCTGCTATTTTTTCTTCTGGACCTTTGTGTTTTTTGGCTAGAATCATCTAGTTACTTTACTTAGAGTCGATTTAGCCTAAAAAACCGATGCGGGGAGCCCTTATTTAGAAAATAATTTTTTTACCTTGATGGGCGGAATTAATACAAGGGGAAATGTAAAAATTGAAATTCTGCTATTTTTTCTTCTGGACCTTTGTGTTTTTTGGCTAGAATCATCTAGTTATTTTACTTAGAGTCGATTTAGCCCACAAAACCGATGAGGGGAGCCCTTTTTTAGAAAATAATTTTTTTACCTTGATGGGCGGAATTAATACAAGGGGAAATGTAAAAATTGAAATTCTGCTATTTTTTCTTCTGGACCTTTGTGTTTTTTGGCTAGAATCATCTAGTTATTTTACTTAGAGTCGATTTAGCCCAAAAAACCGATGCGGGAGCCCTTTTTTAGAAAATAATTTTGTTACCTTGATAGGGCGGAATTAATACAAGGGGAAATGTAAAAATTGAAATTCTGCAATTTTTCTTTTGGACCTTTGTGTTTTTTGGCTAGAATCATCTAGTTATTTTACTTAGAGTCGATTTAGCCCACAAAACCGATGAGGGGAGCCCTTTTTTAGAAAATAATTTTTTTACCTTGATGGGCGGAATTAATACAAGGGGAAATGTAAAAATTGAAATTCTGCTATTTTTTCTTCTGGACCTTTGTGTTTTTTGGCTAGAATCATCTAGTTACTTTACTTAGAGTCGATTTAGCCTAAAAAACCGATGCGGGGAGCCCTTATTTAGAAAATAATTTTTTTACCTTGATGGGCGGAATTAATACAAGGGGAAATGTAAAAATTGAAATTCTGCTATTTTTTCTTCTGGACCTTTGTGTTTTTTGGCTAGAATCATCTAGTTATTTTACTTAGAGTCGATTTAGCCCACAAAACCGATGAGGGGAGCCCTTTTTTAGAAAATAATTTTTTTACCTTGATGGGCGGAATTAATACAAGGGGAAATGTAAAAATTGAAATTCTGCTATTTTTTCTTCTGGACCTTTGTGTTTTTTGGCTAGAATCATCTAGTTACTTTACTTAGAGTCGATTTAGCCTAAAAAACCGATGCGGGGAGCCCTTATTTAGAAAATAATTTTTTTACCTTGATGGGCGGAATTAATACAAGGGGAAATGTAAAAATTGAAATTCTGCTATTTTTTCTTCTGGACCTTTGTGTTTTTTGGCTAGAATCATCTAGTTATTTTACTTAGAGTCGATTTAGCCCACAAAACCGATGAGGGGAGCCCTTTTTTAGAAAATAATTTTTTTACCTTGATGGGCGGAATTAATACAAGGGGAAATGTAAAAATTGAAATTCTGCTATTTTTTCTTCTGGACCTTTGTGTTTTTTGCCTAGAATCATCTAGTTATTTTACTTAGAGTCGATTTAGCCCACAAAACCGATGAGGGGAGCCCTTATTTAGAAAATAATTTTTTTACCTTGATGGGCGGAATTAATACAAGGGGAAATGTAAAAATTGAAATTCTGCTATTTTTTCTTCTGGACCTTTGTGTTTTTTGGCTAGAATCATCTAGTTACTTTACTTAGAGTCGAATTAGCCTAAAAAACCGATGCGGGGAGCCCTTATTTAGAAAATAATTTTTTTACCTTGATGGGCGGAATTAATACAAGGGGAAATGTAAAAATTGAAATTCTGCTATTTTTTCTTCTGGACCTTTGTGTTTTTTGCCTAGAATCATCTAGTTATTTTACTTAGAGTCGATTTAGCCCACAAAACCGATGAGGGGAGCCCTTATTTAGAAAATAATTTTTTTACCTTGATGGGCGGAATTAATACAAGGGGAAATGTAAAAATTGAAATTCTGCTATTTTTTCTTCTGGACCTTTGTGTTTTTTGGCTAGAATCATCTAGTTACTTTACTTAGAGTCGAGTTAGCCTAAAAAACCGATGCGGGGAGCCCTTATTTAGAAAATAATTTTTTTACCTTGATGGGCGGAATTAATACAAGGGGAAATGTAAAAATTGAAATTCTGCTATTTTTTCTTCTGGACCTTTGTGTTTTTTGGCTAGAATCATCTAGTTATTTTACTTAGAGTCGATTTAGCCCACAAAACCGATGAGGGGAGCCCTTTTTTAGAAAATAATTTTTTTACCTTGATGGGCGGAATTAATACAAGGGGAAATGTAAAAATTGAAATTCTGCTATTTTTTCTTCTGGACCTTTGTGTTTTTTGGCTAGAATCATCTAGTTACTTTACTTAGAGTCGATTTAGCCTAAAAAACCGATGCGGGGAGCCCTTATTTAGAAAATAATTTTTTTACCTTGATGGGCGGAATTAATACAAGGGGAAATGTAAAAATTGAAATTCTGCTATTTTTTCTTCTGGACCTTTGTGTTTTTTGGCTAGAATCATCTAGTTATTTTACTTAGAGTCGATTTAGCCCACAAAACCGATGAGGGGAGCCCTTTTTTAGAAAATAATTTTTTTACCTTGATGGGCGGAATTAATACAAGGGGAAATGTAAAAATTGAAATTCTGCTATTTTTTCTTCTGGACCTTTGTGTTTTTTGGCTAGAATCATCTAGTTATTTTACTTAGAGTCGATTTAGCCCAAAAAACCGATGCGGGAGCCCTTTTTTAGAAAATAATTTTGTTACCTTGATAGGGCGGAATTAATACAAGGGGAAATGTAAAAATTGAAATTCTGCTATTTTTTCTTCTGGACCTTTGTGTTTTTTGGCTAGAATCATCTAGTTATTTTACTTAGAGTCGATTTAGCCCACAAAACCGATGAGGGGAGCCCTTTTTTAGAAAATAATTTTTTTACCTTGATGGGCGGAATTAATACAAGGGGAAATGTAAAAATTGAAATTCTGCTATTTTTTCTTCTGGACCTTTGTGTTTTTTGGCTAGAATCATCTAGTTATTTTACTTAGAGTCGATTTAGCCCAAAAAACCGATGCGGGAGCCCTTTTTTAGAAAATAATTTTGTTACCTTGATGGGCGGAATTAATACAAGGGGAAATGTAAAAATTGAAATTCTGCTATTTTTTCTTCTGGACCTTTGTGTTTTTTGGCTAGAATCATCTAGTTATTTTACTTAGAGTCGATTTAGCCCAAAAAGCCGATGCGGGAGCCCTTTTTTAGAAAATAATTTTGTTACCTTGATAGGGCGGAATTAATACAAGGGGAAATGTAAAAATTGAAATTCTGCAATTTTTCTTTTGGACCTTTGTGTTTTTTGGCTAGAATCATCTAGTTATTTTACTTAGAGTCGATTTAGCCCACAAAACCGATGAGGGGAGCCCTTTTTTAGAAAATAATTTTTTTACCTTGATGGGCGGAATTAATACAAGGGGAAATGTAAAAATTGAAATTCTGCTATTTTTTCTTCTGGACCTTTGTGTTTTTTGGCTAGAATCATCTAGTTACTTTACTTAGAGTCGATTTAGCCTAAAAAACCGATGCGGGGAGCCCTTATTTAGAAAATAATTTTTTTACCTTGATGGGCGGAATTAATACAAGGGGAAATGTAAAAATTGAAATTCTGCTATTTTTTCTTCTGGACCTTTGTGTTTTTTGGCTAGAATCATCTAGTTACTTTACTTAGAGTCGATTTAGCCTAAAAAACCGATGCGGGGAGCCCTTATTTAGAAAATAATTTTTTTACCTTGATGGGCGGAATTAATACAAGGGGAAATGTAAAAATTGAAATTCTGCTATTTTTTCTTCTGGACCTTTGTGTTTTTTGGCTAGAATCATCTAGTTATTTTACTTAGAGTCGATTTAGCCCACAAAACCGATGAGGGGAGCCCTTTTTTAGAAAATAATTTTTTTACCTTGATGGGCGGAATTAATACAAGGGGAAATGTAAAAATTGAAATTCTGCTATTTTTTCTTCTGGACCTTTGTGTTTTTTGGCTAGAATCATCTAGTTACTTTACTTAGAGTCGATTTAGCCTAAAAAACCGATGCGGGGAGCCCTTATTTAGAAAATAATTTTTTTACCTTGATGGGCGGAATTAATACAAGGGGAAATGTAAAAATTGAAATTCTGCTATTTTTTCTTCTGGACCTTTGTGTTTTTTGGCTAGAATCATCTAGTTATTTTACTTAGAGTCGATTTAGCCCACAAAACCGATGAGGGGAGCCCTTTTTTAGAAAATAATTTTTTTACCTTGATGGGCGGAATTAATACAAGGGGAAATGTAAAAATTGAAATTCTGCTATTTTTTCTTCTGGACCTTTGTGTTTTTTGGCTAGAATCATCTAGTTATTTTACTTAGAGTCGATTTAGCCCACAAAACCGATGAGGGGAGCCCTTTTTTAGAAAATAATTTTTTTACCTTGATGGGCGGAATTAATACAAGGGGAAATGTAAAAATTGAAATTCTGCTATTTTTTCTTCTGGACCTTTGTGTTTTTTGGCTAGAATCATCTAGTTACTTTACTTAGAGTCGATTTAGCCTAAAAAACCGATGCGGGGAGCCCTTATTTAGAAAATAATTTTTTTACCTTGATGGGCGGAATTAATACAAGGGGAAATGTAAAAATTGAAATTCTGCTATTTTTTCTTCTGGACCTTTGTGTTTTTTGGCTAGAATCATCTAGTTATTTTACTTAGAGTCGATTTAGCCCACAAAACCGATGAGGGGAGCCCTTTTTTAGAAAATAATTTTTTTACCTTGATGGGCGGAATTAATACAAGGGGAAATGTAAAAATTGAAATTCTGCTATTTTTTCTTCTGGACCTTTGTGTTTTTTGGCTAGAATCATCTAGTTATTTTACTTAGAGTCGATTTAGCCCACAAAACCGATGAGGGGAGCCCTTATTTAGAAAATAATTTTTTTACCTTGATGGGCGGAATTAATACAAGGGGAAATGTAAAAATTGAAATTCTGCTATTTTTTCTTCTGGACCTTTGTGTTTTTTGGCTAGAATCATCTAGTTATTTTACTTAGAGTCGATTTAGCCCACAAAACCGATGAGGGGAGCCCTTTTTTAGAAAATAATTTTTTTACCTTGATGGGCGGAATTAATACAAGGAGAAATGTAAAAATTGAAATTCTGCTATTTTTTCTTCTGGACCTTTGTGTTTTTTGGCTAGAATCATCTAGTTATTTTACTTAGAGTCGATTTAGCCCACAAAACCGATGAGGGGAGCCCTTTTTTAGAAAATAATTTTTTTACCTTGATGGGCGGAATTAATACAAGGGGAAATGTAAAAATTGAAATTCTGCTATTTTTTCTTCTGGACCTTTGTGTTTTTTGGCTAGAATCATCTAGTTATTTTACTTAGAGTCGATTTAGCCCACAAAACCGATGAGGGGAGCCCTTTTTTAGAAAATAATTTTTTTACCTTGATGGGCGGAATTAATACAAGGGGAAATGTAAAAATTGAAATTCTGCTATTTTTTCTTCTGGACCTTTGTGTTTTTTGGCTAGAATCATCTAGTTATTTTACTTAGAGTCGATTTAGCCCACAAAACCGATGAGGGGAGCCCTTATTTAGAAAATAATTTTTTTACCTTGATGGGCGGAATTAATACAAGGGGAAATGTAAAAATTGAAATTCTGCTATTTTTTCTTCTGGACCTTTGTGTTTTTTGGCTAGAATCATCTAGTTATTTTACTTAGAGTCGATTTAGCCCACAAAACCGATGAGGGGAGCCCTTTTTTAGAAAATAATTTTTTTACCTTGATGGGCGGAATTAATACAAGGGGAAATGTAAAAATTGAAATTCTGCTATTTTTTCTTCTGGACCTTTGTGTTTTTTGGCTAGAATCATCTAGTTATTTTACTTAGAGTCGATTTAGCCCACAAAACCGATGAGGGGAGCCCTTATTTAGAAAATAATTTTTTTACCTTGATGGGCGGAATTAATACAAGGGGAAATGTAAAAATTGAAATTCTGCTATTTTTTCTTCTGGACCTTTGTGTTTTTTGGCTAGAATCATCTAGTTATTTTACTTAGAGTCGATTTAGCCCACAAAACCGATGAGGGGAGCCCTTTTTTAGAAAATAATTTTTTTACCTTGATGGGCGGAATTAATACAAGGGGAAATGTAAAAATTGAAATTCTGCTATTTTTTCTTCTGGACCTTTGTGTTTTTTGCCTAGAATCATCTAGTTATTTTACTTAGAGTCGATTTAGCCCACAAAACCGATGAGGGGAGCCCTTATTTAGAAAATAATTTTTTTACCTTGATGGGCGGAATTAATACAAGGGGAAATGTAAAAATTGAAATTCTGCTATTTTTTCTTCTGGACCTTTGTGTTTTTTGGCTAGAATCATCTAGTTATTTTACTTAGAGTCGATTTAGCCCACAAAACCGATGAGGGGAGCCCTTTTTTAGAAAATAATTTTTTACCTTGATGGGCGGAATTAATACACGGGGAAATGTAAAAATTGAAATTCTGCTATTTTTTCTTCTGGACCTTTGTGTTTTTTGCCTAGAATCATCTAGTTATTTTACTTAGAGTCGATTTAGCCCACAAAACCGATGAGGGGAGCCCTTATTTAGAAAATAATTTTTTTACCTTGATGGGCGGAATTAATACAAGGGGAAATGTAAAAATTGAAATTCTGCTATTTTTTCTTCTGGACCTTTGTGTTTTTTGGCTAGAATCATCTAGTTATTTTACTTAGAGTCGATTTAGCCCACAAAACCGATGAGGGGAGCCCTTTTTTAGAAAATAATTTTTTTACCTTGATGGGCGGAATTAATACAAGGGGAAATGTAAAAATTGAAATTCTGCTATTTTTTCTTCTGGACCTTTGTGTTTTTTGCCTAGAATCATCTAGTTATTTTACTTAGAGTCGATTTAGCCCACAAAACCGATGAGGGGAGCCCTTATTTAGAAAATAATTTTTTTACCTTGATGGGCGGAATTAATACAAGGGGAAATGTAAAAATTGAAATTCTGCTATTTTTTCTTCTGGACCTTTGTGTTTTTTGGCTAGAATCATCTAGTTACTTTACTTAGAGTCGATTTAGCCTAAAAAACCGATGCGGGGAGCCCTTATTTAGAAAATAATTTTTTTACCTTGATGGGCGGAATTAATACAAGGGGAAATGTAAAAATTGAAATTCTGCTATTTTTTCTTCTGGACCTTTGTGTTTTTTGGCTAGAATCATCTAGTTATTTTACTTAGAGTCGATTTAGCCCACAAAACCGATGAGGGGAGCCCTTTTTTAGAAAATAATTTTTTTACCTTGATGGGCGGAATTAATACAAGGGGAAATGTAAAAATTGAAATTCTGCTATTTTTTCTTCTGGACCTTTGTGTTTTTTGCCTAGAATCATCTAGTTATTTTACTTAGAGTCGATTTAGCCCACAAAACCGATGAGGGGAGCTCTTTTTTAGAAAATAATTTTTTTACCTTGATGGGCGGAATTAATACAAGGGGAAATGTAAAAATTGAAATTCTGCTATTTTTTCTTCTGGACCTTTGTGTTTTTTGGCTAGAATCATCTAGTTACTTTACTTAGAGTCGATTTAGCCTAAAAAACCGATGCGGGGAGCCCTTATTTAGAAAATAATTTGTTTACCTTGATGGGCGGAATTAATACAAGGGGAAATGTAAAAATTGAAATTCTGCTATTTTTTCTTCTGGACCTTTGTGTTTTTTGGCTAGAATCATCTAGTTATTTTACTTAGAGTCGATTTAGCCCACAAAACCGATGAGGGGAGCCCTTTTTTAGAAAATAATTTTTTTACCTTGATGGGCGGAATTAATACAAGGGGAAATGTAAAAATTGAAATTCTGCTATTTTTTCTTCTGGACCTTTGTGTTTTTTGGCTAGAATCATCTAGTTATTTTACTTAGAGTCGATTTAGCCCACAAAACCGATGAGGGGAGCCCTTTTTTAGAAAATAATTTTTTTACCTTGATGGGCGGAATTAATACAAGGGGAAATGTAAAAATTGAAATTCTGCTATTTTTTCTTCTGGACCTTTGTGTTTTTTGGCTAGAATCATCTAGTTATTTTACTTAGAGTCGATTTAGCCCACAAAACCGATGAGGGGAGCCCTTTTTTAGAAAATAATTTTTTTACCTTGATGGGCGGAATTAATACAAGGGGAAATGTAAAAATTGAAATTCTGCTATTTTTTCTTCTGGACCTTTGTGTTTTTTGGCTAGAATCATCTAGTTATTTTACTTAGAGTCGATTTAGCCCACAAAACCGATGAGGGGAGCCCTTTTTTAGAAAATAATTTTTTTACCTTGATGGGCGGAATTAATACAAGGGGAAATGTAAAAATTGAAATTCTGCTATTTTTTCTTCTGGACCTTTGTGTTTTTTGGCTAGAATCATCTAGTTACTTTACTTAGAGTCGATTTAGCCTAAAAAACCGATGCGGGGAGCCCTTATTTAGAAAATAATTTTTTTACCTTGATGGGCGGAATTAATACAAGGGGAAATGTAAAAATTGAAATTCTGCTATTTTTTCTTCTGGACCTTTGTGTTTTTTGGCTAGAATCATCTAGTTACTTTACTTAGAGTCGATTTAGCCTAAAAAACCGATGCGGGGAGCCCTTATTTAGAAAATAATTTTTTTACCTTGATGGGCGGAATTAATACAAGGGGAAATGTAAAAATTGAAATTCTGCTATTTTTTCTTCTGGACCTTTGTGTTTTTTGGCTAGAATCATCTAGTTACTTTACTTAGAGTCGATTTAGCCTAAAAAACCGATGCGGGGAGCCCTTATTTAGAAAATAATTTTTTTACCTTGATGGGCGGAATTAATACAAGGGGAAATGTAAAAATTGAAATTCTGCTATTTTTTCTTCTGGACCTTTGTGTTTTTTGGCTAGAATCATCTAGTTATTTTACTTAGAGTCGATTTAGCCCACAAAACCGATGAGGGGAGCCCTTTTTTAGAAAATAATTTTTTTACCTTGATGGGCGGAATTAATACAAGGGGAAATGTAAAAATTGAAATTCTGCTATTTTTTCTTCTGGACCTTTGTGTTTTTTGGCTAGAATCATCTAGTTATTTTACTTAGAGTCGATTTAGCCCACAAAACCGATGAGGGGAGCCCTTTTTTAGAAAATAATTTTTTTACCTTGATGGGCGGAATTAATACAAGGGGAAATGTAAAAATTGAAATTCTGCTATTTTTTCTTCTGGACCTTTGTGTTTTTTGGCTAGAATCATCTAGTTATTTTACTTAGAGTCGATTTAGCCCACAAAACCGATGAGGGGAGCCCTTTTTTAGAAAATAATTTTTTTACCTTGATGGGCGGAATTAATACAAGGGGAAATGTAAAAATTGAAATTCTGCTATTTTTTCTTCTGGACCTTTGTGTTTTTTGGCTAGAATCATCTAGTTATTTTACTTAGAGTCGATTTAGCCCACAAAACCGATGAGGGGAGCCCTTTTTTAGAAAATAATTTTTTTACCTTGATGGGCGGAATTAATACAAGGGGAAATGTAAAAATTGAAATTCTGCTATTTTTTCTTCTGGACCTTTGTGTTTTTTGGCTAGAATCATCTAGTTATTTTACTTAGAGTCGATTTAGCCCAAAAAACCGATGCGGGGAGCCCTTTTTTAGAAAATAATTTTTTTACCTTGATGGGCGGAATTAATACAAGGGGAAATGTAAAAATTGAAATTCTGATATTTTTTCTTCTGGACCTTTGTGTTTTTTGCCTAGAATCATCTAGTTATTTTACTTAGAGTCGATTTAGCCCACAAAACCGATGCGGGGAGCCCTTTTTTAGAAAATAATTTTTTTACCTTGATGGGCGGAATTAATACAAGGGGAAATGTAAAAATTGAAATTCTGCTATTTTTTCTTCTGGACCTTTGTGTTTTTTGCCTAGAATCATCTAGTTATTTTACTTAGAGTCGATTTAGCCCACAAAACCGATGCGGGGAGCCCTTTTTTAGAAAATAATTTTTTTACCTTGATGGGGCGGAATTAATACAAGGGGAAAAGTAAAAATTGAAATTCTGCTATTTTTTCTTCTGGACCTTTGTGTTTTTTGGCTAGAATCATCTAGTTATTTTACTTAGAGTCGATTTAGCCCAAAAAACCGATGCGGGGAGCCCTTTTTTAGAAAATATTTTTTTTACCTTGATGGGGCGGAATTAATACAAGGGGAAAAGTAAAAATTGAAATTCTGCTATTTTTTCTTCTGGACCTTTGTGTTTTTTGGCTAGAATCATCTAGTTATTTTACTTAGAGTCGATTTAGCCCAAAAAACCGATGCGGGGAGCCCTTTTTTAGAAAATAATTTTTTTACCTTGATGGGCGGAATTAATACAAGGGGAAATGTAAAAATTGAAATTCTGCTATTTTTTCTTCTGGACCTTTGTGTTTTTTGGCTAGAATCATCTAGTTATTTTACTTAGAGTCGATTTAGCCCACAAAACCGATGCGGGGAACCCTTTTTTAGAAAATAATTTTTTTACCTTGATGGGCGGAATTAATACAAGGGGAAATATAAAAATTGAAATTCTGCTATTTTTTCTTCTGGACCTTTGTGTTTTTTGCCTAGAATCATCTAGTTATTTTACTTAGAGTCGATTTAGCCCAAAAAACCGATGCGGGGAGCCCTTTTTTAGAAAATAATTTTTTTACCTTGATGGGCGGAATTAATACAAGGGGAAATGTAAAAATTGAAATTCTGCTATTTTTTCTTCTGGACCTTTGTGTTTTTTGCCTAGAATCATCTAGTTATTTTACTTAGAGTCGATTTAGCCCAAAAAACCGATGCGGGGAGCCCTTTTTTAGAAAATAATTTTTTTACCTTGATGGGCGGAATTAATACAAGGGGAAATGTAAAAATTGAAATTCTGCTATTTTTTCTTCTGGACCTTTGTGTTTTTTGCCTAGAATCATCTAGTTATTTTACTTAGAGTCGATTTAGCCCACAAAACCGATGCAGGGAGCCCTTTTTTAGAAAATAATTTTTTTACCTTGATGGGCGGAATTAATACAAGGGGAAATGTAAAAATTGAAATTCTGCTATTTTTTCTTCTGGACCTTTGTGTTTTTTGGCTAGAATCATCTAGTTATTTTACTTAGAGTCGATTTAGCCCACAAAACCGATGCGGGGAGCCCTTTTTTAGAAAATAATTTTTTTACCTTGATGGGTGGAATTAATACAAGGGGAAATGTAAAAATTGAAATTCTGCTATTTTTTCTTCTGGACCTTTGTGTTTTTTGCCTAGAATCATCTAGTTATTTTACTTAGAGTCGATTTAGCCCACAAAACCGATGCGGGGAGCCCTTTTTTAGAAAATAATTTTTTTACCTTGATGGGGCGGAATTAATACAAGGGGAAAAGTAAAAATTGAAATTCTGCTATTTTTTCTTCTGGACCTTTGTGTTTTTTGGCTAGAATCATCTAGTTATTTTACTTAGAGTCGATTTAGCCCAAAAAACCGATGCGGGGAGCCCTTTTTTAGAAAATATTTTTTTTACCTTGATGGGGCGGAATTAATACAAGGGGAAATGTAAAAATTGAAATTCTGCTATTTTTTCTTCTGGACCTTTGCGTTTTTTGCCTAGAATCATCTAGTTATTTTACTTAGAGTCGATTTAGCCCACAAAACCGATGCGGGGAGCCCTTTTTTAGAAAATAATTTTTTTACCTTGATGGGTGGAATTAATACAAGGGGAAATGTAAAAATTGAAATTCTGCTATTTTTTCTTCTGGACCTTTGTGTTTTTTGCCTAGAATCATCTAGTTATTTTACTTAGAGTCGATTTAGCCCACAAAACCGATGCGGGGAGCCCTTTTTTAGAAAATAATTTTTTTACCTTGATGGGGCGGAATTAATACAAGGGGAAAAGTAAAAATTGAAATTCTGCTATTTTTTCTTCTGGACCTTTGTGTTTTTTGGCTAGAATCATCTAGTTATTTTACTTAGAGTCGATTTAGCCCACAAAACCGATGAGGGGAGCCCTTTTTTAGAAAATAATTTTTTTACCTTGATGGGCGGAATTAATACAAGGGGAAATGTAAAAATTGAAATTCTGCTATTTTTTCTTCTGGACCTTTGTGTTTTTTGGCTAGAATCATCTAGTTATTTTACTTAGAGTCGATTTAGCCCAAAAAATCGATGCGGGGAGCCCTTTTTTAGAAAATAATTTTTTTACCTTGATGGGCGGAATTAATACAAGGGGAAATGTAAAAATTGAAATTCTGATATTTTTTCTTCTGGACCTTTGTGTTTTTTGCCTAGAATCATCTAGTTATTTTACTTAGAGTCGATTTAGCCCACAAAACCGATGCGGGGAGCCCTTTTTTAGAAAATAATTTTTTTACCTTGATGGGCGCAATTAATACAAGGGGAAATGTAAAAATTGAAATTCTGCTATTTTTTCTTCTGGACCTTTGTGTTTTTTGCCTAGAATCATCTAGTTATTTTACTTAGAGTCGATTTAGCCCACAAAACCGATGCGGGGAGCCCTTTTTTAGAAAATAATTTTTTTACCTTGATGGGGCGGAATTAATACAAGGGGAAAAGTAAAAATTGAAATTCTGCTATTTTTTCTTCTGGACCTTTGTGTTTTTTGGCTAGAATCATCTAGTTATTTTACTTAGAGTCGATTTAGCCCAAAAAACCGATGCGGGGAGCCCTTTTTTAGAAAATATTTTTTTTACCTTGATGGGGCGGAATTAATACAAGGGGAAAAGTAAAAATTGAAATTCTGCTATTTTTTCTTCTGGACCTTTGTGTTTTTTGGCTAGAATCATCTAGTTATTTTACTTAGAGTCGATTTAGCCCAAAAAACCGATGCGGGGAGCCCTTTTTTAGAAAATAATTTTTTTACCTTGATGGGCGGAATTAATACAAGGGGAAATGTAAAAATTGAAATTCTGCTATTTTTTCTTCTGGACCTTTGTGTTTTTTGGCTAGAATCATCTAGTTATTTTACTTAGAGTCGATTTAGCCCACAAAACCGATGCGGGGAACCCTTTTTTAGAAAATAATTTTTTTACCTTGATGGGCGGAATTAATACAAGGGGAAATGTAAAAATTGAAATTCTGCTATTTTTTCTTCTGGACCTTTGTGTTTTTTGCCTAGAATCATCTAGTTATTTTACTTAGAGTCGATTTAGCCCAAAAAACCGATGCGGGGAGCCCTTTTTTAGAAAATAATTTTTTTACCTTGATGGGCGGAATTAATACAAGGGGAAATGTAAAAATTGAAATTCTGCTATTTTTTCTTCTGGACCTTTGTGTTTTTTGCCTAGAATCATCTAGTTATTTTACTTAGAGTCGATTTAGCCCAAAAAACCGATGCGGGGAGCCCTTTTTTAGAAAATAATTTTTTTACCTTGATGGGCGGAATTAATACAAGGGGAAATGTAAAAATTGAAATTCTGCTATTTTTTCTTCTGGACCTTTGTGTTTTTTGCCTAGAATCATCTAGTTATTTTACTTAGAGTCGATTTAGCCCACAAAACCGATGCAGGGAGCCCTTTTTTAGAAAATAATTTTTTTACCTTGATGGGCGGAATTAATACAAGGGGAAATGTAAAAATTGAAATTCTGCTATTTTTTCTTCTGGACCTTTGTGTTTTTTGCCTAGAATCATCTAGTTATTTTACTTAGAGTCGATTTAGCCCACAAAACCGATGCGGGGAGCCCTTTTTTAGAAAATAATTTTTTTACCTTGATGGGTGGAATTAATACAAGGGGAAATGTAAAAATTGAAATTCTGCTATTTTTTCTTCTGGACCTTTGTGTTTTTTGCCTAGAATCATCTAGTTATTTTACTTAGAGTCGATTTAGCCCACAAAACCGATGCGGGGAGCCCTTTTTTAGAAAATAATTTTTTTACCTTGATGGGGCGGAATTAATACAAGGGGAAAAGTAAAAATTGAAATTCTGCTATTTTTTCTTCTGGACCTTTGTGTTTTTTGGCTAGAATCATCTAGTTATTTTACTTAGAGTCGATTTAGCCCAAAAAACCGATGCGGGGAGCCCTTTTTTAGAAAATATTTTTTTTACCTTGATGGGGCGGAATTAATACAAGGGGAAATGTAAAAATTGAAATTCTGCTATTTTTTCTTCTGGTCCTTTGCGTTTTTTGCCTAGAATCATCTAGTTATTTTACTTAGAGTCGATTTAGCCCACACAACCGATGCGGGGAGCCCTTTTTTAGAAAATAATTTTTTTACCTTGATGGGCGGAATTAATACAAGGGGAAATGTAAAAATTGAAATTCTGCTATTTTTTCTTCTGGACCTTTGTGTTTTTTGCCTAGAATCATCTAGTTATTTTACTTAGAGTCGATTTAGCCCACAAAACCGATGCGGGGAGCCCTTTTTTAGAAAATAATTTTTTTACCTTGATGGGGCGGAATTAATACAAGGGGAAAAGTAAAAATTGAAATTCTGCTATTTTTTCTTCTGGACCTTTGTGTTTTTTGGCTAGAATCATCTAGTTATTTTACTTAGAGTCGATTTAGCCCAAAAAACCGATGCGGGGAGCCCTTTTTTAGAAAATATTTTTTTTACCTTGATGGGGCGGAATTAATACAAGGGGAAATGTAAAAATTGAAATTCTGCTATTTTTTCTTCTGGACCTTTGCGTTTTTTGCCTAGAATCATCTAGTTATTTTACTTAGAGTCGATTTAGCCCACACAACCGATGCGGGGAGCCCTTTTTTAGAAAATAATTTTTTTACCTTGATGGGCGGAATTAATACAAGGGGAAATGTAAAAATTGAAATTCTGCTATTTTTTCTTCTGGACCTTTGTGTTTTTTGCCTAGAATCATCTAGTTATTTTACTTAGAGTCGATTTAGCCCACAAAACCGATGCGGGGAGCCCTTTTTTAGAAAATAATTTTTTTACCTTGATGGGGCGGAATTAATACAAGGGGAAAAGTAAAAATTGAAATTCTGCTATTTTTTCTTCTGGACCTTTGTGTTTTTTGGCTAGAATCATCTAGTTATTTTACTTAGAGTCGATTTAGCCCAAAAAACCGATGCGGGGAGCCCTTTTTTAGAAAATATTTTTTTTACCTTGATGGGGCGGAATTAATACAAGGGGAAATGTAAAAATTGAAATTCTGCTATTTTTTCTTCTGGACCTTTGCGTTTTTTGCCTAGAATCATCTAGTTATTTTACTTAGAGTCGATTTAGCCCACACAACCGATGCGGGGAGCCCTTTTTTAGAAAATAATTTTTTTACCTTGATGGGGCGGAATTAATACAAGGGGAAAAGTAAAAATTGAAATTCTGCTATTTTTTCTTCTGGACCTTTGTGTTTTTTGGCTAGAATCATCTAGTTATTTTACTTAGAGTCGATTTAGCCCAAAAAACCGATGCGGGGAGCCCTTTTTTAGAAAATATTTTTTTTACCTTGATGGGGCGGAATTAATACAAGGGGAAATGTAAAAATTGAAATTCTGCTATTTTTTCTTCTGGACCTTTGTGTTTTTTGCCTAGAATCATCTAGTTATTTTACTTAGAGTCGATTTAGCCCACAAAACCGATGCGGGGAGCCCTTTTTTAGAAAATAATTTTTTTACCTTGATGGGCGGAATTAATACAAGGGGAAATGTAAAAATTGAAATTCTGCTATTTTTTCTTCTGGACCTTTGTGTTTTTTGCCTAGAATCATCTAGTTATTTTACTTAGAGTCGATTTAGCCCACAAAACCGATGCGGGGAGCCCTTTTTTAGAAAATAATTTTTTTACCTTGATGGGCGGAATTAATACAAGGGGAAATGTAAAAATTGAAATTCTGCTATTTTTTCTTCTGGACCTTTGTGTTTTTTGCCTAGAATCATCTAGTTATTTTACTTAGAGTCGATTTAGCCCACAAAACCGATGCGGGGAGCCCTTTTTTAGAAAATAATTTTTTTACCTTGATGGGGCGGAATTAATACAAGGGGAAAAGTAAAAATTGAAATTCTGCTATTTTTTCTTCTGGACCTTTGTGTTTTTTGGCTAGAATCATCTAGTTATTTTACTTAGAGTCGATTTGGCCCAAAAAACCGATGCGGGGAGCCCTTTTTTAGAAAATATTTTTTTTACCTTGATGGGGCGGAATTAATACAAGGGGAAAAGTAAAAATTGAAATTCTGCTATTTTTTCTTCTGGACCTTTGTGTTTTTTGCCTAGAATCATCTAGTTATTTTACTTAGAGTCGATTTAGCCCACAAAACCGATGCGGGGAGCCCTTTTTTAGAAAATAATTTTTTTACCTTGATGGGCGGAATTAATACAAGGGGAAATGTAAGAATTGAAATTCTGCAATTTTTTCTTCTGGACCTTTGTGTTTTTTGCCTAGAATCATCTAGTTATTTTACTTAGAGTCGATTTAGCCCACAAAACCGATGCGGGGAGCCCTTTTTTAGAAAATATTTTTTTTACCTTGATGGGGCGGAATTAATACAAGGGGAAAAGTAAAAATTGAAATTCTGCTATTTTTTCTTCTGGACCTTTGTGTTTTTTGGCTAGAATCATCTAGTTATTTTACTTAGAGTCGATTTAGCCCAAAAAACCGATGCGAGGAGCCCTTTTTTAGAAAATATTTTTTTTACCTTGATGGGGCGGAATTAATACAAGGGGAAAAGTAAAAATTTAAATTCTGCTATTTTTTCTTCTGGACCTTTGTGTTTTTTGCCTAGAATCATCTAGTTATTTTACTTAGAGTCGATTTAGCCCAAAAAACCGATGCGGGAGCCCTTTTTTAGAAAATATTTTTTTTACCTTGATGGGCGGAATTAATACAAGGGGAAATGTAAAAATTGAAATTCTGCTATTTTTTCTTCTGGACCTTTGTGTTTTTTGGCTAGAATCATCTAGTTATTTTACTTAGAGTCGATTTAGCCCAAAAAACCGATGCGGGGAGCCCTTTTTTAGAAAATATTTTTTTTACCTTGATGGGGCGGAATTAATACAAGGGGAAAAGTAAAAATTGAAATTCTGCTATTTTTCTTCTGGACCTTTGTGCTTTTTGGCTAGAATCATCTAGTTATTTTACTTAGAGTCGATTTAGCCCAAGAAACCGATGCGGGGAGCCCTTTTTTAGAAAATAATTTTTTTACCTTGATGGGGCGGAATTAATACAAGGGGAAAAGTAAAAATTGAAATTCTGCTATTTTTCTTCTGGACCTTTGTGCTTTTTGGCTAGAATCATCTAGTTATTTTACTTAGAGTCGATTTAGCCCAAGAAACCGATGCGGGGAGCCCTTTTTTAGAAAATAATTTTTTTACCTTGATAGGGCGGAATTAATACAAGGGGAAATGTAAAAATTGAAATTCTGCTATTTTTTCTTTTGGACCTTTGTGTTTTTTGGCTAGAATCATCTAGTTATTTTACTTAGAGTCGATTTAGCCCAAAAAACCGATGCGGGAGCCCTTTTTTAGAAAATAATTTTGTTACCTTGATAGGGCGGAATTAATACAAGGGGAAATGTAAAAATTGAAATTCTGCTATTTTTTCTTTTGGACCTTTGTGTTTTTTGGCTAGAATCATCTAGTTATTTTACTTAGAGTCGATTTAGCCCAAAAAACCGATGCGGGAGCCCTTTTTTAGAAAATAATTTTGTTACCTTGATAGGGCGGAATTAATACAAGGGGAAAAGTAAAAATTGAAATTCTGCTATTTTTCTTCTGGACCTTTGTGTTTTTTGCCTAGAATCATCTAGTTATTTTACTTAGAGTCGATTTAGCCCACAAAACCGATGCGGGAGCCCTTTTTTAGAAAATAATTTTTTTACCTTGATAGGGCGGAATTAATACAAGGGGAAATGTAAAAATTGAAATTCTGCTATTTTTTCTTTTGGACCTTTGTGTTTTTTGGCTAGAATCATCTAGTTATTTTACTTAGAGTCGATTTAGCCCAAAAAACCGATGCGGGAGCCCTTTTTTAGAAAATAATTTTGTTACCTTGATAGGGCGGAATTAATACAAGGGGAAAAGTAAAAATTGAAATTCTGCTATTTTTCTTCTGGACCTTTGTGCTTTTTGGCTAGAATCATCTAGTTATTTTACTTAGAGTCGATTTAGCCCAAAAAACCGATGCGGGGAGCCCTTTTTTAGAAAATAATTTTTTTACCTTGATGGGGCGGAATTAATACAAGGGGAAAAGTAAAAATTGAAATTCTGCTATTTTTTCTTCTGGACCTTTGTGCTTTTTGGCTAGAATCATCTAGTTATTTTACTTAGAGTCGATTTAGCCCAAAAAACCGATGCGGGGAGCCCTTTTTTAGAAAATATTTTTTTTACCTTGATGGGGCGGAATTAATACAAGGGGAAAAGTAAAAATTGAAATTCTGCTATTTTTCTTCTGGACCTTTGTGCTTTTTGGCTAGAATCATCTAGTTATTTTACTTAGAGTCGATTTAGCCCAAGAAACCGATGCGGGGAGCCCTTTTTTAGAAAATAATTTTTTTACCTTGATAGGGCGGAATTAATACAAGGGGAAATGTAAAAATTGAAATTCTGCTATTTTTTCTTTTGGACCTTTGTGTTTTTTGGCTAGAATCATCTAGTTATTTTACTTAGAGTCGATTTAGCCCAAAAAACCGATGCGGGAGCCCTTTTTTAGAAAATAATTTTGTTACCTTGATAGGGCGGAATTAATACAAGGGGAAATGTAAAAATTGAAATTCTGCTATTTTTTCTTTTGGACCTTTGTGTTTTTTGGCTAGAATCATCTAGTTATTTTACTTAGAGTCGATCTAGCCCAAAAAACCGATGCGGGGAGCCCTTTTTTAGAAAATAATTTTTTTACCTTAATAGGGCGGAATTAATACAAGAGAAATGTAAAAACTGAAATTCTGCTCTTTTTTCTTCTGGACCTTTGTGTTTTTTGGCTAGAATCATCTAGTTATTTTACTTAGAGTCGATTTAGCCCAAAAAACCGATGCGGGAGCCCTTTTTTAGAAAATAATTTTGTTACCTTGATAGGGCGGAATTAATACAAGGGGAAATGTAAAAATTGAAATTCTGCTATTTTTTCTTCTGGACCTTTGTGTTTTTTGGCTAGAATCATCTAGTTATTTTACTTAGAGTCGATTTAGCCCAAAAAACCGATGCGGGAGCCCTTTTTTAGAAAATAATTTTGTTACCTTAATAGGGCGGAATTAATACAAGAGAAATGTAAAAACTGAAATTCTGCTCTTTTTTCTTCTGGACCTTTGTGTTTTTTGGCTAGAATCATCTAGTTATTTTACTTAGAGTCGATTTAGCCCAAAAAACCGATGCGGGAGCCCTTTTTTAGAAAATAATTTTGTTACCTTGATAGGGCGGAATTAATACAAGGGGAAATGTAAAAATTGAAATTCTGCTATTTTTTCTTTTGGACCTTTGTGTTTTTTGGCTAGAATCATCTAGTTATTTTACTTAGAGTCGATTTAGCCCAAAAAACCGATGCGGGAGCCCTTTTTTAGAAAATAATTTTGTTACCTTGATAGGGCGGAATTAATACAAGGGGAAATGTAAAAATTGAAATTCTGCTATTTTTTCTTTTGGACCTTTGTGTTTTTTGGCTAGAATCATCTAGTTATTTTACTTAGAGTCGATTTAGCCCAAAAAACCGATGCGGGAGCCCTTTTTTAGAGAATAATTTTGTTACCTTGATAGGGCGGAATTAATACAAGGGGAAATGTAAAAATTGAAATTCTGCTATTTTTTCTTCTGGACCTTTGTGTTTTTTGGCTAGAATCATCTAGTTATTTTACTTAGAGTCGATTTAGCCCAAAAAACCGATGCGGGAGCCCTTTTTTAGAAAATAATTTTGTTACCTTGATAGGGCGGAATTAATACAAGGGGAAATGTAAAAATTGAAATTCTGCTATTTTTTCTCCTGGACCTTTGTGTTTTTTGGCTAGAATCATCTAGTTATTTTACTTAGAGTCGATTTAGCCCAAAAAACCGATGCGGGAGCCCTTTTTTAGAGAATAATTTTGTTACCTTGATAGGGCGGAATTAATACAAGGGGAAATGTAAAAATTGAAATTCTGCTATTTTTTCTTTTGGACCTTTGTGTTTTTTGGCTAGAATCATCTAGTTATTTTACTTAGAGTCGATTTAGCCCAAAAAACCGATGCGGGAGCCCTTTTTTAGAAAATAATTTTGTTACCTTGTTAGGGCGGAATTAATACAAGGGGAAATGTAAAAATTGAAATTCTGCTATTTTTTCTTTTGGGCCTTTGTGTTTTTTGGCTAGAATCATCTAGTTATTTTACTTAGAGTCGATTTAGCCCAAAAAACCGATGCGGGAGCCCTTTTTTAGGAAATAATTTTGTTACCTTGATAGGGCGGAATTAATACAAGGGGAAATGTAAAAATTGAAATTCTGCTATTTTTTCTTTTGGGCCTTTGTGTTTTTTGGCTAGAATCATCTAGTTATTTTACTTAGAGTCGATTTAGCCCAAAAAACCGATGCGGGAGCCCTTTTTTAGAAAATAATTTTGTTACCTTGATAGGGCGGAATTAATACAAGGGGAAATGTAAAAATTGAAATTCTGCTATTTTTTCTTTTGGACCTTTGTGTTTTTTGGCTAGAATCATCTAGTTATTTTACTTAGAGTCGATTTAACCCAAAAAACCGATGCGGGAGCCCTTTTTTAGAAAATAATTTTGTTACCTTGATAGGGCGGAATTAATACAAGGGGAAATGTAAAAATTGAAATTCTGCTATTTTTTCTTTTGGACCTTTGTGTTTTTTGGCTAGAATCATCTAGTTATTTTACTTAGAGTCGATTTAGCCCAAAAAACCGATGCGGGAGCCCTTTTTTAGAAAATAATTTTGTTACCTTGATAGGGCGGAATTAATACAAGGGGAAATGTAAAAATTGAAATTCTGCTATTTTTTCTTTTGGACCTTTGTGTTTTTTGGCTAGAATCATCTAGTTATTTTACTTAGAGTCGATTTAGCCCAAAAAACCGATGCGGGAGCCCTTTTTTAGAAAATAATTTTGTTACCTTGATAGGGCGGAATTAATACAAGGGGAAATGTAAAAATTGAAATTCTGCTATTTTTTCTTTTGGACCTTTGTGTTTTTTGGCTAGAATCATCTAGTTATTTTACTTAGAGTCGATTTAGCCCAAAAAACCGATGCGGGAGCCCTTTTTTAGAAAATAATTTTGTTACCTTGATAGGGCGGAATTAATACAAGGGGAAATGTAAAAATTGAAATTCTGCTATTTTTTCTTTTGGACCTTTGTGTTTTTTGGCTAGAATCATCTAGTTATTTTACTTAGAGTCGATTTAGCCCAAAAAACCGATGCGGGAGCCCTTTTTTAGAAAATAATTTTGTTACCTTGATAGGGCGGAATTAATACAAGGGGAAATGTAAAAATTGAAATTCTGCTATTTTTTCTTTTGGACCTTTGTGTTTTTTGGCTAGAATCATCTAGTTATTTTACTTAGAGTCGATTTAGCCCAAAAAACCGATGCGGGAGCCCTTTTTTAGAAAATAATTTTGTTACCTTGATAGGGCGGAATTAATACAAGGGGAAATGTAAAAATTGAAATTCTGCTATTTTTTCTTCTGGACCTTTGTGTTTTTTGGCTAGAATCATCTAGTTATTTTACTTAGAGTCGATTTAGCCCAAAAAACCGATGCGGGAGCCCTTTTTTAGAAAATAATTTTGTTACCTTGATAGGGCGGAATTAATACAAGGGGAAATGTAAAAATTGAAATTCTGCTATTTTTTCTTTTGGGCCTTTGTGTTTTTTGGCTAGAATCATCTAGTTATTTTACTTAGAGTCGATTTAGCCCAAAAAACCGATGCGGGAGCCCTTTTTTAGAAAATAATTTTGTTACCTTGATAGGGCGGAATTAATACAAGGGGAAATGTAAAAATTGAAATTCTGCTATTTTTTCTTTTGGGCCTTTGTGTTTTTTGGCTAGAATCATCTAGTTATTTTACTTAGAGTCGATTTAGCCCAAAAAACCGATGCGGGAGCCCTTTTTTAGAAAATAATTTTGTTACCTTGATAGGGCGGAATTAATACAAGGGGAAATGTAAAAATTGAAATTCTGCTATTTTTTCTTTTGGGCCTTTGTGTTTTTTGGCTAGAATCATCTAGTTATTTTACTTAGAGTCGATTTAGCCCAAAAAACCGATGCGGGAGCCCTTTTTTAGAAAATAATTTTGTTACCTTGATAGGGCGGAATTAATACAAGGGTAAATGTAAAAATTGAAATTCTGCTATTTTTTCTTTTGGGCCTTTGAGTTTTTTGGCTAGAATCATCTAGTTATTTTACTTAGAGTCGATTTAGCCCAAAAAACCGATGCGGGAGCCCTTTTTTAGAAAATAATTTTGTTACCTTGATAGGGCGGAATTAATACAAGGGGAAATGTAAAAATTGAAATTCTGCTATTTTTTCTTTTGGACCTTTGTGTTTTTTGGCTAGAATCATCTAGTTATTTTACTTAGAGTCGATTTAGCCCAAAAAACCGATGCGGGAGCCCTTTTTTAGAAAATAATTTTGTTACCTTGATAGGGCGGAATTAATACAAGGGGAAATGTAAAAATTGAAATTCTGCTATTTTTTCTTTTGGACCTTTGTGTTTTTTGGCTAGAATCATCTAGTTATTTTACTTAGAGTCGATTTAGCCCAAAAAACCGATGCGGGAGCCCTTTTTTAGAAAATAATTTTGTTACCTTGATAGGGCGGAATTAATACAAGGGGAAATGTAAAAATTGAAATTCTGCTATTTTTTCTTTTGGACCTTTGTGTTTTTTGGCTAGAATCATCTAGTTATTTTACTTAGAGTCGATTTAGCCCAAAAAACCGATGCGGGAGCCCTTTTTTAGAAAATAATTTTGTTACCTTGATGGGGCGGAATTAATACAAGGGGAAATGTAAAAATTGAAATTCTGCTATTTTTTCTTCTGGACCTTTGTGTTTTTTGCCTAGAATCATCTAGTTATTTTACTTAGAGTCGATTTAGCCCAAAAAACCGATGCGGGAGCCCTTTTTTAGAAAATAATTTTGTTACCTTGATGGGGCGGAATTAATACAAGGGGAAATGTAAAAATTGAAATTCTGCTATTTTTTCTTCTGGACCTTTGTGTTTTTTGCCTAGAATCATCTAGTTATTTTACTTAGAGTCGATTTAGCCCAAAAAACCGATGCGGGAGCCCTTTTTTAGAAAATAATTTTGTTACCTTGATAGGGCGGAATTAATACAAGGGGAAATGTAAAAATTGAAATTCTGCTATTTTTTCTTTTGGACCTTTGTGTTTTTTGGCTAGAATCATCTAGTTATTTTACTTAGAGTCGATTTAGCCCAAAAAACCGATGCGGGAGCCCTTTTTTAGAAAATAATTTTGTTACCTTGATAGGGCGGAATTAATACAAGGGGAAATGTAAAAATTGAAATGCTGCTATTTTTTCTTTTGGACCTTTGTGTTTTTTGGCTAGAATCATCTAGTTATTTTACTTAGAGTCGATTTAGCCCAAAAAACCGATGCGGGAGCCCTTTTTTAGAAAATAATTTTGTTACCTTGATAGGGCGGAATTAATACAAGGGGAAATGTAAAAATTGAAATTCTGCTATTTTTTCTTCTGGACCTTTGTGTTTTTTGGCTAGAATCATCTAGTTATTTTACTTAGAGTCGATTTAGCCCAAAAAACCGATGCGGGAGCCCTTTTTTAGAAAATAATTTTGTTACCTTGATAGGGCGGAATTAATACAAGGGGAAATGTAAAAATTGAAATTCTGCTATTTTTTCTTTTGGGCCTTTGTGTTTTTTGGCTAGAATCATCTAGTTATTTTACTTAGAGTCGATTTAGCCCAAAAAACCGATGCGGGAGCCCTTTTTTAGAAAATAATTTTGTTACCTTGATAGGGCGGAATTAATACAAGGGTAAATGTAAAAATTGAAATTCTGCTATTTTTTCTTTTGGGCCTTTGTGTTTTTTGGCTAGAATCATCTAGTTATTTTACTTAGAGTCGATTTAGCCCAAAAAACCGATGCGGGAGCCCTTTTTTAGAAAATAATTTTGTTACCTTGATAGGGCGGAATTAATACAAGGGGAAATGTAAAAATTGAAATTCTGCTATTTTTTCTTCTGGACCTTTGTGTTTTTTGCCTAGAATCATCTAGTTATTTTACTTAGAGTCGATTTAACCCAAAAAACCGATGCGGGAGCCCTTTTTTAGAAAATAATTTTGTTACCTTGATAGGGCGGAATTAATACAAGGGGAAATGTAAAAATTGAAATTCTGCTATTTTTTCTTTTGGACCTTTGTGTTTTTTGGCTAGAATCATCTAGTTATTTTACTTAGAGTCGATTTAGCCCAAAAAACCGATGCGGGAGCCCTTTTTTAGAAAATAATTTTGTTACCTTGATAGGGCGGAATTAATACAAGGGGAAATGTAAAAATTGAAATTCTGCTATTTTTTCTTTTGGACCTTTGTGTTTTTTGGCTAGAATCATCTAGTTATTTTACTTAGAGTCGATTTAGCCCAAAAAACCGATGCGGGAGCCCTTTTTTAGAAAATAATTTTGTTACCTTGATAGGGCGGAATTAATACAAGGGGAAATGTAAAAATTGAAATTCTGCTATTTTTTCTTTTGGACCTTTGTGTTTTTTGGCTAGAATCATCTAGTTATTTTACTTAGAGTCGATTTAGCCCAAAAAACCGATGCGGGAGCCCTTTTTTAGAAAATAATTTTGTTACCTTGATAGGGCGGAATTAATACAAGGGGAAATGTAAAAATTGAAATTCTGCTATTTTTTCTTCTGGACCTTTGTGTTTTTTGGCTAGAATCATCTAGTTATTTTACTTAGAGTCGATTTAGCCCAAAAAACCGATGCGGGAGCCCTTTTTTAGAAAATAATTTTGTTACCTTGATAGGGCGGAATTAATACAAGGGGAAATGTAAAAATTGAAATTCTGCTATTTTTTCTTTTGGACCTTTGTGTTTTTTGGCTAGAATCATCTAGTTATTTTACTTAGAGTCGATTTAGCCCAAAAAACCGATGCGGGAGCCCTTTTTTAGAAAATAATTTTGTTACCTTGATAGGGCGGAATTAATACAAGGGGAAATGTAAAAATTGAAATTCTGCTATTTTTTCTTTTGGACCTTTGTGTTTTTTGGCTAGAATCATCTAGTTATTTTACTTAGAGTCGATTTAGCCCAAAAAACCGATGCGGGAGCCCTTTTTTAGAAAATAATTTTGTTACCTTGATAGGGCGGAATTAATACAAGGGGAAATGTAAAAATTGAAATTCTGCTATTTTTTCTTTTGGGCCTTTGTGTTTTTTGGCTAGAATCATCTAGTTATTTTACTTAGAGTCGATTTAGCCCAAAAAACCGATGCGGGAGCCCTTTTTTAGAAAATAATTTTGTTACCTTGATAGGGCGGAATTAATACAAGGGGAAATGTAAAAATTGAAATTCTGCTATTTTTTCTTTTGGACCTTTGTGTTTTTTGGCTAGAATCATCTAGTTATTTTACTTAGAGTCGATTTAGCCCAAAAAACCGATGCGGGAGCCCTTTTTTAGAAAATAATTTTGTTACCTTGATAGGGCGGAATTAATACAAGGGGAAATGTAAAAATTGAAATTCTGCTATTTTTTCTTTTGGACCTTTGTGTTTTTTGGCTAGAATCATCTAGTTATTTTACTTAGAGTCGATTTAGCCCAAAAAACCGATGCGGGAGCCCTTTTTTAGAAAATAATTTTGTTACCTTGATAGGGCGGAATTAATACAAGGGGAAATGTAAAAATTGAAATTCTGCTATTTTTTCTTTTGGGCCTTTGTGTTTTTTGGCTAGAATCATCTAGTTATTTTACTTAGAGTCGATTTAGCCCAAAAAACCGATGCGGGAGCCCTTTTTTAGAAAATAATTTTGTTACCTTGATAGGGCGGAATTAATACAAGGGGAAATGTAAAAATTGAAATTCTGCTATTTTTTCTTCTGGACCTTTGTGTTTTTTGGCTAGAATCATCTAGTTATTTTACTTAGAGTCGATTTAGCCCAAAAAACCGATGAGGGGAGCCCTTTTTTAGAAAATAATTTTGTTACCTTGATGGGCGGAAATAATACAAGGGGAAATGTAAAAATTGAAATTCTGCTATTTTTTCTTCTGGACCTTTGTGTTTTTTGGCTAGAATCATCTAGTTATTTTACTTAGAGTCGATTTAGCCCAAAAAACCGATGAGGGGAGCCCTTTTTTAGAAAATAATTTTGTTACCTTGATGGGCGGAAATAATACAAGGGGAAATGTAAAAATTGAAATTCTGCTATTTTTTCTTCTGGACCTTTGTGTTTTTTGCCTAGAATCATCTAGTTATTTTACTTAGAGTTGATTTAGCCCAAAAAACCGATGAGGGGAGCCCTTTTTTAGAAAATAATTTTGTTACCTTGATGGGCGGAAATAATACAAGGGGAAATGTAAAAATTGAAATTCTGCTATTTTTTCTTCTGGACCTTTGTGTTTTTTGGCTAGAATCATCTAGTTATTTTACTTAGAGTCGATTTAGCCCAAAAAACCGATGAGGGGAGCCCTTTTTTAGAAAATAATTTTGTTACCTTGATAGGGCGGAATTAATACAAGGGGAAATGTGAAAATTGAAATTCTGCTATTTTTTCTTCTGGACCTTTGTGTTTTTTGGCTAGAATCATCTAGTTATATTACTTAGAGTCGATTTAGCCCAAAAAACCGATGAGGGGAGCCCTTTTTTAGAAAATAATTTTGTTACCTTGATGGGCGGAAATAATACAAGGGGAAATGTAAAAATTGAAATTCTGCTATTTTTTCTTCTGGACCTTTGTGTTTTTTGGCTAGAATCATCTAGTTATTTTACTTAGAGTCGATTTAGCCCAAAAAACCGATGAGGGGAGCCCTTTTTTAGAAAATAATTTTGTTACCTTGATGGGCGGAAATAATACAAGGGGAAATGTAAAAATTGAAATTCTGCTATTTTTTCTTCTGGACCTTTGTGTTTTTTGGCTAGAATCATCTAGTTATTTTACTTAGAGTCGATTTAGCCCAAAAAACCGATGAGGGGAGCCCTTTTTTAGAAAATAATTTTGTTACCTTGATGGGCGGAAATAATACAAGGGGAAATGTAAAAATTGAAATTCTGCTATTTTTTCTTCTGGACCTTTGTGTTTTTTGCCTAGAATCATCTAGTTATTTTACTTAGAGTCGATTTAGCCCAAAAAACCGATGAGGGGAGCCCTTTTTTAGAAAATAATTTTGTTACCTTGATGGGCGGAAATAATACAAGGGGAAATGTAAAAATTGAAATTCTGCTATTTTTTCTTCTGGACCTTTGTGTTTTTTGGCTAGAATCATCTAGTTATTTTACTTAGAGTCGATTTAGCCCAAAAAACCGATGAGGGGAGCCCGTTTTTAGAAAATAATTTTGTTACCTTGATGGGCGGAAATAATACAAGGGGAAATGTAAAAATTGAAATTCTGCTATTTTTTCTTCTGGACCTTTGTGTTTTTTGGCTAGAATCATCTAGTTACTTTACTTAGAGTCGATTTAGCCCAAAAAACCGATGAGGGGAGCCCTTTTTTAGAAAATAATTTTGTTACCTTGATGGGCGGAAATAATACAAGGGGAAATGTAAAAATTGAAATTCTGCTATTTTTTCTTCTGGACCTTTGTGTTTTTTGCCTAGAATCATCTAGTTATTTTACTTAGAGTCGATTTAGCCCAAAAAACCGATGAGGGGAGCCCTTTTTTAGAAAATAATTTTGTTACCTTGATGGGCGGAAATAATACAAGGGGAAATGTAAAAATTGAAATTCTGCTATTTTTTCTTCTGGACCTTTGTGTTTTTTGCCTAGAATCATCTAGTTATTTTACTTAGAGTCGATTTAGCCCAAAAAACCGATGAGGGGAGCCCTTTTTTAGAAAATAATTTTGTTACCTTGATGGGCGGAAATAATACAAGGGGAAATGTAAAAATTGAAATTCTGCTATTTTTTCTTCTGGACCTTTGTGTTTTTTGCCTAAAAACCGATGAGGGGAGCCCTTTTTTAGAAAATAATTTTGTTACCTTGATGGGCGGAAATAATACAAGGGGAAATGTAAAAATTGAAATTCTGCTATTTTTTCTTCTGGACCTTTGTGTTTTTTGGCTAGAATCATCTAGTTATTTTACTTAGAGTCGATTTAGCCCAAAAAACCGATGAGGGGAGCCCTTTTTTAGAAAATAATTTTGTTACCTTGATGGGCGGAAATAATACAAGGGGAAATGTAAAAATTGAAATTCTGCTATTTTTTCTTCTGGACCTTTGTGTTTTTTGCCTAGAATCATCTAGTTATTTTACTTAGAGTCGATTTAGCCCAAAAAACCGATGAGGGGAGCCCTTTTTTAGAAAATAATTTTGTTACCTTGATGGGCGGAAATAATACAAGGGGAAATGTAAAAATTGAAATTCTGCTATTTTTTCTTCTGGACCTTTGTGTTTTTTGGCTAGAATCATCTAGTTATTTTACTTAGAGTCGATTTAGCCCAAAAAACCGATGAGGGGAGCCCTTTTTTAGAAAATAATTTTGTTACCTTGATAGGGCGGAATTAATACAAGGGGAAATGTAAAAATTGAAATTCTGCTATTTTTTCTTCTGGACCTTTGTGTTTTTTGGCTAGAATCATCTAGTTACTTTACTTAGAGTCGATTTAGCCCAAAAAACCGATGAGGGGAGCCCTTTTTTAGAAAATAATTTTGTTACCTTGATAGGGCGGAATTAATACAAGGGGAAATGTAAAAATTGAAATTCTGCTATTTTTTCTTCTGGACCTTTGTGTTTTTTGGCTAGAATCATCTAGTTACTTTACTTAGAGTCGATTTAGCCCAAAAAACCGATGAGGGGAGCCCTTTTTTAGAAAATAATTTTGTTACCTTGATGGGCGGAAATAATACAAGGGGAAATGTAAAAATTGAAATTCTGCTATTTTTTCTTCTGGACCTTTGTGTTTTTTGGCTAGAATCATCTAGTTATTTTACTTAGAGTCGATTTAGCCCAAAAAACCGATGAGGGGAGCCCTTTTTTAGAAAATAATTTTGTTACCTTGATGGGCGGAAATAATACAAGGGGAAATGTAAAAATTGAAATTCTGCTATTTTTTCTTCTGGACCTTTGTGTTTTTTGGCTAGAATCATCTAGTTACTACTTAGAGTCGATTTAGCCCAAAAAACCGATGAGGGGAGCCCTTTTTTAGAAAATAATTTTGTTACCTTGATGGGCGGAAATAATACAAGGGGAAATGTAAAAATTGAAATTCTGCTATTTTTTCTTCTGGACCTTTGTGTTTTTTGGCTAGAATCATCTAGTTATTTTACTTAGAGTCGATTTAGCCCAAAAAACCGATGAGGGGAGCCCTTTTTTAGAAAATAATTTTGTTACCTTGATGGGCGGAAATAATACAAGGGGAAATGTAAAAATTGAAATTCTGCTATTTTTTCTTCTGGACCTTTGTGTTTTTTGCCTAGAATCATCTAGTTATTTTACTTAGAGTCGATTTAGCCCAAAAAACCGATGAGGGGAGCCCTTTTTTAGAAAATAATTTTGTTACCTTGATGGGCGGAAATAATACAAGGGGAAATGTAAAAATTGAAATTCTGCTATTTTTTCTTCTGGACCTTTGTGTTTTTTGGCTAGAATCATCTAGTTATTTTACTTAGAGTCGATTTAGCCCAAAAAACCGATGAGGGGAGCCCTTTTTTAGAAAATAATTTTGTTACCTTGATAGGGCGGAATTAATACAAGGGGAAATGTAAAAATTGAAATTCTGCTATTTTTTCTTCTGGACCTTTGTGTTTTTTGGCTAGAATCATCTAGTTACTTTACTTAGAGTCGATTTAGCCCAAAAAACCGATGAGGGGAGCCCTTTTTTAGAAAATAATTTTGTTACCTTGATGGGCGGAAATAATACAAGGGGAAATGTAAAAATTGAAATTCTGCTATTTTTTCTTCTGGACCTTTGTGTTTTTTGCCTAGAATCATCTAGTTATTTTACTTAGAGTCGATTTAGCCCAAAAAACCGATGAGGGGAGCCCTTTTTTAGAAAATAATTTTGTTACCTTGATGGGCGGAAATAATACAAGGGGAAATGTAAAAATTGAAATTCTGCTATTTTTTCTTCTGGACCTTTGTGTTTTTTGGCTAGAATCATCTAGTTACTTTACTTAGAGTCGATTTAGCCCAAAAAACCGATGAGGGGAGCCCTTTTTTAGAAAATAATTTTGTTACCTTGATGGGCGGAAATAATACAAGGGGAAATGTAAAAATTGAAATTCTGCTATTTTTTCTTCTGGACCTTTGTGTTTTTTGCCTAGAATCATCTAGTTATTTTACTTAGAGTCGATTTAGCCCAAAAAACCGATGAGGGGAGCCCTTTTTTAGAAAATAATTTTGTTACCTTGATGGGCGGAAATAATACAAGGGGAAATGTAAAAATTGAAATTCTGCTATTTTTTCTTCTGGACCTTTGTGTTTTTTGGCTAGAATCATCTAGTTATTTTACTTAGAGTCGATTTAGCCCAAAAAACCGATGAGGGGAGCCCTTTTTTAGAAAATAATTTTGTTACCTTGATAGGGCGGAATTAATACAAGGGGAAATGTAAAAATTGAAATTCTGCTATTTTTTCTTCTGGACCTTTGTGTTTTTTGGCTAGAATCATCTAGTTACTTTACTTAGAGTCGATTTAGCCCAAAAAACCGATGAGGGGAGCCCTTTTTTAGAAAATAATTTTGTTACCTTGATGGGCGGAAATAATACAAGGGGAAATGTAAAAATTGAAATTCTGCTATTTTTTCTTCTGGACCTTTGTGTTTTTTGGCTACAATCATCTAGTTATTTTACTTAGAGTCGATTTAGCCCAAAAAACCGATGAGGGAAGCCCTTTTTTAGAAAATAATTTTGTTACCTTGATAGGGCGGAATTAATACAAGGGGAAATGTAAAAATTGAAATTCTGCTATTTTTTCTTCTGGACCTTTGTGTTTTTTGGCTAGAATCATCTAGTTATTTTACTTAGAGTCGATTTAGCCCAAAAAACCGATGAGGGGAGCCCTTTTTTAGAAAATAATTTTGTTACCTTGATAGGGCGGAATTAATACAAGGGGAAATGTAAAAATTGAAATTCTGCTATTTTTTCTTCTGGACCTTTGTGTTTTTTGGCTAGAATCATCTAGTTACTTTACTTAGAGTCGATTTAGCCCAAAAAACCGATGAGGGGAGCCCTTTTTTAGAAAATAATTTTGTTACCTTGATGGGCGGAAATAATACAAGGGGAAATGTAAAAATTGAAATTCTGCTATTTTTTCTTCTGGACCTTTGTGTTTTTTGGCTAGAATCATCTAGTTATTTTACTTAGAGTCGATTTAGCCCAAAAAACCGATGAGGGGAGCCCTTTTTTAGAAAATAATTTTGTTACCTTGATGGGCGGAAATAATACAAGGGGAAATGTAAAAATTGAAATTCTGCTATTTTTTCTTCTGGACCTTTGTGTTTTTTGGCTAGAATCATCTAGTTATTTTACTTAGAGTCGATTTAGCCCAAAAAACCGATGAGGGGAGCCCTTTTTTAGAAAATAATTTTGTTACCTTGATAGGGCGGAATTAATACAAGGGGAAATGTAAAAATTGAAATTCTGCTATTTTTTCTTCTGGACCTTTGTGTTTTTTGGCTAGAATCATCTAGTTACTTTACTTAGAGTCGATTTAGCCCAAAAAACCGATGCGGGGAGCCCCTTTTTAGAAAATAATTTTTTTACCTTAATGGGCGGAAATAATACAAGGGGAAATGTAAAAATTGAAATTCTGCTATTTTTTCTTCTGGACCTTTGTGTTTTTTGGCTAGAATCATCTAGTTATTTTACTTAGAGTCGATTTAGCCCAAAAAACCGATGAGGGGAGCCCTTTTTTAGAAAATAATTTTGTTACCTTGATAGGGCGGAATTAATACAAGGGGAAATGTAAAAATTGAAATTCTGCTATTTTTTCTTCTGGACCTTTGTGTTTTTTGGCTAGAATCATCTAGTTATTTTACTTAGAGTCGATTTAGCCCAAAAAACCGATGAGGGGATCCCTTTTTTAGAAAATAATTTTGTTACCTTGATAGGGCGGAATTAATACAAGGGGAAATGTAAAAATTGAAATTCTGCTATTTTTTCTTCTGGACCTTTGTGTTTTTTGCCTAGAATCATCTAGTTACTTTACTTAGAGTCGATTTAGCCCAAAAAACCGATGAGGGGAGCCCTTTTTTAGAAAATAATTTTGTTACCTTGATGGGCGGAAATAATACAAGGGGAAATGTAAAAATTGAAATTCTGCTATTTTTTCTTCTGGACCTTTGTGTTTTTTGGCTAGAATCATCTAGTTATTTTACTTAGAGTCGATTTAGCCCAAAAAACCGATGAGGGGAGCCCTTTTTTAGAAAATAATTTTGTTACCTTGATGGGCGGAAATAATACAAGGGGAAATGTAAAAATTGAAATTCTGCTATTTTTTCTTCTGGACCTTTGTGTTTTTTGCCTAGAATCATCTAGTTATTTTACTTAGAGTCGATTTAGCCCAAAAAACCGATGAGGGGAGCCCTTTTTTAGAAAATAATTTTGTTACCTTGATGGGCGGAAATAATACAAGGGGAAATGTAAAAATTGAAATTCTGCTATTTTTTCTTCTGGACCTTTGTGTTTTTTGGCTAGAATCATCTAGTTATTTTACTTAGAGTCGATTTAGCCCAAAAAACCGATGAGGGGAGCCCTTTTTTAGAAAATAATTTTGTTACCTTGATAGGGCGGAATTAATACAAGGGGAAATGTAAAAATTGAAATTCTGCTATTTTTTCTTCTGGACCTTTGTGTTTTTTGGCTAGAATCATCTAGTTACTTTACTTAGAGTCGATTTAGCCCAAAAAACCGATGAGGGGAGCCCTTTTTTAGAAAATAATTTTGTTACCTTGATGGGCGGAAATAATACAAGGGGAAATGTAAAAATTGAAATTCTGCTATTTTTTCTTCTGGACCTTTGTGTTTTTTGCCTAGAATCATCTAGTTATTTTACTTAGAGTCGATTTAGCCCAAAAAACCGATGAGGGGAGCCCTTTTTTAGAAAATAATTTTGTTACCTTGATGGGCGGAAATAATACAAGGGGAAATGTAAAAATTGAAATTCTGCTATTTTTTCTTCTGGACCTTTGTGTTTTTTGGCTAGAATCATCTAGTTACTTTACTTAGAGTCGATTTAGCCCAAAAAACCGATGAGGGGAGCCCTTTTTTAGAAAATAATTTTGTTACCTTGATGGGCGGAAATAATACAAGGGGAAATGTAAAAATTGAAATTCTGCTATTTTTTCTTCTGGACCTTTGCGTTTTTTGCCTAGAATCATCTAGTTATTTTACTTAGAGTCGATTTAGCCTAAAAAACCGATGAGGGGAGCCCTTTTTTAGAAAATAATTTTGTTACCTTGATGGGCGGAAATAATACAAGGGGAAATGTAAAAATTGAAATTCTGCTATTTTTTCTTCTGGACCTTTGTGTTTTTTGGCTAGAATCATCTAGTTATTTTACTTAGAGTCGATTTAGCCCAAAAAACCGATGAGGGGAGCCCTTTTTTAGAAAATAATTTTGTTACCTTGATAGGGCGGAATTAATACAAGGGGAAATGTAAAAATTGAAATTCTGCTATTTTTTCTTCTGGACCTTTGTGTTTTTTGGCTAGAATCATCTAGTTACTTTACTTAGAGTCGATTTAGCCCAAAAAACCGATGAGGGGAGCCCTTTTTTAGAAAATAATTTTGTTACCTTGATGGGCGGAAATAATACAAGGGGAAATGTAAAAATTGAAATTCTGCTATTTTTTCTTCTGGACCTTTGTGTTTTTTGGCTAGAATCATCTAGTTATTTTACTTAGAGTCGATTTAGCCCAAAAAACCGATGAGGGGAGCCCTTTTTTAGAAAATAATTTTGTTACCTTGATAGGGCGGAATTAATACAAGGGGAAATGTAAAAATTGAAATTCTGCTATTTTTTCTTCTGGACCTTTGTGTTTTTTGGCTAGAATCATCTAGTTATTTTACTTAGAGTCGATTTAGCCCAAAAAACCGATGAGGGGAGCCCTTTTTTAGAAAATAATTTTGTTACCTTGATAGGGCGGAATTAATACAAGGGGAAATGTAAAAATTGAAATTCTGCTATTTTTTCTTCTGGACCTTTGTGTTTTTTGGCTAGAATCATCTAGTTACTTTACTTAGAGTCGATTTAGCCCAAAAAACCGATGAGGGGAGCCCTTTTTTAGAAAATAATTTTGTTACCTTGATGGGCGGAAATAATACAAGGGGAAATGTAAAAATTGAAATTCTGCTATTTTTTCTTCTGGACCTTTGTGTTTTTTGGCTAGAATCATCTAGTTATTTTACTTAGAGTCGATTTAGCCCAAAAAACCGATGAGGGGAGCCCTTTTTTAGAAAATAATTTTGTTACCTTGATGGGCGGAAATAATACAAGGGGAAATGTAAAAATTGAAATTCTGCTATTTTTTCTTCTGGACCTTTGTGTTTTTTGGCTAGAATCATCTAGTTATTTTACTTAGAGTCGATTTAGCCCAAAAAACCGATGAGGGGAGCCCTTTTTTAGAAAATAATTTTGTTACCTTGATAGGGCGGAATTAATACAAGGGGAAATGTAAAAATTGAAATTCTGCTATTTTTTCTTCTGGACCTTTGTGTTTTTTGGCTAGAATCATCTAGTTACTTTACTTAGAGTCGATTTAGCCCAAAAAACCGATGCGGGGAGCCCCTTTTTAGAAAATAATTTTTTTACCTTAATGGGCGGAAATAATACAAGGGGATATGTAAAAATTGAAATTCTGCTATTTTTTCTTCTGGACCTTTGTGTTTTTTGGCTAGAATCATCTAGTTATTTTACTTAGAGTCGATTTAGCCCAAAAAACCGATGAGGGGAGCCCTTTTTTAGAAAATAATTTTGTTACCTTGATAGGGCGGAATTAATACAAGGGGAAATGTAAAAATTGAAATTCTGCTATTTTTTCTTCTGGACCTTTGTGTTTTTTGGCTAGAATCATCTAGTTACTTTACTTAGAGTCGATTTAGCCCAAAAAACCGATGAGGGGAGCCGTTTTTTAGAAAATAATTTTTTTACCTTGATGGGCGGAAATAATACAAGGGGAAATGTAAAAATTGAAATTCTGCTATTTTTTCTTCTGGACCTTTGTGTTTTTTGGCTAGAATCATCTAGTTACTTTACTTAGAGTCGATTTAGCCCAAAAAACCGATGAGGGGAGCCCTTTTTTAGAAAATAATTTTGTTACCTTGATAGGGCGGAATTAATACAAGGGGAAATGTAAAAATTGAAATTCTGCTATTTTTTCTTCTGGACCTTTGTGTTTTTTGGCTAGAATCATCTAGTTACTTTACTTAGAGTCGATTTAGCCCAAAAAACCGATGCGGGGAGCCCTTTTTTAGAAAATAATTTTTTTACCTTGATGGGCGGAAATAATACAAGGGGAAATGTAAAAATTGAAATTCTGCTATTTTTTGTTCTGGACCTTTGTGTTTTTTGGCTAGAATCATCTAGTTATTTTACTTAGAGTCGATTTAGCCCAAAAAACCGATGAGGGGAGCCCTTTTTTAGAAAATAATTTTGTTACCTTGATAGGGCGGAATTAATACAAGGGGAAATGTAAAAATTGAAATTCTGCTATTTTTTCTTCTGGACCTTTGTGTTTTTTGGCTAGAATCATCTAGTTATTTTACTTAGAGTCGATTTAGCCCAAAAAACCGATGCGGGAGCCCTTTTTTAGAAAATAATTTTGTTACCTTGATGGGCGGAAATAATACAAGGGGAAATGTAAAAATTGAAATTCTGCTATTTTTTCTTCTGGACCTTTGTGTTTTTTGGCTAGAATCATCTAGTTATTTTACTTAGAGTCGATTTAGCCCAAAAAAACCGATGCGGGAGCCCTTTTTTAGAAAATAATTTTGTTACCTTGATGGGCGGAAATAATACAAGGGGAAATGTAAAAATTGAAATTCTGCTATTTTTTCTTCTGGACCTTTGTGTTTTTTGGCTAGAATCATCTAGTTATTTTACTTAGAGTCGATTTAGACCAAAAAACCGATGCGAGGAGCCCTTTTTTAGAAAATAATTTTGTTACCTTGATAGGGCGGAATTAATACAAGGGGAAATGTAAAAATTGAAATTCTGCTATTTTTTCTTCTGGACCTTTGTGTTTTTTGGCTAGAATCATCTAGTTACTTTACTTAGAGTCGATTTAGCCCAAAAAACCGATGAGGGGAGCCCTTTTTTAGAAAATAATTTTTTTACCTTGATGGGCGGAAATAATACAAGGGGAAATGTAAAAATTGAAATTCTGCTATTTTTTCTTCTGGACCTTTGTGTTTTTTGGCTAGAATCATCTAGTTATTTTACTTAGAGTCAATTTAGCCCAAAAATCCGATGCGGGAGCCCTTTTTTAGAAAATAATTTTGTTACCTTGATAGGGCGGAATTAATACAAGGGGAAATGTAAAAATTGAAATTCTGCTATTTTTTCTTCTGGACCTTTGTGTTTTTTGGCTAGAATCATCTAGTTATTTTACTTAGAGTCGATTTAGCCCAAAAAACCGATGCGGGGAGCCCTTTTTTAGAAAATAATTTTGTTACCTTGATAGGGCGGAATTAATACAAGGGGAAATGTAAAAATTGAAATTCTGCTAGTTTTTCTTCTGGACCTTTGTGTTTTTTGGCTAGAATCATCTAGTTATTTTACTTAGAGTCGATTTAGACCAAAAAACCGATGCGGGGAGCCCTTTTTTAGAAAATAATTTTGTTACCTTGATAGGGCGGAATTAATACAAGGGGAAATGTAAAAATTGAAATTCTGCTATTTTTTCTTCTGGACCTTTGTGTTTTTTGGCTAGTATCATCTAGTTATTTTACTTAGAGTCGATTTAGCCCAAAAAACCGATGCGGGAGCCCTTTTTTAGAAAATAATTTTGTTACCTTGATGGGGCGGAATTAATACAAGGGGAAATGTAAAAATTGAAATTCTGCTATTTTTTCTTCTGGACCTTTGTGTTTTTTGGCTAGAATCATCTAGTTATTTTACATAGAGTCGATTTAACCCAAAAAACCGATGCGGGAGCCCTTTTTTAGAAAATAATTTTGTTACCTTGATAGGGCGGAATAAATACAAGGGGAAATGTAAAAATTGAAATTCTGCTATTTTTTCTTCTGGACCTTTGTGTTTTTTGGCTAGAATCATCTAGTTATTTTACTTAGAGTCGATTTAACCCAAAAAACCGATGCGGGGAGCCCTTTTTTAGAAAATAATTTTGTTACCTTGATGGGGCGGAATTAATACAAGGGGAAATGTAAAAATTGAAATTCTGCTCTTTTTTCTTCTGGACCTTTGTGTTTTTTGGCTAGAATCATCTAGTTATTTTACTTAGAGTCGATTTAGCCCAAAAAACCGATGCGGGAGCCCTTTTTTAGAAAATAATTTTGTTACCTTGATAGGGCGGAATTAATACAAGGGGAAATGTAAAAATTGAAATTCTGCTATTTTTTCTTCTGGACCTTTGTGTTTTTTGGCTAGAATCATCTAGTTATTTTACTTAGAGTCGATTTAGCCCAAAAAACCGATGCGGGAGCCCTGTTTTAGAAAATAATTTTGTTACCTTGATAGGGCGGAATTAATACAAGGGGAAATTTAAAAATTGAAATTCTGCTATTTTTTCTTCTGGACCTTTGTGTTTTTTGGCTAGTATCATCTAGTTATTTTACTTAGAGTCGATTTAGCCCAAAAAACCGATGCGGGAGCCCTTTTTTAGAAAATAATTTTGTTACCTTGATAGGGCGGAATAAATACAAGGGGAAATGTAAAAATTGAAATTCTGCTATTTTTTCTTCTGGACCTTTGTGTTTTTTGGCTAGAATCATCTAGTTATTTTACTTAGAGTCGATTTAACCCAAAAAACCGATGCGGGGAGCCCTTTTTTAGAAAATAATTTTGTTACCTTGATGGGGCGGAATTAATACAAGGGGAAATGTAAAAATTGAAATTCTGCTCTTTTTTCTTCTGGACCTTTGTGTTTTTTGGCTAGAATCATCTAGTTATTTTACTTAGAGTCGATTTAGCCCAAAAAACCGATGCGGGAGCCCTTTTTTAGAAAATAATTTTGTTACCTTGATGGGGCGGAATTAATACAAGGGGAAATGTAAAAATTGAAATTCTGCTATTTTTTCTTCTGGACCTTTGTGTTTTTTGGCTAGAATCATCTAGTTATTTTACTTAGAGTCGATTTAGCCCAAAAAACCGATGCGGGAGCCCTTTTTTAGAAAATAATTTTGTTACCTTGATAGGGGGGAATTAATACAAGGGGAAATGTAAAAATTGAAATTCTGCTCTTTTTTCTTCTGGACCTTTGTGTTTTTTGGCTAGAATCATCTAGTTATTTTACTTAGAGTCGATTTAGCCCAAAAAACCGATGCGGGAGCCCTTTTTTAGAAAATAATTTTGTTACCTTGATAGGGCGGAATTAATACAAGGGGAAATGTAAAAATTGAAATTCTGCTATTTTTTCTTCTGGACCTTTGTGTTTTTTGGCTAGTATCATCTAGTTATTTTACTTAGAGTCGATTTAGCCCAAAAAACCGATGCGGGGAGCCCTTTTTTAGAAAATAATTTTGTTACCTTGATGGGCGGAAATAATACAAGGGGAAATGTAAAAATTGAAATTCTGCTATTTTTTCTTCTGGACCTTTATGTTTTTTGGCTAGAATCATCTAGTTATTTTACTTAGAGTCGATTTAACCCAAAAAACCGATGCGGGGAGCCCTTTTTTAGAAAATAATTTTGTTACCTTGATGGGGCGGAATTAATACAAGGGGAAATGTAAAAATTGAAATTCTGCTCTTTTTTCTTCTGGACCTTTGTGTTTTTTGGCTAGAATCATCTAGTTATTTTACTTAGAGTCGATTTAGCCCAAAAAACCGATGCGGGAGCCCTTTTTTAGAAAATAATTTTGTTACCTTGATGGGGCGGAATTAATACAAGGGGAAATGTAAAAATTGAAATTCTGCTATTTTTTCTTCTGGACCTTTGTGTTTTTTGGCTAGAATCATCTAGTTATTTTACTTAGAGTCGATTTAACCCAAAAAACCGATGCGGGGAGCCCTTTTTTTAGAAAATAATTTTTTTACCTTGATGGGCGGAAATAATACAAGGGGAAATGTAAAAATTGAAATTCTGCTATTTTTTCTTCTGGACCTTTGTGTTTTTTGGCTAGAATCATCTAGTTATTTTACTTAGAGTCGATTTAACCCAAAAAACCGATGCGGGGAGCCCTTTTTTAGAAAATAATTTTGTTACCTTGATCGGGCGGAATTAATACAAGGGGAAATGTAAAAATTGAAATTCTGCTATTTTTTCTTCTGGACCTTTGTGTTTTTTGGCTAGAATCATCTAGTTATTTTACTTAGAGTCGATTTAACCCAAAAAACCGATGCGGGGAGCCCTTTTTTTAGAAAATAATTTTTTTACCTTGATGGGCGGAAATAATACAAGGGGAAATGTAAAAATTGAAATTCTGCTATTTTTTCTTCTGGACCTTTGTGTTTTTTGGCTAGAATCATCTAGTTATTTTACTTAGAGTCGATTTAGCCCAAAAAACCGATGAGGGGAGCCCTTTTTTAGAAAATAATTTTGTTACCTTGATAGGGCGGAATTAATACAAGGGGAAATGTAAAAATTGAAATTCTGCTATTTTTTCTTCTGGACCTTTGTGTTTTTTGGCTAGAATCATCTAGTTATTTTACTTAGAGTCGATTTAGCCCAAAAAACCGATGCGAGAGCCCTTTTTTAGAAAATAATTTTGTTACCTTGATGGGCGGAAATAATACAAGGGGAAATGTAAAAATTGAAATTCTGCTATTTTTTCTTCTGGACCTTTGTGTTTTTTGGCTAGAATCATCTAGTTATTTTACTTAGAGTCGATTTAGATCAAAAAACCGATGCGGGGAGCCCTTTTTTAGAAAATAATTTTGTTACCTTGATAGGGCGGAATTAATACAAGGGGAAATGTAAAAATTGAAATTCTGCTATTTTTTCTTCTGGACCTTTGTGTTTTTTGGCTAGAATCATCTAGTTACTTTACTTAGAGTCGATTTAGCCCAAAAAACCGATGAGGGGAGCCCTTTTTTAGAAAATAATTTTTTTACCTTGATGGGCGGAAATAATACAAGGGGAAATGTAAAAATTGAAATTCTGCTATTTTTTCTTCTGGACCTTTGTGTTTTTTGGCTAGAATCATCTAGTTATTTTACTTAGAGTCAATTTAGCCCAAAAATCCGATGCGGGAGCCCTTTTTTAGAAAATAATTTTGTTACCTTGATAGGGCGGAATTAATACAAGGGGAAATGTAAAAATTGAAATTCTGCTATTTTTTCTTCTGGACCTTTGTGTTTTTTGGCTAGAATCATCTAGTTATTTTACTTAGAGTCGATTTAGCCCAAAAAACCGATGCGGGGAGCCCTTTTTTAGAAAATAATTTTGTTACCTTGATAGGGCGGAATTAATACAAGGGGAAATGTAAAAATTGAAATTCTGCTATTTTTTCTTCTGGACCTTTGTGTTTTTTGGCTAGAATCATCTAGTTATTTTACTTAGAGTCGATTTAGCCCAAAAAACCGATGCGGGAGCCCTTTTTTAGAAAATAATTTTGTTACCTTGATGGGGCGGAATTAATACAAGGGGAAATGTAAAAATTGAAATTCTGCTATTTTTTCTTCTGGACCTTTGTGTTTTTTGGCTAGAATCATCTAGTTATTTTACTTAGAGTCGATTTAACCCAAAAAACCGATGCGGGAGCCCTTTTTTAGAAAATAATTTTGTTACCTTGATAGGGCGGAATTAATACAAGGGGAAATGTAAAAATTGAAATTCTGCTATTTTTTCTTCTGGACCTTTGTGTTTTTTGGCTAGTATCATCTAGTTATTTTACTTAGAGTCGATTTAGCCCAAAAAACCGATGCGGGAGCCCTTTTTTAGAAAATAATTTTGTTACCTTGATAGGGCGGAATAAATACAAGGGGAAATGTAAAAATTGAAATTCTGCTATTTTTTCTTCTGGACCTTTGTGTTTTTTGGCTAGAATCATCTAGTTATTTTACTTAGAGTCGAGTTAACCCAAAAAACCGATGCGGGAGCCCTTTTTTAGAAAATAATTTTTTACCTTGATGGGGCGGAATTAATACAAGGGGAAATGTAAAAATTGAAATTCTGCTATTTTTTCTTCTGGACCTTTGTGTTTTTTGGCTAGAATCATCTAGTTATTTTACTTAGAGTCGAGTTAACCCAAAAAACCGATGCGGGAGCCCTTTTTTAGAAAATAATTTTGTTACCTTGATGGGGCGGAATTAATACAAGGGGAAATGTAAAAATTGAAATTCTGCTATTTTTTCTTCTGGACCTTTGTGTTTTTTGGCTAGAATCATCTAGTTATTTTACTTAGAGTCGAGTTAACCCAAAAAACCGATGCGGGAGCCCTTTTTTAGAAAATAATTTTGTTACCTTGATGGGGCGGAATTAATACAAGGGGAAATGTAAAAATTGAAATTCTGCTATTTTTTCTTCTGGACCTTTGTGTTTTTTGGCTAGAATCATCTAGTTATTTTACTTAGAGTCGATTTAGCCCAAAAAACCGATGCGGGGAGCCCTTTTTTAGAAAATAATTTTGTTACCTTGATAGGGCGGAATTAATACAAGGGGAAATGTAAAAATTGAAATTCTGCTCTTTTTTCTTCTGGACCTTTGTGTTTTTTGGCTAGAATCCTCTAGTTACTTTACTTAGAGTCGATTTAGCCCAAAAAACCGATGCGGGAGCCCTTTTTTAGAAAATAATTTTGTTACCTTAATAGGGCGGAATTAATACAAGGGGAAATGTAAAAATTGAAATTCTGCTCTTTTTTCTTCTGGACCTTTGTGTTTTTTGGCTAGAATCCTCTAGTTACTTTACTTAGAGTCGATTTAGCCCAAAAACCGATGCGGGAGCCCTTTTTTAGAAAATAATTTTGTTACCTTAATAGGGCGGAATTAATACAAGGGGAAATGTAAAAATTGAAATTCTGCTATTTTTTCTTCTGGACCTTTGTGTTTTTTGGCTAGAATCATCTAGTTATTTTACTTAGAGTCGATTTAGCCCAAAAAACCGATGCGGGGAGCCCTTTTTTAGAAAATAATTTTGTTACCTTGATAGGGCGGAATTAATACAAGGGGAAATGTAAAAATTGAAATTCTGCTCTTTTTTCTTCTGGACCTTTGTGTTTTTTGGCTAGAATCCTCTAGTTACTTTACTTAGAGTCGATTTAGCCCAAAAAACCGATGCGGGAGCCCTTTTTTAGAAAATAATTTTGTTACCTTAATAGGGCGGAATTAATACAAGGGGAAATGTAAAAATTGAAATTCTGCTCTTTTTTCTTCTGGACCTTTGTGTTTTTTGGCTAGAATCCTCTAGTTACTTTACTTAGAGTCGATTTAGCCCAAAAACCGATGCGGGAGCCCTTTTTTAGAAAATAATTTTGTTACCTTAATAGGGCGGAATTAATACAAGGGGAAATGTAAAAATTGAAATTCTGCTATTTTTTCTTCTGGACCTTTGTGTTTTTTGGCTAGAATCCTCTAGTTACTTTACTTAGAGTCGATTTAGCCCAAAAACCGATGCGGGAGCCCTTTTTTAGAAAATAATTTTGTTACCTTAATAGGGCGGAATTAATACAAGGGGAAATGTAAAAATTGAAATTCTGCTCTTTTTTCTTCTGGACCTTTGTGTTTTTTGGCTAGAATCCTCTAGTTACTTTACTTAGAGTCGATTTAGCCCAAAAAACCGATGCGGGAGCCCTTTTTTAGAAAATAATTTTGTTACCTTAATAGGGCGGAATTAATACAAGGGGAAATGTAAAAATTGAAATTCTGCTATTTTTTCTTCTGGACCTTTGTGTTTTTTGGCTAGAATCATCTAGTTATTTTACTTAGAGTCGATTTAGCCCAAAAAACCGATGCGGGAGCCCTTTTTTAGAAAATAATTTTGTTACCTTAATAGGGCGGAATTAATACAAGGGGAAATGTAAAAATTGAAATTCTGCTCTTTTTTCTTCTGGACCTTTGTGTTTTTTGGCTAGAATCCTCTAGTTACTTTACTTAGAGTCGATTTAGCCCAAAAACCGATGCGGGAGCCCTTTTTTAGAAAATAATTTTGTTACCTTAATAGGGCGGAATTAATACAAGGGGAAATGTAAAAATTGAAATTCTGCTATTTTTTCTTCTGGACCTTTGTGTTTTTTGGCTAGAATCATCTAGTTATTTTACTTAGAGTCGATTTAGCCCAAAAAACCGATGCGGGAGCCCTTTTTTAGAAAATAATTTTGTTACCTTAATAGGGCGGAATTAATACAAGGGGAAATGTAAAAATTGAAATTCTGCTATTTTTTCTTCTGGACCTTTGTGTTTTTGGGCTAGAATCATCTAGTTATTTTACTTAGCGTCGATTTAGCCCAAAAACCGATGCGGGAGCCCTTTTTTAGAAAATAATTTTGTTACCTTAATAGGGCGGAATTAATACAAGGGGAAATGTAAAAATTGAAATTCTGCTCTTTTTTCTTCTGGACCTTTGTGTTTTTTGGCTAGAATCCTCTAGTTACTTTACTTAGAGTCGATTTAGCCCAAAAAACCGATGCGGGAGCCCTTTTTTAGAAAATAATTTTGTTACCTTAATAGGGCGGAATTAATACAAGGGGAAATGTAAAAATTGAAATTCTGCTATTTTTTCTTCTGGACCTTTGTGTTTTTTGGCTAGAATCATCTAGTTATTTTACTTAGCGTCGATTTAGCCCAAAAACCGATGCGGGAGCCCTTTTTTAGAAAATAATTTTGTTACCTTAATAGGGCGGAATTAATACAAGGGGAAATGTAAAAATTGAAATTCTGCTATTTTTTCTTCTGGACCTTTGTGTTTTTTGGCTAGAATCATCTAGTTATTTTACTTAGAGTCGATTTAGCCCAAAAAACCGATGCGGGGAGCCCTTTTTTAGAAAATAATTTTTTTACCTTTAGGGCGGAATTAATACAAGGGGAAATGTAAAAATTGAAATTCTGCTATTTTTTCTTCTGGACCTTTGTGTTTTTTGGCTAGAATCATCTAGTTATTTTACTTAGCGTCGATTTAGCCCAAAAACCGATGCGGGAGCCCTTTTTTAGAAAATAATTTTGTTACCTTAATAGGGCGGAATTAATACAAGGGGAAATGTAAAAATTGAAATTCTGCTATTTTTTCTTCTGGACCTTTGTGTTTTTTGGCTAGAATCATCTAGTTATTTTACTTAGCGTCGATTTAGCCCAAAAACCGATGCGGGAGCCCTTTTTTAGAAAATAATTTTGTTACCTTAATAGGGCGGAATTAATACAAGGGGAAATGTAAAAATTGAAATTCTGCTATTTTTTCTTCTGGACCTTTGTGTTTTTTGGCTAGAATCATCTAGTTATTTTACTTAGAGTCGATTTAGCCCAAAAACCGATGCGGGAGCCCTTTTTTAGAAAATAATTTTTTTACCTTTAGGGCGGAATTAATACAAGGGGAAATGTAAAAATTGAAATTCTGCTATTTTTTCTTCTGGACCTTTGTGTTTTTTGGCTAGAATCCTCTAGTTACTTTACTTAGAGTCGATTTAGCCCAAAAAACCGATGCGGGAGCCCTTTTTTAGAAAATAATTTTGTTACCTTAATAGGGCGGAATTAATACAAGGGGAAATGTAAAAATTTAAATTCTGCTATTTTTTCTTCTGGACCTTTGTGTTTCTTGGCTAGAATCATCTAGTTATTTTACTTAGCGTCGATTTAGCCCAAAAACCGATGCGGGAGCCCTTTTTTAGAAAATAATTTTGTTACCTTAATAGGGCGGAATTAATACAAGGGGAAATGTAAAAATTGAAATTCTGCTATTTTTTCTTCTGGACCTTTGTGTTTTTTGGCTAGAATCATCTAGTTATTTTACTTAGAGTCGATTTAGCCCAAAAAACCGATGCGGGGAGCCCTTTTTTAGAAAATAATTTTTTTACCTTTAGGGCGGAATTAATACAAGGGGAAATGTAAAAATTGAAATTCTGCTATTTTTTCTTCTGGACCTTTGTGTTTTTTGGCTAGAATCCTCTAGTTACTTTACTTAGAGTCGATTTAGCCCAAAAACCGATGCGGGAGCCCTTTTTTAGAAAATAATTTTGTTACCTTAATAGGGCGGAATTAATACAAGGGGAAATGTAAAAATTTAAATTCTGCTATTTTTTCTTCTGGACCTTTGTGTTTCTTGGCTAGAATCATCTAGTTATTTTACTTAGCGTCGATTTAGCCCAAAAAACCGATGCGGGAGCCCTTTTTTAGAAAATAATTTTGTTACCTTGATAGGGCGGAATTATTACAAGGGGAAATGTAAAAATTGAAATTCTGCTATTTTTTCTTCTGGACCTTTGTGTTTTTTGGCTAGAATCCTCTAGTTACTTTACTTAGAGTCGATTTAGCCCAAAAACCGATGCGGGAGCCCTTTTTTAGAAAATAATTTTGTTACCTTAATAGGGCGGAATTAATACAAGGGGAAATGTAAAAATTTAAATTCTGCTATTTTTTCTTCTGGACCTTTGTGTTTCTTGGCTAGAATCATCTAGTTATTTTACTTAGCGTCGATTTAGCCCAAAAACCGATGCGGGAGCCCTTTTTTAGAAAATAATTTTGTTACCTTAATAGGGCGGAATTAATACAAGGGGAAATGTAAAAATTGAAATTCTGCTATTTTTTCTTCTGGACCTTTGTGTTTTTTGGCTAGAATCCTCTAGTTACTTTACTTAGAGTCGATTTAGCCCAAAAAACCGATGCGGGAGCCCTTTTTTAGAAAATAATTTTGTTACCTTAATAGGGCGGAATTAATACAAGGGGAAATGTAAAAATTTAAATTCTGCTATTTTTTCTTCTGGACCTTTGTGTTTCTTGGCTAGAATCATCTAGTTATTTTACTTAGCGTCGATTTAGCCCAAAAACCGATGCGGGAGCCCTTTTTTAGAAAATAATTTTGTTACCTTAATAGGGCGGAATTAATACAAGGGGAAATGTAAAAATTGAAATTCTGCTATTTTTTCTTCTGGACCTTTGTGTTTTTTGGCTAGAATCATCTAGTTATTTTACTTAGAGTCGATTTAGCCCAAAAACCGATGCGGGAGCCCTTTTTTAGAAAATAATTTTGTTACCTTAATAGGGCGGAATTAATACAAGGGGAAATGTAAAAATTGAAATTCTGCTATTTTTTCTTCTGGACCTTTGTGTTTTTTGGCTAGAATCATCTAGTTATTTTACTTAGAGTCGATTTAGCCCAAAAACCGATGCGGGAGCCCTTTTTTAGAAAATATTTTTTTACCTTGATGGGGCGGAATTAATACAAGGGGAAATGTAAAAATTTAAATTCTGCTATTTTTTCTTCTGGACCTTTGTGTTTTTTGGCTAGAATCATCTAGTTATTTTACTTAGAGTCGATTTAGCCCAAAAACCGATGCGGGAGCCCTTTTTTAGAAAATATTTTTTTTACCTTGATGGGGCGGAATTAATACAAGGGGAATGTAAAACTTGAAATTCTGCTATTTTTTCTTCTGGACCTTTGTGTTTTTTGGCTAGAATCATCTAGTTATTTTACTTAGAGTCGATTTAGCCCAAAAACCGATGCGGGAGCCCTTTTTTAGAAAATAATTTTGTTACCTTAATAGGGCGGAATTAATACAAGGGGAAATGTAAAAATTGAAATTCTGCTATTTTTTCTTCTGGACCTTTGTGTTTTTTGGCTAGAATCATCTAGTTATTTTACTTAGAGTCGATTTAGCCCAAAAACCGATGCGGGAGCCCTTTTTTAGAAAATAATTTTGTTACCTTAATAGGGCGGAATTAATACAAGGGGAAATGTAAAAATTTAAATTCTGCTATTTTTTCTTCTGGACCTTTGTGTTTTTTGGCTAGAATCATCTAGTTATTTTACTTAGAGTCGATTTAGCCCAAAAACCGATGCGGGAGCCCTTTTTTAGAAAATATTTTTTTACCTTGATGGGGCGGAATTAATACAAGGGGAAATGTAAAAATTTAAATTCTGCTATTTTTTCTTCTGGACCTTTGTGTTTTTTGGCTAGAATCATCTAGTTATTTTACTTAGAGTCGATTTAGCCCAAAAACCGATGCGGGAGCCCTTTTTTAGAAAATATTTTTTTTACCTTGATGGGGCGGAATTAATACAAGGGGAATGTAAAACTTGAAATTCTGCTATTTTTTCTTCTGGACCTTTGTGTTTTTTGGCTAGAATCATCTAGTTATTTTACTTAGAGTCGATTTAGCCCAAAAACCGATGCGGGAGCCCTTTTTTAGAAAATAATTTTGTTACCTTAATAGGGCGGAATTAATACAAGGGGAAATGTAAAAATTGAAATTCTGCTATTTTTTCTTCTGGACCTTTGTGTTTTTTGGCTAGAATCATCTAGTTATTTTACTTAGAGTCGATTTAGCCCAAAAACCGATGCGGGAGCCCTTTTTTAGAAAATAATTTTGTTACCTTAATAGGGCGGAATTAATACAAGGGGAAATGTAAAAATTTAAATTCTGCTATTTTTTCTTCTGGACCTTTGTGTTTTTTGGCTAGAATCATCTAGTTATTTTACTTAGAGTCGATTTAGCCCAAAAACCGATGCGGGAGCCCTTTTTTAGAAAATAATTTTGTTACCTTAATAGGGCGGAATTAATACAAGGGGAAATGTAAAAATTGAAATTCTGCTATTTTTTCTTCTGGACCTTTGTGTTTTTTGGCTAGAATCATCTAGTTATTTTACTTAGAGTCGATTTAGCCCAAAAACCGATGCGGGAGCCCTTTTTTAGAAAATAATTTTGTTACCTTAATAGGGCGGAATTAATACAAGGGGAAATGTAAAAATTGAAATTCTGCTATTTTTTCTTCTGGACCTTTGTGTTTTTTGGCTAGAATCATCTAGTTATTTTACTTAGAGTCGATTTAGCCCAAAAACCGATGCGGGAGCCCTTTTTTAGAAAATATTTTTTTACCTTGATGGGGCGCAATTAATACAAGGGGAAATGTAAAAATTTAAATTCTGCTATTTTTTCTTCTGGACCTTTGTGTTTTTTGGCTAGAATCATCTAGTTATTTTACTTAGAGTCGATTTAGCCCAAAAACCGATGCGGGAGCCCTTTTTTAGAAAATATTTTTTTTACCTTGATGGGGCGGAATTAATACAAGGGGAATGTAAAACTTGAAATTCTGCTATTTTTTCTTCTGGACCTTTGTGTTTTTTGGCTAGAATCATCTAGTTATTTTACTTAGAGTCGATTTAGCCCAAAAACCGATGCGGGAGCCCTTTTTTAGAAAATAATTTTGTTACCTTAATAGGGCGGAATTAATACAAGGGGAAATGTAAAAATTTAAATTCTGCTATTTTTTCTTCTGGACCTTTGTGTTTTTTGGCTAGAATCATCTAGTTATTTTACTTAGAGTCGATTTAGCCCAAAAACCGATGCGGGAGCCCTTTTTTAGAAAATATTTTTTTACCTTGATGGGGCGGAATTAATACAAGGGGAAATGTAAAAATTTAAATTCTGCTATTTTTTCTTCTGGACCTTTGTGTTTTTTGGCTAGAATCATCTAGTTATTTTACTTAGAGTCGATTTAGCCCAAAAACCGATGCGGGAGCCCTTTTTTAGAAAATATTTTTTTTACCTTGATGGGGCGGAATTAATACAAGGGGAATGTAAAACTTGAAATTCTGCTATTTTTTCTTCTGGACCTTTGTGTTTTTTGGCTAGAATCATCTAGTTATTTTACTTAGAGTCGATTTAGCCCAAAAACCGATGCGGGAGCCCTTTTTTAGAAAATAATTTTGTTACCTTAATAGGGCGGAATTAATACAAGGGGAAATGTAAAAATTGAAATTCTGCTATTTTTTCTTCTGGACCTTTGTGTTTTTTGGCTAGAATCATCTAGTTATTTTACTTAGAGTCGATTTAGCCCAAAAACCGATGCGGGAGCCCTTTTTTAGAAAATAATTTTGTTACCTTAATAGGGCGGAATTAATACAAGGGGAAATGTAAAAATTTAAATTCTGCTATTTTTTCTTCTGGACCTTTGTGTTTTTTGGCTAGAATCATCTAGTTATTTTACTTAGAGTCGATTTAGCCCAAAAACCGATGCGGGAGCCCTTTTTTAGAAAATAATTTTGTTACCTTAATAGGGCGGAATTAATACAAGGGGAAATGTAAAAATTGAAATTCTGCTATTTTTTCTTCTGGACCTTTGTGTTTTTTGGCTAGAATCATCTAGTTATTTTACTTAGAGTCGATTTAGCCCAAAAACCGATGCGGGAGCCCTTTTTTAGAAAATATTTTTTTACCTTGATGGGGCGGAATTAATACAAGGGGAAATGTAAAAATTTAAATTCTGCTATTTTTTCTTCTGGACCTTTGTGTTTTTTGGCTAGAATCATCTAGTTATTTTACTTAGAGTCGATTTAGCCCAAAAACCGATGCGGGAGCCCTTTTTTAGAAAATATTTTTTTTACCTTGATGGGGCGGAATTAATACAAGGGGAATGTAAAACTTGAAATTCTGCTATTTTTTCTTCTGGACCTTTGTGTTTTTTGGCTAGAATCATCTAGTTATTTTACTTAGAGTCGATTTAGCCCAAAAACCGATGCGGGAGCCCTTTTTTAGAAAATAATTTTGTTACCTTAATAGGGCGGAATTAATACAAGGGGAAATGTAAAAATTGAAATTCTGCTATTTTTTCTTCTGGACCTTTGTGTTTTTTGGCTAGAATCATCTAGTTATTTTACTTAGAGTCGATTTAGCCCAAAAACCGATGCGGGAGCCCTTTTTTAGAAAATAATTTTGTTACCTTAATAGGGCGGAATTAATACAAGGGGAAATGTAAAAATTTAAATTCTGCTATTTTTTCTTCTGGACCTTTGTGTTTTTTGGCTAGAATCATCTAGTTATTTTACTTAGAGTCGATTTAGCCCAAAAACCGATGCGGGAGCCCTTTTTTAGAAAATATTTTTTTTACCTTGATGGGGCGGAATTAATACAAGGGGAATGTAAAACTTGAAATTCTGCTATTTTTTCTTCTGGACCTTTGTGTTTTTTGGCTAGAATCATCTAGTTATTTTACTTAGAGTCGATTTAGCCCAAAAACCGATGCGGGAGCCCTTTTTTAGAAAATAATTTTGTTACCTTAATAGGGCGGAATTAATACAAGGGGAAATGTAAAAATTGAAATTCTGCTATTTTTTCTTCTGGACCTTTGTGTTTTTTGGCTAGAATCATCTAGTTATTTTACTTAGAGTCGATTTAGCCCAAAAAACCGATGCGGGAGCCCTTTTTTAGAAAATAATTTTGTTACCTTGATGGGCCGGAATTAATACAAGGGGAAATGTAAAAATTGAAATTCTGCTCTTTTTTCTTCTGGACCTTTGTGTTTTTTGGCTAGAATCCTCTAGTTACTTTACTTAGAGTCGATTTAGCCCAAAAAACCGATGCGGGAGCCCTTTTTTAGAAAATAATTTTGTTACCTTAATAGGGCGGAATTAATACAAGGGGAAATGTAAAAATTGAAATTCTGCTATTTTTTCTTCTGGACCTTTGTGTTTTTTGGCTAGAATCATCTAGATATTTTACTTAGAGTCGATTTAGCCCAAAAACCGATGCGGGAGCCCTTTTTTAGAAAATAATTTTGTTACCTTAATAGGGCGGAATTAATACAAGGGGAAATGTAAAAATTGAAATTCTGCTATTTTTTCTTCTGGACCTTTGTGTTTTTTGGCTAGAATCATCTAGTTATTTTACTTAGAGTCGATTTAGCCCAAAAAACCGATGCGGGGAGCCCTTTTTTAGAAAATAATTTTGTTACCTTAATAGGGCGGAATTAATACAAGGGGAAATGTAAAAATTGAAATTCTGCTATTTTTTCTTCTGGACCTTTGTGTTTTTTGGCTAGAATCATCTAGTTATTTTACTTAGAGTCGATTTAGCCCAAAAAACCGCTGCGGGGAGCCCTTTTTTAGAAAATAATTTTTTTACCTTTAGGGCGGAATTAATACAAGGGGAAATGTAAAAATTGAAATTCTGCTATTTTTTCTTCTGGACCTTTGTGTTTTTTGGCTAGAATCATCTAGATATTTTACTTAGAGTCGATTTAGCCCAAAAACCGATGCGGGAGCCCTTTTTTAGAAAATAATTTTGTTACCTTAATAGGGCGGAATTAATACAAGGGGAAATGTAAAAATTGAAATTCTGCTATTTTTTCTTCTGGACCTTTGTGTTTTTTGGCTAGAATCATCTAGTTATTTTACTTAGCGTCGATTTAGCCCAAAAACCGATGCGGGAGCCCTTTTTTAGAAAATAATTTTGTTACCTTAATAGGGCGGAATTAATACAAGGGGAAATGTAAAAATTGAAATTCTGCTATTTTTTCTTCTGGACCTTTGTGTTTTTTGGCTAGAATCATCTAGTTATTTTACTTAGAGTCGATTTAGCCCAAAAAACCGCTGCGGGGAGCCCTTTTTTAGAAAATAATTTTTTTACCTTTAGGGCGGAATTAATACAAGGGGAAATGTAAAAATTGAAATTCTGCTATTTTTTCTTCTGGACCTTTGTGTTTTTTGGCTAGAATCATCTAGATATTTTACTTAGAGTCGATTTAGCCCAAAAACCGATGCGGGAGCCCTTTTTTAGAAAATAATTTTGTTACCTTAATAGGGCGGAATTAATACAAGGGGAAATGTAAAAATTGAAATTCTGCTATTTTTTCTTCTGGACCTTTGTGTTTTTTGGCTAGAATCATCTAGTTATTTTACTTAGAGTCGATTTAGCCCAAAAAACCGATGCGGGGAGCCCTTTTTTAGAAAATAATTTTGTTACCTTAATAGGGCGGAATTAATACAAGGGGAAATGTAAAAATTGAAATTCTGCTATTTTTTCTTCTGGACCTTTGTGTTTTTTGGCTAGAATCATCTAGTTATTTTACTTAGAGTCGATTTAGCCCAAAAAACCGATGCGGGGAGCCCTTTTTTAGAAAATAATTTTGTTACCTTAATAGGGCGGAATTAATACAAGGGGAAATGTAAAAATTGAAATTCTGCTATTTTTTCTTCTGGACCTTTGTGTTTTTTGGCTAGAATCATCTAGTTATTTTACTTAGAGTCGATTTAGCCCAAAAAACCGATGCGGGAGCCCTTTTTTAGAAAATAGTTTTTTACCTTGATGGGGCGGAATTAATACAAGGGGAAATGTAAAAATTTAAATTCTGCTATTTTTTCTTCTGGACCTTTGTGTTTTTTGGCTAGAATCATCTAGTTATTTTACTTAGAGTCGATTTAGCCCAAAAACCGATGCGGGAGCCCTTTTTTAGAAAATAATTTTTTACCTTGATGGGGCGGAATTAATACAAGGGGAAATGTAAAAATTGAAATTCTGCTATTTTTTCTTCTGGACCTTTGTGTTTTTTGGCTAGAATCATCTAGTTATTTTACTTAGAGTCGATTTAGCCCAAAAAACCGATGCGGGAGCCCTTTTTTAGAAAATAATTTTTTACCTTGATAGGGCGGAATTATTACAAGGGGAAATGTAAAAATTGAAATTCTGCTATTTTTTCTTCTGGACCTTTGTGTTTTTTGGCTAGAATCATCTAGTTATTTTACTTAGAGTCGATTTAGCCCAAAAAACCGATGCGGGGAGCCCTTTTTTAGAAAATAATTTTGTTACCTTAATAGGGCGGAATTAATACAAGGGGAAATGTAAAAATTGAAATTCTGCTATTTTTTCTTCTGGACCTTTGTGTTTTTTGGCTAGAATCATCTAGTTATTTTACTTAGAGTCGATTTAGCCCAAAAAACCGATGCGGGAGCCCTTTTTTAGAAAATAATTTTTTACCTTGATAGGGCGGAATTATTACAAGGGGAAATGTAAAAATTGAAATTCTGCTATTTTTTCTTCTGGACCTTTGTGTTTTTTGGCTAGAATCATCTAGTTATTTTACTTAGAGTCGATTTAGCCCAAAAAACCGATGCGGGGAGCCCTTTTTTAGAAAATAATTTTGTTACCTTAATAGGGCGGAATTAATACAAGGGGAAATGTAAAAATTTAAATTCTGCTATTTTTTCTTCTGGACCTTTGTGTTTTTTGGCTAGAATCATCTAGTTATTTTACTTAGAGTCGATTTAGCCCAAAAAACCGATGCGGGAGCCCTTTTTTAGAAAATAATTTTTTACCTTGATGGGGCGGAATTAATACAAGGGGAAATGTAAAAATTTAAATTCTGCTATTTTTTCTTCTGGACCTTTGTGTTTTTTGGCTAGAATCATCTAGTTATTTTACTTAGAGTCGATTTAGCCCAAAAAACCGATGCGGGGAGCCCTTTTTTAGAAAATAATTTTGTTACCTTAATAGGGCGGAATTAATACAAGGGGAAATGTAAAAATTGAAATTCTGCTATTTTTTCTTCTGGACCTTTGTGTTTTTTGGCTAGAATCATCTAGTTATTTTACTTAGAGTCGATTTAGCCCAAAAAACCGATGCGGGAGCCCTTTTTTAGAAAATAATTTTTTACCTTGATGGGGCGGAATTAATACAAGGGGAAATGTAAAAATTTAAATTCTGCTATTTTTTCTTCTGGACCTTTGTGTTTTTTGGCTAGAATCATCTAGTTATTTTACTTAGAGTCGATTTAGCCCAAAAAACCGATGCGGGGAGCCCTTTTTTAGAAAATAATTTTGTTACCTTAATAGGGCGGAATTAATACAAGGGGAAATGTAAAAATTGAAATTCTGCTATTTTTTCTTCTGGACCTTTGTGTTTTTTGGCTAGAATCATCTAGTTATTTTACTTAGAGTCGATTTAGCCCAAAAAACCGATGCGGGAGCCCTTTTTTAGAAAATAATTTTTTACCTTGATGGGGCGGAATTAATACAAGGGGAAATGTAAAAATTGAAATTCTGCTATTTTTTCTTCTGGACCTTTGTGTTTTTTGGCTAGAATCATCTAGTTATTTTACTTAGAGTCGATTTAGCCCAAAAAACCGATGCGGGGAGCCCTTTTTTAGAAAATAATTTTGTTACCTTAATAGGGCGGAATTAATACAAGGGGAAATGTAAAAATTGAAATTCTGCTATTTTTTCTTCTGGACCTTTGTGTTTTTTGGCTAGAATCATCTAGTTATTTTACTTAGAGTCGATTTAGCCCAAAAAACCGATGCGGGAGCCCTTTTTTAGAAAATAATTTTTTACCTTGATGGGGCGGAATTAATACAAGGGGAAATGTAAAAATTGAAATTCTGCTATTTTTTCTTCTGGACCTTTGCGTTTTTTGGCTAGAATCATCTAGTTATTTTACTTAGAGTCGATTTAGCCCAAAAAACCGATGCGGGGAGCCCTTTTTTAGAAAATAATTTTGTTACCTTAATAGGGCGGAATTAATACAAGGGGAAATGTAAAAATTGAAATTCTGCTATTTTTTCTTCTGGACCTTTGTGTTTTTTGGCTAGAATCATCTAGTTATTTTACTTAGAGTCGATTTAGCCCAAAAAACCGATGCGGGGAGCCCTTTTTTAGAAAATAATTTTGTTACCTTAATAGGGCGGAATTAATACAAGGGGAAATGTAAAAATTGAAATTCTGCTATTTTTTCTTCTGGACCTTTGTGTTTTTTGGCTAGAATCATCTAGTTATTTTACTTAGAGTCGATTTAGCCCAAAAAACCGATGCGGGGAGCCCTTTTTTAGAAAATAATTTTGTTACCTTAATAGGGCGGAATTAATACAAGGGGAAATGTAAAAATTGAAATTCTGCTATTTTTTCTTCTGGACCTTTGTGTTTTTTGGCTAGAATCATCTAGTTATTTTACTTAGAGTCGATTTAGCCCAAAAAACCGATGCGGGAGCCCTTTTTTAGAAAATAATTTTTTACCTTGATGGGGCGGAATTAATACAAGGGGAAATGTAAAAATTTAAATTCTGCTATTTTTTCTTCTGGACCTTTGTGTTTTTTGGCTAGAATCATCTAGTTATTTTACTTAGAGTCGATTTAGCCCAAAAAACCGATGCGGGAGCCCTTTTTTAGAAAATAATTTTTTACCTTGATGGGGCGGAATTAATACAAGGGGAAATGTAAAAATTGAAATTCTGCTATTTTTTCTTCTGGACCTTTGTGTTTTTTGGCTAGAATCATCTAGTTATTTTACTTAGAGTCGATTTAGCCCAAAAAACCGATGCGGGAGCCCTTTTTTAGAAAATAATTTTTTACCTTGATGGGGCGGAATTAATACAAGGGGAAATGTAAAAATTGAAATTCTGCTATTTTTTCTTCTGGACCTTTGTGTTTTTTGGCTAGAATCATCTAGTTATTTTACTTAGAGTCGATTTAGCCCAAAAAACCGATGCGGGGAGCCCTTTTTTAGAAAATAATTTTTTTACCTTTAGGGCGGAATTAATACAAGGGGAAATGTAAAAATTGAAATTCTGCTATTTTTTCTTCTGGACCTTTGTGTTTTTTGGCTAGAATCATCTAGTTATTTTACTTAGAGTCGATTTAGCCCAAAAAACCGATGCGGGAGCCCTTTTTTAGAAAATAATTTTTTTACCTTTAGGGCGGAATTAATACAAGGGGAAATGTAAAAATTGAAATTCTGCTATTTTTTCTTCTGGACCTTTGTGTTTTTTGGCTAGAATCATCTAGTTATTTTACTTAGAGTCGATTTAGCCCAAAAACCGATGCGGGAGCCCTTTTTTAGAAAATAATTTTGTTACCTTGATAGGGCGGAATTATTACAAGGGGAAATGTAAAAATTGAAATTCTGCTATTTTTTCTTCTGGACCTTTGTGTTTTTTGGCTAGAATCATCTAGTTATTTTACTTAGAGTCGATTTAGCCCAAAAAACCGATGTGGGAGCCCCTTTTTTAGAAAATAATTTTTTACCTTAATAGGGCGGAATTAATACAAGGAAATGTAAAATCTGAAATTCTGCTCTTTTTTCTTCTGGACCTTTGTGTTTTTTGGCTAGAATCATCTAGTTATTTTACTTAGAGTCGATTTAGCCCAAAAAACCGATGCGGGAGCCCTTTTTTAGAAAATAATTTTGTTACCTTGATAGGGCGGAATTATTACAAGGGGAAATGTAAAAATTGAAATTCTGCTATTTTTTCTTCTGGACCTTTGTGTTTTTTGGCTAGAATCATCTAGTTATTTTACTTAGAGTCGATTTAGCCCAAAAACCGATGCGGGAGCCCTTTTTTAGAAAATAATTTTGTTACCTTAATAGGGCGGAATTATTACAAGGGGAAATGTAAAAATTGAAATTCTGCTATTTTTTCTTCTGGACCTTTGTGTTTTTTGGCTAGAATCATCTAGTTATTTTACTTAGAGTCGATTTAGCCCAAAAACCGATGCGGGAGCCCTTTTTTAGAAAATAATTTTGTTACCTTGATAGGGCGGAATTATTACAAGGGGAAATGTAAAAATTGAAATTCTGCTATTTTTTCTTCTGGACCTTTGTGTTTTTTGGCTAGAATCATCTAGTTATTTTACTTAGAGTCGATTTAGCCCAAAAACCGATGCGGGAGCCCTTTTTTAGAAAATAATTTTGTTACCTTAATAGGGCGGAATTATTACAAGGGGAAATGTAAAAATTGAAATTCTGCTATTTTTTCTTCTGGACCTTTGTGTTTTTTGCCTAGAATCATCTAGTTAATTTACTTAGCGTCGATTTAGCCCAAAAAACCGATGCGGGAGCCCTTTTTTAGAAAATAATTTTGTTACCTTGATAGGGCGGAATTATTACAAGGGGAAATGTAAAAATTGAAATTCTGCTATTTTTTCTTCTGGACCTTTGTGTTTTTTGGCTAGAATCATCTAGTTATTTTACTTAGAGTCGATTTAGCCCAAAAACCGATGCGGGTGCCCTTTTTTAGAAAATAATTTTGTTGCCTTGATAGGGCGGAATTATTACAAGGGGAAATGTAAAAATTGAAATTCTGCTATTTTTTCTTCTGGACCTTTGTGTTTTTTGGCTAGAATCATCTAGTTATTTTACTTAGAGTCGATTTAGCCCAAAAAACCGATGCGGGGAGCCCTTTTTTAGAAAATAATTTTTTTACCTTTAGGGCGGAATTAATACAAGGGGAAATGTAAAAATTGAAATTCTGCTATTTTTTCTTCTGGACCTTTGTGTTTTTTGGCTAGAATCATCTAGTTATTTTACTTAGAGTCGATTTAGCCCAAAAAACCGATGCGGGGAGCCCTTTTTTAGAAAATAATTTTTTTACCTTTAGGGCGGAATTATTACAAGGGGAAATGTAAAAATTGAAATTCTGCTATTTTTTCTTCTGGACCTTTGTGTTTTTTGCCTAGAATCATCTAGTTAATTTACTTAGCGTCGATTTAGCCCAAAAAACCGATGCGGGAGCCCTTTTTTAGAAAATAATTTTGTTACCTTGATAGGGCGGAATTATTACAAGGGGAAATGTAAAAATTGAAATTCTGCTATTTTTTCTTCTGGACCTTTGTGTTTTTTGGCTAGAATCATCTAGTTATTTTACTTAGAGTCGATTTAGCCCAAAAAACCGATGCGGGGAGCCCTTTTTTAGAAAATAATTTTTTTACCTTTAGGGCGGAATTAATACAAGGGGAAATGTAAAAATTGAAATTCTGCTATTTTTTCTTCTGGACCTTTGTGTTTTTTGGCTAGAATCATCTAGTTATTTTACTTAGAGTCGATTTAGCCCAAAAAACCGATGCGGGGAGCCCTTTTTTAGAAAATAATTTTTTTACCTTTAGGGCGGAATTATTACAAGGGGAAATGTAAAAATTGAAATTCTGCTATTTTTTCTTCTGGACCTTTGTGTTTTTTGGCTAGAATCATCTAGTTATTTTACTTAGAGTCGATTTAGCCCAAAAAACCGATGCGGGGAGCCTTTTTTTAGAAAATAATTTTTTTACCTTTAGGGCGGAATTAATACAAGGGGAAATGTAAAAATTGAAATTCTGCTATTTTTTCTTCTGGACCTTTGTGTTTTTTGGCTAGAATCATCTAGTTATTTTACTTAGAGTCGATTTAGCCCAAAAAACCGATGCGGGGAGCCCTTTTTTAGAAAATAATTTTTTTACCTTTAGGGCGGAATTATTACAAGGGGAAATGTAAAAATTGAAATTCTGCTATTTTTTCTTCTGGACCTTTGTGTTTTTTGGCTAGAATCATCTAGTTATTTTACTTAGACTCGATTTAGCCCAAAAAACCGATGCGGGGAGCCCTTTTTTAGAAAATAATTTTTTTACCTTTAGGGCGGAATTATTACAAGGGGAAATGTAAAAATTGAAATTCTGCTATTTTTTCTTCTGGACCTTTGTGTTTTTTGGCTAGAATCATCTAGTTATTTTACTTAGAGTCGATTTAGCCCAACAAACCGATGCGGGGAGCCCTTTTTTAGAAAATAATTTTTTTACCTTTAGGGCGGAATTATTACAAGGGGAAATGTAAAAATTGAAATTCTGCTATTTTTTCTTCTGGACCTTTGTGTTTTTTGGCTAGAATCATCTAGTTATTTTACTTAGAGTCGATTTAGCCCAAAAAACCGATGCGGGGAGCCCTTTTTTAGAAAATAATTTTTTTACCTTTAGGGCGGAATTATTACAAGGGGAAATGTAAAAATTGAAATTCTGCTATTTTTTCTTCTGGACCTTTGTGTTTTTTGGCTAGAATCATCTAGTTATTTTACTTAGAGTCGATTTAGCCCAAAAAACCGATGCGGGGAGCCCTTTTTTAGAAAATAATTTTTTTACCTTTAGGGCGGAATTATTACAAGGGGAAATGTAAAAATTGAAATTCTGCTATTTTTTCTTCTGGACCTTTGTGTTTTTTGGCTAGAATCATCTAGTTATTTTACTTAGAGTCGATTTAGCCCAAAAAACCGATGCGGGGAGCCCTTTTTTAGAAAATAATTTTTTTACCTTTAGGGCGGAATTATTACAAGGGGAAATGTAAAAATTGAAATTCTGCTATTTTTTCTTCTGGACCTTTGTGTTTTTTGGCTAGAATCATCTAGTTATTTTACTTAGAGTCGATTTAGCCCAAAAAACCGATGCGGGGAGCCCTTTTTTAGAAAATAATTTTTTTACCTTTAGGGCAGAATTATTACAAGGGGAAATGTAAAAATTGAAATTCTGCTATTTTTTCTTCTGGACCTTTGTGTTTTTTGGCTAGAATCATCTAGTTATTTTACTTAGAGTCGATTTAGCCCAACAAACCGATGCGGGGAGCCCTTTTTTAGAAAATAATTTTTTTACCTTTAGGGCGGAATTATTACAAGGGGAAATGTAAAAATTGAAATTCTGCTATTTTTTCTTCTGGACCTTTGTGTTTTTTGGCTAGAATCATCTAGTTATTTTACTTAGAGTCGATTTAGCCCAAAAAACCGATGCGGGGAGCCCTTTTTTAGAAAATAATTTTTTTACCTTTAGGGCGGAATTATTACAAGGGGAAATGTAAAAATTGAAATTCTGCTATTTTTTCTTCTGGACCTTTGTGTTTTTTGGCTAGAATCATCTAGTTATTTTACTTAGAGTCGATTTAGCCCAAAAAACCGATGCGGGGAGCCCTTTTTTAGAAAATAATTTTTTTACCTTTAGGGCAGAATTAATACAAGGGGAAATGTAAAAATTGAAATTCTGCTATTTTTTCTTCTGGACCTTTGTGTTTTTTGGCTAGAATCATCTAGTTATTTTACTTAGAGTCGATTTAGCCCAAAAAACCGATGCGGGGAGCCCTTTTTTAGAAAATAATTTTTTTACCTTTAGGGCGGAATTATTACAAGGGGAAATGTAAAAATTGAAATTCTGCTATTTTTTCTTCTGGACCTTTGTGTTTTTTGGCTAGAATCATCTAGTTATTTTACTTAGAGTCGATTTAGCCCAAAAAACCGATGCGGGGAGCCCTTTTTTAGAAAATAATTTTTTTACCTTTAGGGCGGAATTATTACAAGGGGAAATGTAAAAATTGAAATTCTGCTATTTTTTCTTCTGGACCTTTGTGTTTTTTGGCTAGAATCATCTAGTTATTTTACTTAGAGTCGATTTAGCCCAAAAAACCGATGCGGGGAGCCCTTTTTTAGAAAATAATTTTTTTACCTTTAGGGCGGAATTATTACAAGGGGAAATGTAAAAATTGAAATTCTGCTATTTTTTCTTCTGGACCTTTGTGTTTTTTGGCTAGAATCATCTAGTTATTTTACTTAGAGTCGATTTAGCCCAAAAAACCGATGCGGGGAGCCCTTTTTTAGAAAATAATTTTTTTACCTTTAGGGCGGAATTAATACAAGGGGAAATGTAAAAATTGAAATTCTGCTATTTTTTCTTCTGGACCTTTGTGTTTTTTGGCTAGAATCATCTAGTTATTTTACTTAGAGTCGATTTAGCCCAAAAAACCGATGCGGGGAGCCCTTTTTTAGAAAATAATTTTTTTACCTTTAGGGCGGAATTATTACAAGGGGAAATGTAAAAATTGAAATTCTGCTATTTTTTCTTCTGGACCTTTGTGTTTTTTGGCTAGAATCATCTAGTTATTTTACTTAGAGTCGATTTAGCCCAAAAAACCGATGCGGGGAGCCCTTTTTTAGAAAATAATTTTTTTACCTTTAGGGCGGAATTAATACAAGGGGAAATGTAAAAATTGAAATTCTGCTATTTTTTCTTCTGGACCTTTGTGTTTTTTGGCTAGAATCATCTAGTTATTTTACTTAGAGTCGATTTAGCCCAAAAAACCGATGCGGGGAGCCCTTTTTTAGAAAATAATTTTTTTACCTTTAGGGCGGAATTAATACAAGGGGAAATGTAAAAATTGAAATTCTGCTATTTTTTCTTCTGGACCTTTGTGTTTTTTGGCTAGAATCATCTAGTTATTTTACTTAGAGTCGATTTAGCCCAAAAAACCGATGCGGGGAGCCCTTTTTTAGAAAATAATTTTTTTACCTTTAGGGCGGAATTAATACAAGGGGAAATGTAAAAATTGAAATTCTGCTATTTTTTCTTCTGGACCTTTGTGTTTTTTGGCTAGAATCATCTAGTTATTTTACTTAGAGTCGATTTAGCCCAAAAAACCGATGCGGGGAGCCCTTTTTTAGAAAATAATTTTTTTACCTTTAGGGCGGAATTATTACAAGGGGAAATGTAAAAATTGAAATTCTGCTATTTTTTCTTCTGGACCTTTGTGTTTTTTGGCTAGAATCATCTAGTTATTTTACTTAGAGTCGATTTAGCCCAAAAAACCGATGCGGGGAGCCCTTTTTTAGAAAATAATTTTTTTACCTTTAGGGCGGAATTAATACAAGGGGAAATGTAAAAATTGAAATTCTGCTATTTTTTCTTCTGGACCTTTGTGTTTTTTGGCTAGAATCATCTAGTTATTTTACTTAGAGTCGATTTAGCCCAAAAAACCGATGCGGGGAGCCCTTTTTTAGAAAATAATTTTTTTACCTTTAGGGCGGAATTATTACAAGGGGAAATGTAAAAATTGAAATTCTGCTATTTTTTCTTCTGGACCTTTGTGTTTTTTGCCTAGAATCATCTAGTTAATTTACTTAGCGTCGATTTAGCCCAAAAAACCGATGCGGGAGCCCTTTTTTAGAAAATAATTTTGTTACCTTGATAGGGCGGAATTATTACAAGGGGAAATGTAAAAATTGAAATTCTGCTATTTTTTCTTCTGGACCTTTGTGTTTTTTGGCTAGAATCATCTAGTTATTTTACTTAGAGTCGATTTAGCCCAAAAACCGATGCGGGAGCCCTTTTTTAGAAAATAATTTTGTTGCCTTGATAGGGCGGAATTATTACAAGGGGAAATGTAAAAATTGAAATTCTGCTATTTTTTCTTCTGGACCTTTGTGTTTTTTGGCTAGAATCATCTAGTTATTTTACTTAGAGTCGATTTAGCCCAAAAAACCGATGCGGGGAGCCCTTTTTTAGAAAATAATTTTTTTACCTTTAGGGCGGAATTAATACAAGGGGAAATGTAAAAATTGAAATTCTGCTATTTTTTCTTCTGGACCTTTGTGTTTTTTGCCTAGAATCATCTAGTTAATTTACTTAGCGTCGATTTAGCCCAAAAAACCGATGCGGGGAGCCCTTTTTTAGAAAATAATTTTTTTACCTTGATGGGCGGAATTAATACAAGGGGAATGTAAAACTTGAAATTCTGCTATTTTTTCTTCTGGACCTTTGTGTTTTTTGGCTAGAATCATCTAGTTATTTTACTTAGAGTCGATTTAGCCCAAAAAACCGATGCGGGAGCCCTTTTTTAGAAAATAATTTTGTTACCTTGATAGGGCGGAATTATTACAAGGGGAAATGTAAAAATTGAAATTCTGCTATTTTTTCTTCTGGACCTTTGTGTTTTTTGGCTAGAATCATCTAGTTATTTTACTTAGAGTCGATTTAGCCCAAAAAACCGATGCGGGGAGCCCTTTTTTAGAAAATAATTTTTTTACCTTGATCGGCGGAATTAATACAAGGGGAATGTAAAACTTGAAATTCTGCTATTTTTTCTTCTGGACCTTTGTGTTTTTTGGCTAGAATCATATAGTTATTTTACTTAGAGTCGATTTAGCCCAAAAAACCGATGCGGGAGCCCTTTTTTAGAAAATAATTTTGTTACCTTGATAGGGCGGAATTATTACAAGGGGAAATGTAAAAATTGAAATTCTGCTATTTTTTCTTCTGGACCTTTGTGTTTTTTGGCTAGAATCATCTAGTTATTTTACTTAGAGTCGATTTAGCCCAAAAAACCGATGCGGGAGCCCTTTTTTAGAAAATAATTTTGTTACCTTGATAGGGCGGAATTATTACAAGGGGAAATGTAAAAATTGAAATTCTGCTATTTTTTCTTCTGGACCTTTGTGTTTTTTGGCTAGAATCATCTAGTTATTTTACTTAGAGTCGATTTAGCCCAAAAAACCGATGCGGGGAGCCCTTTTTTAGAAAATAATTTTTTTACCTTTAGGGCGGAATTATTACAAGGGGAAATGTAAAAATTGAAATTCTGCTATTTTTTCTTCTGGACCTTTGTGTTTTTTGGCTAGAATCATCTAGTTATTTTACTTAGAGTCGATTTAGCCCAAAAAACCGATGCGGGGAGCCCTTTTTTAGAAAATAATTTTTTTACCTTGATGGGCGGAATTAATACAAGGGGAATGTAAAACTTGAAATTCTGCTATTTTTTCTTCTGGACCTTTGTGTTTTTTGGCTAGAATCATATAGTTATTTTACTTAGAGTCGATTTAGCCCAAAAAACCGATGCGGGAGCCCTTTTTTAGAAAATAATTTTGTTACCTTGATAGGGCGGAATTATTACAAGGGGAAATGTAAAAATTGAAATTCTGCTATTTTTTCTTCTGGACCTTTGTCTTTTTTGGCTAGAATCATCTAGTTATTTTACTTAGAGTCGATTTAGCCCAAAAAACCGATGCGGGGAGCCCTTTTTTAGAAAATAATTTTTTTACCTTTAGGGCGGAATTATTACAAGGGGAAATGTAAAAATTGAAATTCTGCTATTTTTTCTTCTGGACCTTTGTGTTTTTTGGCTAGAATCATCTAGTTATTTTACTTAGAGTCGATTTAGCCCAAAAAACCGATGCGGGGAGCCCTTTTTTAGAAAATAACTTTTTTACCTTTAGGGCGGAATTATTACAAGGGGAAATGTAAAAATTGAAATTCTGCTATTTTTTCTTCTGGACCTTTGTGTTTTTTGGCTAGAATCATCTAGTTATTTTACTTAGAGTCGATTTAGCCCAAAAAACCGATGCGGGGAGCCCTTTTTTAGAAAATAATTTTTTTACCTTGATGGGCGGAATTAATACAAGGGGAATGTAAAACTTGAAATTCTGCTATTTTTTCTTCTGGACCTTTGTGTTTTTTGGCTAGAATCATCTAGTTATTTTACTTAGAGTCGATTTAGCCCAAAAAACCGATGCGGGAGCCCTTTTTTAGAAAATAATTTTGTTACCTTGATAGGGCGGAATTATTACAAGGGGAAATGTAAAAATTGAAATTCTGCTATTTTTTCTTCTGGACCTTTGTGTTTTTTGGCTAGAATCATCTAGTTATTTTACTTAGAGTCGATTTAGCCCAAAAAACCGATGCGGGGAGCCCTTTTTTAGAAAATAATTTTTTTACCTTGATGGGCGGAATTAATACAAGGGGAATGTAAAACTTGAAATTCTGCTATTTTTTCTTCTGGACCTTTGTGTTTTTTGGCTAGAATCATCTAGTTATTTTACTTAGAGTCGATTTAGCCCAAAAAACCGATGCGGGAGCCCTTTTTTAGAAAATAATTTTGTTACCTTGATAGGGCGGAATTATTACAAGGGGAAATGTAAAAATTGAAATTCTGCTATTTTTTCTTCTGGACCTTTGTGTTTTTTGGCTAGAATCATCTAGTTATTTTACTTAGAGTCGATTTAGCCCAAAAAACCGATGCGGGAGCCCTTTTTTAGAAAATAATTTTGTTACCTTGATAGGGCGGAATTAATACAAGGGGAATGTAAAACTTGAAATTCTGCTATTTTTTCTTCTGGACCTTTGTGTTTTTTGGCTAGAATCATCTAGTTATTTTACTTAGAGTCGATTTAGCCCAAAAAACCGATGCGGGAGCCCTTTTTTAGAAAATAATTTTGTTACCTTGATGGGCGGAATTAATACAAGGGGAATGTAAAAATTGAAATTCTGCTATTTTTTCTTCTGGACCTTTGTGTTTTTTGGCTAGAATCATCTAGTTATTTTACTTAGAGTCGATTTAGCCCAAAAAACCGATGCGGGGAGCCCTTTTTTAGAAAATAATTTTTTTACCTTGATGGGCGGAATTAATACAAGGGGAATGTAAAACTTGAAATTCTGCTATTTTTTCTTCTGGACCTTTGTGTTTTTTGGCTAGAATCATCTAGTTATTTTACTTAGAGTCGATTTAGCCCAAAAAACCGATGCGGGAGCCCTTTTTTAGAAAATAATTTTGTTACCTTGATAGGGCGGAATTATTACAAGGGGAAATGTAAAACTTGAAATTCTGCTATTTTTTCTTCTGGACCTTTGTGTTTTTTGGCTAGAATCATCTAGTTATTTTACTTAGAGTCGATTTAGCCCAAAAAACCGATGCGGGGAGCCCTTTTTTAGAAAATAATTTTTTTACCTTGATGGGCGGAATTAATACAAGGGGAATGTAAAACTTGAAATTCTGCTATTTTTTCTTCTGGACCTTTGTGTTTTTTGGCTAGAATCATCTAGTTATTTTACTTAGAGTCGATTTAGCCCAAAAAACCGATGCGGGAGCCCTTTTTTAGAAAATAATTTTGTTACCTTGATAGGGCGGAATTATTACAAGGGGAAATGTAAAAATTGAAATTCTGCTATTTTTTCTTCTGGACCTTTGTGTTTTTTGGCTAGAATCATCTAGTTATTTTACTTAGAGTCGATTTAGCCCAAAAAACCGATGCGGGGAGCCCTTTTTTAGAAAATAATTTTTTTACCTTGATGGGCGGAATTAATACAAGGGGAATGTAAAACTTGAAATTCTGCTATTTTTTCTTCTGGACCTTTGTGTTTTTTGGCTAGAATCATCTAGTTATTTTACTTAGAGTCGATTTAGCCCAAAAAACCGATGCGGGAGCCCTTTTTTAGAAAATAATTTTGTTACCTTGATAGGGCGGAATTATTACAAGGGGAAATGTAAAAATTGAAATTCTGCTATTTTTTCTTCTGGACCTTTGTGTTTTTTGGCTAGAATCATCTAGTTATTTTACTTAGAGTCGATTTAGCCCAAAAAACCGATGCGGGGAGCCCTTTTTTAGAAAATAATTTTTTTACCTTGATGGGCGGAATTAATACAAGGGGAATGTAAAACTTGAAATTCTGCTATTTTTTCTTCTGGACCTTTGTGTTTTTTGGCTAGAATCATCTAGTTATTTTACTTAGAGTCGATTTAGCCCAAAAAACCGATGCGGGGAGCCCTTTTTTAGAAAATAATTTTTTTACCTTGATGGGCGGAATTAATACAAGGGGAATGTAAAACTTGAAATTCTGCTATTTTTTCTTCTGGACCTTTGTGTTTTTTGGCTAGAATCATCTAGTTATTTTACTTAGAGTCGATTTAGCCCAAAAAACCGATGCGGGAGCCCTTTTTTAGAAAATAATTTTGTTACCTTGATAGGGCGGAATTATTACAAGGGGAAATGTAAAACTTGAAATTCTGCTATTTTTTCTTCTGGACCTTTGTGTTTTTTGGCTAGAATCATCTAGTTATTTTACTTAGAGTCGATTTAGCCCAAAAAACCGATGCGGGAGCCCTTTTTTAGAAAATAATTTTGTTACCTTGATAGGGCGGAATTATTACAAGGGGAAATGTAAAAATTGAAATTCTGCTATTTTTTCTTCTGGACCTTTGTGTTTTTTGGCTAGAATCATCTAGTTATTTTACTTAGAGTCGATTTAGCCCAAAAAACCGATGCGGGAGCCCTTTTTTAGAAAATAATTTTGTTACCTTGATAGGGCGGAATTATTACAAGGGGAAATGTAAAAATTGAAATTCTGCTATTTTTTCTTCTGGACCTTTGTGTTTTTTGGCTAGAATCATCTAGTTATTTTACTTAGAGTCGATTTAGCCCAAAAAACCGATGCGGGAGCCCTTTTTTAGAAAATAATTTTGTTACCTTGATAGGGCGGAATTATTACAAGGGGAAATGTAAAAATTGAAATTCTGCTATTTTTTCTTCTGGACCTTTGTGTTTTTTGGCTAGAATCATCTAGTTATTTTACTTAGAGTCGATTTAGCCCAAAAAACCGATGCGGGAGCCCTTTTTTAGAAAATAATTTTGTTACCTTGATAGGGCGGAATTATTACAAGGGGAAATGTAAAAATTGAAATTCTGCTATTTTTTCTTCTGGACCTTTGTGTTTTTTGGCTAGAATCATCTAGTTATTTTACTTAGAGTCGATTTAGCCCAAAAAACCGATGCGGGGAGCCCTTTTTTAGAAAATAATTTTTTTACCTTTAGGGCGGAATTAATACAAGGGGAAATGTAAAAATTGAAATTCTGCTATTTTTTCTTCTGGACCTTTGTGTTTTTTGGCTAGAATCATCTAGTTATTTTACTTAGAGTCGATTTAGCCCAAAAAACCGATGCGGGGAGCCCTTTTTTAGAAAATAATTTTTTTACCTTTAGGGCGGAATTAATACAAGGGGAAATGTAAAAATTGAAATTCTGCTATTTTTTCTTCTGGACCTTTGTGTTTTTTGCCTAGAATCATCTAGTTAATTTACTTAGCGTCGATTTAGCCCAAAAAACCGATGCGGGGAGCCCTTTTTTAGAAAATAATTTTTTTACCTTGATGGGCGGAATTAATACAAGGGGAATGTAAAACTTGAAATTCTGCTATTTTTTCTTCTGGACCTTTGTGTTTTTTGGCTAGAATCATCTAGTTATTTTACTTAGAGTCGATTTAGCCCAAAAAACCGATGCGGGAGCCCTTTTTTAGAAAATAATTTTGTTACCTTGATAGGGCGGAATTAATACTAGGGAAAATGTAAAAATTGAGATTCTGCCTCCAAAATGTCAAAATTAGGAACATTATTTTACCAAATATTAAAAAAAGGAAACAACCGCTATTTTAATTTGTTTTTTATTTTAATGCTAATACTTTTCATTTTCAAGGAGATCTCGTTCCGCCCCCGAAATGTACATAGTTTATATTAATCATATTTATCTTTGTATCTTCAGAAAACAACAGAAACAGAGTTCACAAATTAAAATACCCGTTTTTCAGTAGGACACCCTTCAAATTCAAAAAGATTTCTTTGAGGCGTTTCGACTCTAAGGAGAAATTAAGAAAACAAAATCCATGTTGATAATTTTTTAAAAAACCTTCGTGTCTGCTCTGAGTTTGTCGTTACTTTTCACGTCTTCGCCGCGAGGTGCCTGCTCCCGTCAATTTTGTCCAGAGCTGTGGAACGATGCCGCCGAAGAACCGGAGCTCTTGTAATTCCTGTGGCTCCCGTGGTCCCTGCGACTCGTTGTTGTGGCGGCAAAAAGGCTTCTCGTGGTCATGACCAGTTTAATTTGCTCTGCGGGCGTCGGTTACCTGCGGCTCACCTTTGCGAACCGGCTGCCCGCCACGACGCGTCTGACCGGCGCTGTCAAGACAGTCTGCTGATTTTGGCTCATTGTCGATGTTGGTTGGGCGGTGCTGTGGCTCACTATTGCGATCGTTGCAGCTGAAGCGGACGAGGGCGAGGCGACGCCCTCCTTCTGGGGCTCAGCTAGTTTTTGCAATCGATGCAGCTTGAGCGCGGTCGCGACGGTAGCTCCCTCAACTCCGCTTGTGCTCACTTTGACCGCTCGGATTCTCTTGGTTCCGGCAAAGTGGTCCACGATTTGCGCTGGTGACAGCAGCCGGGCTGATCTCACGCTCGCTAGGGCCTTATCTTTGGGGCTATTAATCGCAGTCGCTAAAGTCTGGGTGGATGAGTTTAATACAGTCGCTGTAGGGACGGCGACGGCAGGGACTGGCGGGGTGTAACACGGACAATTGTTCTTCTTGGCTGTTGGGAATCTGTTTGAAAGACGTCTTTTCCTGGATGCTGCTGCGGCTTCAGTAGCAGCGGATGCTGCAGTAGAGACTCCCATCTCCTCGTCTACGTTGTCGTCTTCGTCCTCGTCGTTGTCATCTGCAGACTCAGGACCACTTTTAAAACCCACATTAAATGGATCTTTTGCAGGCGACCACGACGACGGAGATTTCTGCAGTAACTCTCCAGAGGTGTGCTGAATTATGAAATTATTTGAATTCTTTACAACGGTCCCGGTCGGCTCCGCTAAATCCCATCCGATCACCTCCCTCAGGCTTGTGGTCCGGAGGATGCTGCTGTCTCTAGTGAGGTCGGTTTTAATCATTGAAAAATCGCTCATTCCCGCTCCGTTTGAAGGTGCTGGGCCTTTTAGGGAAGTTTTAAGACCAATCTCCCTTGGGATTTCTTCATCTTGGCTGTTGTTTTCGAACGAAGAAGACGTCGGATCAAATAATAAATCCGCTTCCGGAAATAAATCACTCGCACTTGGCTCATCGACCCCCAAATCTTCGCATTCATCAGATAAACTTTTGCTGAATTTCATTTCCCGCTCGAGGTCGAGCTTGCGACCCTCATTCAGCTGCTTTAAAATTTTGCTCGATGTGATTTGACCGCTGTCCAATCGCAAATTATTTCGGATTTTATCTGACGACGTCTGTCTCTTCATCCCCTCGCAACCATGCTGAATTTTTGCGAGCGCTGTCGATGAAAGAGGCAAATGCAATTGATGCTGCTGCTGCTGTGATGGATATTTTTCAGCTTTTGTAATAACACTCGTTTCCTGAACTTGCTGCGACTGCTCGCGGATTTCGTGGTCGACTACACAAGCGGAGGGCGGCGGTGGCGGCTGCTGCGGCTGGACGCTAATTATTTTAACATTATTCCGATGCATCGTTGTCGCAAAATTAGCTGAATTGTTTGGTTGTGCTTGGAAAACGATTGCAGTCTTCGAGTCAATTTTATTTCCGACAGAATGTGGTTCGATCGTTCGCTGGGCGGAAAACATGCCCATTGGCTGACGGACATTTTGAACTGTGATCGGTTTAAAAGTACCTTTTTGTTGGGTCAGGGTGTCTGCGATTTTAACAGGTCTTGTCTTGTAAACAACCTGCGATTGGCCGGAGGTCGTTCCAAATTTTTTAATTGTATCTTTCGTCTCAAGCAATTCAGCGGACTTAATAGCATTGAGTGGGAACAAATATTTCCCGGGAACTAAAACCGCTGTCGTGCGGTTCGTTTGGCTCTGATTGGCTAAATCGAAATTAATAACGTTGACAGCTTGCTGCTGTGTGATTGATATTTTTGGAGACTGCCCAGACACTGAGTTCTGGACGTTTGTGGACGCGTCCACAATCGCAATCACACTGCCTTCAGCTTCAGATTTTCCTGAAGATGGCTGCTGTTGCTGTCGCGACAAAAAGTGATTTGAGCTGTCGATGGAGGTCGAAGAGTCGTGCAGGGGAGACCTGTTGTACAGAGAGGAGGTCCCGCAGGAGCTGTCTTCGCTGTCCATTGTTTGGTCAAGATCAGTCGACGCGATTGAGCTGTCCGAAAGTTTCTGGATCAAAGTTTTCCGCTTCTTGCCATTTGTCGTGCACGAATTCAGCGGATTTGATCGCCTCCGTGGTGCCGGCTTATTGTTCAAATCCGGCGAATTTCGTAACTGTTCAGCGTATTCAGCCAAAATATCATAAATCCGCTGAACTGTTTGTTCATCTTCTTGCGGCTTCGAAATTTTCTGAGTATAAGAAGCAACTGTCGGCGGAATAACAGTTGCGCTCGGAATTGGTTGCTTTTGTATTGTTTTAATTTTTGCAGCCGGTACGACTGCATTTTTTGTTAGAGCCTGCTGTTTCGCTTGAATCGCCTGCGTTGATCGCACTTCGTCCGGACGGGAATTTTCTGTACAAACAGCTTTTGTGGGGGATGTAAAAACCCGAGCGTGAGCAGTTAAGCTGTTCCCTACAACGATAAAAGGGGTTTTTTGGATCAATTTAACGTTCATCATACCGGTACCGGTAGAGCAGGGCTCCTCGATTTTAATTGACCCTTTTCGGGCCGTTGTATCAGTCTGGCTTGTTGCATCCGTCACTTTTTCACCTGTCATCTCGATGCTCTCTACTTTTAGTGGGTGAATTGTGGACGTGGTGCTCCGACCCTTCACCTGCTCGAGCACCAAATCGAATTCCCTCAGCTGCTCTAGGGTTGAATTGTCCACGTGTTCGGCCTCCTTTTTTAGATCCTTTTTCTGGTCTAACGGTTTTCCGGGCTTCTCCCGTTTCGTAACAGTTAGGGTGGGAAGACATTTGATCTTTGTCGCCGCCGTTGAATTTTCATGCCTGTTACTGTTAGTAGTTGCCTCACCGGATCCTTGGGATGTCGTGATAAGGACTTGCTGCGCGCCCTGGGATGAGCAACTCGCCTGTAGGTTGCCCTGGGAGATATGGAAAAATGGTCGCATGTATCTCGTCTGGACGTAGCTTGAAATCCCTGATTGTGAAACTATCGGGACAGAAATCGGACTGAGAAGGGCTGTCCGTTGACCAATTGCCGTCGTCATCGCGGCGCCAGCATCCGCCGTTTGGATTATTTTGAGTTGCTGTTTCATGCCGGACATTATCCGCGCCGATGGAACAGTGCTGGTTGTCGTCTTATTTTTTGTAAAAGGCTCCGCCACACTGCAGATAATTGGACGGGAAATAGTTAAGTTTTGTTTAGCCATTATAAAGTTTCCCGTTTGCGTTGTTGATCCTCCCTTCAGTTGGTCCTTTTTAGAGGGGGGCACGGATGATTCATCACTGCCCTCGATGTAGATACTTTTCCCGCCAAAAGCCTGTGTAAATTTCGGAAGTGATGAATTTATCACGGAAGAAGACAACGATGAAGATGACGACGACGATGATGATGAAGATGATGAAGACATCTCCCCGCTGTGCGATGAACTCTGCTGAACGAACGCCTGAATTACAGCTGCTGAATTTTCCTGGGAAGCGAACGATGTTTGTATGAATTTTGCATAATTCTCTTCGTAAAGAGATCGCGTATTAATTACCGAAAAATGTGATTCTGTTCCAGTCTCGATGCAACCACCAGTTTTAGTTGTTTCCGCCTTCACCAGAGAGATCGTCTTCAGCTCTTTGGAAACGTTTAAATTCTGCAATGCGCTCACACCTGAGACAGGTGTAAAATGAATCATTCCACCGTCTGATTTATAGATAAACTGAACAGGTAAGATAGTCGTCGTTGTTGTTGTCGTTGTTGTTGTGTTGTTACCGGATGACGATCCACAATTAATTGATACCTTTGGCACAGATTTCGAGTTGCTTGTCTCGATAAGCCTGCACTGTTGAATTCCGCCCCTGGAAGACTCCTCGTCGGCAGTTCCGGCCTCATTTCCACCCGCAGCTGATGATGCCAGCAAAATCCGATCATCTTTCTTAATCGGAACAAATTTACTGTTATTTCCGCATCCCAATAGGACAAAATTTGGTTCAATTTTTCCAATACGATCCTGGACCTCTTTTTTATCAACCTTAATTAGGGTGGCTGTCGTTTTAATTGCCCCACTGTAATGTATTGAGGGTGGCCCTTTTTTGGGTCCATTTACCTGGGGAATGATTACTCGAACATTTGCGCTGGCCCCTTCCGTCTGAGAGGCACCGAAAGTTTTGTGAACTATTGGAACTAAGGTCGCTTTTTGCCCTTCACCAATTGAAGCAGCAGTCACATTTTGAGAGGTTGTCGAATTTTTTGGTACTTCCCTCGAGCCCTCAGATGAAGAAGGCTCCGATGATTCGGTCTTCTCCTCGAGGGGGAGAGTCGAGTGGACGATTCTCACAACGGGCAAACAGTGGTAAGATGGTGCAGTGAAAAATTCCAAAGTTCGAAATCCAGGGACCTCAAAAAGTATCCTATTCTCACTTTTCTGATCCTCAGATTTCCCATCTAAAAGGGCACCAAATTCAAAAGTTTTATTGTTGAATGCAACAGTTTTGTTATTAAATTTCTCTTCAAGTGTCCGACGATAAATAAAATTCCTCAGCTTGTTGTAGGCGGGGGTCATTTCGAGTTCACTCTTCCACATTTCTTTCCTATTCACCTCCTCTTTCTGTGGGCTGGGGAGAGCATTAATTAACTTTTTGCTCAAATAATAGCCGGTTTTGCTTTCGTCCAACGTTTCGTTAACCAGTCTAAAGCTCTTGGTTGAGCTTATCGTTTCTTTCAGAACATTTCTTACCCCAAAAAGTATTTCAGTAATTTCCTGCTCCAGAATTTTTCTCCCCAAAATGTCTGGCAGCCAGCAATCTTTTTTATCGCTCATCATTTCATGGACCAAATGTTGCTTTTCCTCGGTAACAGAGAGACTTTTAATTAAGAATTTCGCTGCTATCGACAGAAATAAATCGGAAGCGTTTGTTATTGTTGCCGATTTTGCTGGTGCTGTTTTTGAAACGTTCTCTTTTTTCATGTTACAGCTGAAAAGTGAACTTGGCGGGCTGTCCATGAAATCGGGCTTTACAACCACCGAATAAATGTCGAACATAAAATTTTTCTTACTCCCCAGCTGTCCGGTTAAATCACGTGGAGATGACTGACGACGATCCTTGTTCACAGAATCCTTCGTCATATTGCAGTTTTTTGTAAGTTTATTCTCGATACGAGGGATTTTCGGGGGCCTTCTCATCTCGGAAAGTTCCAAGAATGAATCCTCATCGGAGGACACCTGAAACATGTCCAAATTATTCCACTGCTCGTGCGGCAACTCAGCGTAATCAGTTAAATTTATAAATCGACTGTAGGGATTACGGCTCGTCATTAATCCGCATTTATCCATCAGCTCTTCGCGTATCGTCTTCCGAATGTGGGTCGGAAAAGTTTTACGACTTTTGTGCGGCCCCAGCAGTTTAGGACGTCTTATCGGTTCCTCCTTGAATTCGTGGCTGGACAGTTTCACCGGGAGATTTTTAATTTTTAATCGTTTCAATGCGATTATCGGACTCGCAACGAGAACACCGTTCACTAAAATATTCTGCCTGTACTTCAGCATCGTTTTGTTGTTCAATTTTTTTATACAAAGTTGCAGTTTGCGCGGGTATCGCCACCATCTAAAGTAGGCCGGGGTGCTCTCTCTCAGCGGGCGCGGAGGCAATGAAAAAGCACGCTTTGGACTGGTTTCTTCTACTATTCGAGATCTCCCCGATCTTGTTAAATCGATAACAGATTGTCCTTGACGACGATTTTGCGAAGATATTTTGTGTAATACTGATTTTGGCTTTTGAATCATCTCCCGCAAATTTCTCTGTGGCGATTTTGATTGACGTCCCCTCTTCTTCGTCTGAGTGAGGTCAACAATTTCAGGCTCTGTTCTGGGGCTGCTGCAACTTGACTCATTAACTATGGCAATTTGTGAACTTCTTATGTTTTTCAAGTAGATCTTCTTAATCCTCTTCGGTTGTAGGCTTGATTTTGACGATTTCGATTCTCTACGCGTTTCACTGTCCGAAGTAAATGGAGAATTTGAATTTTTTTGCTGGCTGCCACTGCACCGGGTGAGTTCGACAATCGGAGTTTGAAGGAACAACTTTGGATCTTTCAGAGCGGCTGTTGGTAAACTAAAGTTATTAGATTGCGATTTATTCTGCTTTTTAACAAGACTTTTATAATAGTACGGTGTAGCGGACCTTCTAGCCGTTTTTGGCCCCCTACGATAATAACGAGGCTCGTCGTCCGACTCTGAATCCTGATCGTAGTACGAGATATTCAGCGTTGACGTTCTTCGCAGCCTCCTTGGTCCAGGGCCCCTCCTGACGCCTACTGAAGTGAGCAACTCAATTTCTTGATTTACGCTCGACTCCGACGATGAGCTGTAGCTTGACGAGCTGGCATGTGTCTGTGTCGATTTTGATCTTGACCTTCCGGACCTGCGACGTGGCGATAAAATTGGCACATTGTGACCCATCCAAGAGTCGCTTTCATCGTGAATATTCCTTCTTTTCGAATTGCCCCGCCGACGGCTGTGCATAACGCTCTTGCATCGCGGGAAAGGGGTGCTCGTTCTGGTCCTACTTAGGCGCCGCAACTCATTGTCTGATCGATAGCCAACCGATCGAGCGGCGCTCTTCTTTCGCCGGCGTGAACGGCCCCGCACACGAGGCCGAGAATTGGGCCTGTACGAATCATCGGAATCACTTCTACGCATGGACCTTCGCCGACGATCGGGAGTTTTAGTTTTGGAGACCGGTCGATTGATGCTCCTCGAAGGCCTACCGATTTTCTTCTTTTTCCTTTCCGCAAAATTGTCGCCACTCTGGTAATGTGGAAAGGGTGTTGACCGTGCCATGGCTCTTTTCCGCGCGTGTTGCCTTACTTGGTTTTGGAAAATAATAGTCGGAAAGGGTACTGATTTTGCCAATGCCGCGGTTCTCTCTCGTGCCCGCCGAATTGCGTTCAGCTTCATCTGAATTAAAGTTATTTCACTTTCCGAATCGCTGCTGAGAGTGATGACACTTGAGGGTCTCTTGGAAAATGGAATTGGCTTTGGTGGTGACTTCGGTTTCGGTTCTCGTGGCGACTTCAGTTTCGGTTCTCGTGCCAACTTAGATTTCGATTCTGATGTCGGCATCTTAGGTCCTGGTTTCGGAGCTGGTTTAGGTTCAGGCAAAGGATGCTTCCGAGGGCGCCCCCTCGGCCTTCCTGACGGCACCCTACCTGACGGCACCCTACCTGACGGCACCCGGCCTGACGGCACGCTCGACTTGGGGCGTTTGGGTGGTTGCAGCGACTTGTTAGCGTAATAAGCACGAAGCATCGCTGTTTTTGGGCGAATGCTCCGCTCGGTGGTGGCCTCATTGCTGCCGCAGTTGGGCTGTTTTGTTGCGAGAATGGTTTCAACTTCTAGATCAGACCCTTCATTTTCAGCGCATGCGGAACACGGTTTCTTGACCACATTCTTATTCTTAGGAGGCCTGCCTCTTCCCCGTTTCTGGGGAACGGCAGCCTCACAACAAGCTGACACTTTGACAGCATCCTTCACTTTCGGTTTAGACGTTTCCGGCGCCTCATCATTTTCATATTCAGCCGGCTGAAGTCGTCGCAAATAAATTCGAGGATCTCGCCTTTCCCTCCGCACACTGTTACTAAATATCTGAGCAATTTCCTCGTTCGGCTCCACCAAAGATTTATTCTGACGCTGGAAAATTGTATGCATCACCAGAGAGCACCTCTCCTCAGCTGGAAGATCAATGCCTGGATTAATTTCGTCTGGACGAACATTTAGGGAATAATCCAAATTGTTCCCGGTCTTCTCCCGTTCACCTTCCTCGTCGGCGTCATCACTTCGAAAGCTGGTATTTAACATCCCCGGAATTTGGATCGGGAAAACATCGTAGTCGTCCTGGAGGGCTGGCGGAATTGGTGAATTCGATTCACAACTCATTTGATCAAGGAAATCGTCTGTATTTGATTTCACAATCGATTCTTCTTCACATAAATTATTGCCCCTCGGAGAAAGTTCTTTTTTTATTGCAATCTTTTCATTAGATTCCTTTCCGGAGGGCACATCTTCTACAGCACAGGGTGTATTGGACCCATTTTCAATATTTTCACAATGTGGAGAAGGTGATAAATTTTTTTTCGGTTCTGTAAATAGTTCGGAATCTTGTTCAGGGGTTGATTGACGAGATTCTTTTGTCGTTTCGACAGTAACAGTTGAACCGGCTTCAGGAACGGCCTCAAAAAGCCTAGCAAGCTCTGAAGTTTGTGGGGCTGGCACCATCGCAGATTTATCATCAATCACTTTCGACGTATTTTCAGTATCCGATGAGGTACTTTTCTCAGCTAATTCTTTATTTTCCTCCATGTCCAGCAGCATGTCGATTATATCGTTATTTTCCTCGTCCTGTGAGGAAACATCCTTTGTCGAGTCATCGATTAAACCTTCACGAATTTGTATTATGTACTGCTCGATCTCCCTAGATGCTGATATCGGAACCTGTTCGAAAGCGTCACCCCTCAATTTTTCAATATGTTCTTCAGTCGTTAGGGGAACTGAGGCTTTCTCTACTGGTGTATTTTCCGTGTGTTGGGGGGCTCCGCCAGCTGTTTCTGTCGCCCCACTGGGACCATTGACATCCTGCTGGACATTGAGGTTTAAAAAGTTAGGAACACTTACACAATTTCTTGAAGTCGAAGGATTCTGCGATTTTGAAGTCTTCACCCCTTTATCTTTTTCAGATTTTTGAGATTTTGATACCCTCGGAATTTTTGGAGGTGACACAGATTTAGCCCTTTTTGTTTTCGCATCCTTCGGTGTTTTAGTTAACTTTGGTTCCTTCGTTTTTTTCGGCTCCTTTGGAGTTTTAAGATCCTTAGGAGGTTTCGGTTCTTTTGGTATTTTCGGCTTCTTCTTAACCAAACTTACTTGGGTGGATGAAAGCTTCTTTGTTGACTTCTTTTTACCACCCTCGAATAAAGCGAGGTTATATTTTAAGGTCTCCGGAGCGGATTCGGTAGATGAAGAATCCCGAGGAGAGGCACCTTCCTTCTGGATCTGTGGCACGGCAGCCGCCTGAATAGCACTAAGTGGAGGAGCAGCAGCTTCAGAGTGCCCATCAAATTTTCTAAATACTCCAGCAAATGATCCAGACGGTAAAAGTGTTAGCCCGGCTGGATTTACTTTTACTTTAACGGGTGAAGATTTCACAACTTTTGATTTTGTTGTTGACGCTTTAGTGCTCGGAGTTAATGTGACTACTACTTTAGGAGATGTTTCCGGTGAGGATTTTTTCACTGCAGAACCAGCCTTAGTTGCAGACGGTTTCACCTTCACTGATTTCACAGTTGTCGTTTTTGCGGGGGTCTTAGAAATTGTTGCTTTAGAAATTGTCGGTTTCGTTTGTGCTATCTTCACAACAGTTGTCACGGTGCCAAGTGGTGAGCAGCTATAAATATTTTTACCGGAATTCGGCTGTACGCTTATCTGTACGTTCGGCTTAATTACAGAGCTCAGTTTCATTGGAGCAGGTACTGTCGTCTCGATGGGAAGATTACATCGTGCTATCGATGTCTGGATGCTTGTTATCGTTGAGGTCGGAATGTTGCGTTTAATACCAAAATTTGTATCATTATGGAACGTGTTTAATGGATTTAAAATAACATTGGATTGAGTCAGCTGCAGGGCAGGCGGATGCGTCATCAGCCGCGGTGGTATTCCAGAACTGGTCCCAGTACCACCTCCACTTGTAGTAGACGACGGATACTGTTGCTGCACATGTTGTTGCAACTGTTGCTGTTGCTGTTGTTGCTGCCGCTGGAGTAACATCTTTTGTGTGATATTTTTTAGTATGGCTAATTTGACTAGAGTATTGTTGTCCTTAATTAGAACGGGCTGTACAAGAACTGGCTTATTTTGTGTCGTCTGCCCTCCTGGCTGCTGTTGCGAGGTGGTCACAATTTTTTGTACACTTGTCGATGACATAACTTGCAACTGTGGCGGCTGCTGCGCCTGCTGCTGCTGCTGTACCGGTTGAACTTGATGTCCTTGCTGCACTCGCTGCACCGGCTGCAGCAGAAGGTGTGTCTGTTCCGGTTGACCTTTTGATTTCGACGGTCGATGAGGCATCTGCAGCTGCAGGGGCGGCGGCATCATCATCGAACTCGAAGGCTTTGGAACAGGAACAGACTTCTTAACAAACTCACTGATTTTAGTCACCTTCTGTTGTATAGGGACTGGCGGAGGCGGCGGAGCATTTATTGCGGGCTTATCATTTCTATTCCGATCCTGCATTTGTGCTGCAATGTACGGAAGGAAGAAATTCCGATTAATTGGAGTATGCTGATTAAGCATCGACAAAGACTGAGACAGCTGAAGTTGATGCTGCAGCTGCTGAATGTAGAGTGCACGCCGCAACAACTCTTCATACTCGCGGGCTCTTTGTGCTGATGGAGGTGAAACAGCTGCCGCCGGCTGAAGAGCTTGTGATGTTGGGACCCTTGGGGGCTTAACACTCTTCTTAACAACTTTCTGTTCCTTCCGATCCTTTGATGGCTTTGACGGCTTCTCAGTTTTCTCTTTTCGATCTTTAGATGATTTTTTCGATTTCTTAGATTTTTTTCGTTTTAAAACTAGCCCAGCTAAATCATCTGGATCCATGGAATATTGTTCGTAGCCCTTTTCAATGCCGGGACATTCACTTTCTGGTAGATGTCTAAACATGTTATAATCCAAATGTAAATACTGTAATTTATCATTTGCCCCTGCGAGGCTTTGTCGGACAATTTTCAATTTACCGTCTTCTTTAAGCAATTTCTGACAATGAATATCGAGTTCCGGCCACGGTAGCATCCACGAAAGAATTTTAACCCGTGGATTGCTTAGCAGAACTGAAAGATCACTTCGAAGATGGGCGGGAATGTCAACTGTATCGAGAGAATCAAATATCGAGCTGGGCGCTGCAAGAGCATCATAGCTGGGCGAATCGAAAATTTTACTACTTCCGGTTATTGAGTGAAGAACATCAATTGAGGTCCGATGTTCATGGCTTTTTGATGGTCCTGGCATGGGGACTGGTGAATTCCTTAAATTCACACAATTAGCATTCATTTCCGGCAATGAATTACATTGTGTGGTAATTGGAGTGGAAGAAGATTGATCTGGATTAACTTCAACAATCGGTGGTTTCATTTGTGTAACAGCCATTGCTGCTGTTGATGTAATTGTTAGCTCTGCCAAAGGTTGATCAAGAGGCGGATTTTGATTTGGAAGCGATAAATTCGAGGACGGGCTCGACGTCACTACCTTTGTTATTGTAACATCTTCTGAAAGTTGGTTCGATAAACGTCCCATTTGGCTGTCATCAATTGGCTGATGATTATTATTACTATTACAACTATTACTACTACATGAAGGAGTTATGGCAGCTGATGATGAGGATTCTGAGGTCAGCTTATCACTTTCAATTACAGGATGCTCTGCATTTTGTTTCCGCAAAGCAATATCTCTCACTAATTTATAATTTTCTTTGGTTGGATTTAACGAGAACGCCGTCAATATACATTCTTGCGCTAGGGGCGTATGATTTTTGAGTAGATCAGCTAAATATATGTAGCGATATGACAAGTCGACTTCATGCTGTATCACAATATGTTCGTCACAAGATTTCTCGCTTTTAAGAAGCTCTAATTCATTTAGTTCACCCGTTATGGCTCGTACGCACAATTCCAGCAATAATTCACGGAAATCATCCTTCCCCTAAAAAAATTTAAAAAATCAAATATTTAATAATATAATAATGATAAGGAATAAACGAACCATTTGTTTAATAACATCGCATGCAAGATAGAGATGCTTTCTCGATATCGCTGTCAAATATAATTTCCTAGCATTATTACGAAATTCATCTACAGGAACGGTCTTGTGGATACACAGCCAATCTTTTAGGATATCACAATAGTATTTTTCATTTTGATCGCTAAGCTCTTCGACCATTAATTTAGCGATAACAATATCCGATGCTAGTCTAGCTACCCTTTTACGATATTTCCCAAGACGCGAAACTTCAGCATTCGGATTAACATTACGATGGATTAATTGTTGTGCGCTGTCCAAGTCAAGTTGTTTTACCTAAAGATAATTTATTCAAAATTTTAATTATAAAATTGTAATGAAATAATAATATAATTAATTACTTCGTCAATTATATGAGATATATGTCCGTATTTATGCAAATGACATAAATATACATCAAGAAGAAAAGCCAACTGTTTTGTGGATGTTGATTTCCTTAGTACATGCTCATTGTCAACAGATCTGTACGCTGCTAAAGCTTTTGATGACCACGCAAAGGCCATTTCATCGCATTTTATTTCGCATAGTTTTTGTAGTCTCAGTAATATCATAAAACCTCGTTCTTGTGTAAGAAATTCCATGTCTAAGAATTTTAAATTAAGTATAAATTCAATATATATTAAATTTAATTTTTTTTACCATCATCTGTAACGGTCCATGGATCACCGTGTAAAACTTTTAAAAGTTCATCACTCCCCCATGGATTTTCGATGTTTTTTAATATATAATCGCATCTATAACGACTCATTGAGCCAGATTGAAGACGTGGTAGGATACCTTCAATTTTATGTTTGATCATATCACGCTTATCTCGCTCAATGTTGACCCAATCACCGACCAAAATTAATTGGACTGTATATTTAAGGACCCAATGGAAGAGATTCTCACTGGCGTCCGGCGTTGATTGCTGCAGTATTTGAGCTATATATTTCCATGAATCCAAAAGACTATCAACACGGGAAGAGTACTCATTTTGGAGATTGCACAAATAGACGAGAGTTTCCTTTAAAATTAAAAAAAAAAATTATTTCTCTTCATGTTTTGTTTTCTTTTTAATTAAAACTTGGTTAATTAAATTCATTTCAATATTAACACGTTGGCTGCACTATCGGTGAGCATTTAAAGATTTATAACTAAAGAGCCAGTGAATTACCAGTGAACAATTGAAATTATTTCTCACGTGCCAAAGAAATAACTTAACAATCAGCGTATTTAAAAAACCATGATAATCACACGAACCTTGAAGAAGTCTCTGCTTCTCTAGTTGGCAGTTATTTAGAGCACGTGTTTAAAAGGAATGCTTTGAGGCGTGTAAAACATAAATGTTGTTTATATTATTATTAGTGCTTTCGAACTGCAAAGGATATAATTGCTGAACTACTAGCAGAAATAATAAATTAGGAACTTGAAACAGGGAAGTTCGCCAACTGTCTCGAAGCCTCAATTATAGTTCCGATTTATAAAACAGTATATACAAATGATCCAGGTAACTATAGACCTGTATCGTTGATAAGTTCATTAAGTAAAGCCTATGAAAAAGGTAATATACAAGAGAATTGTGGAATTTGTCAATAGAAACGGTGGATTTGATCCTAATCAATATGGATTTCAAAGCGGAAGTAATACCACTTCGGCTACAATAAATGTTATGAATTACATAAATACAGCTTTAAACAAAAACAAGTATGTGATAGCAATATTTGAGGAATTAGGTTTACGAGGAAAGCCACTCCAGCTATTCAGGGATTATCTGGACAAAAGGATCATCAAAACGAAAGTAAACAGCATTTATAGCCAGGAGAGGAATATCAAAATCGGCGTACTTCAAGGGTAAATACTAGGCCCGTTGCTTTATTTGTTATATAAATAAAGTTAAATTCCAAAATCTGAGGGCGAAATACATAATATATGCAGACGACACGTTATTACGATATTCAGGAGACTTGCTGTAAGAATTAGGAAATAACATAAATGAAGATCTCAAGGCAACAACCTATATGATTATAAAGCAAGAAAATAAAAATGCCATTAATATTAATATAAGAATTTCGGAATACAAATACCTAGGAATGGTAATAGATGATCAACTTGCTTGGACTAAACATGTGGAAACCATCAGGAGAAGAATGGCTGGTCTTATTGGAGTCGTAAAAGGAAACAATTATATATTACCAAAAATTACAATGCCAATATAAGGCATTAGGTAACTTATGTGCTAATCATATGGAGTCAAACCACAGCAAAGAACATGCAAAAATTCCTCGGGATACTTCTACTACAATTTTATATAAAAGTACAGACAAATTTAAACTGAATCAACTAACAGAGATAGAAAAGTGTAAGGCCATTTATAGCATTACGAAGAGACACGGAAAATCATCTATTAATCTAGTTTTGAGAACACAAATCCACGGATATAGTACAAGAAAAGGAAACTAAAATATGATCCGATTTATTCCGCAGTTAATTATTATAATAGCTTACCAGGAAAAATAAGAAATGCTCGCAGTATTATGGAATTTAAAAGCCTTTTTAAAAATGTTGTTAAATCCAAGAATTAAGCAGCATTGAAGTGGAATAATTAATAATATTTCTTTGAAAAATTTATATTTATGATGTGGTCGCAAAGTCTCCTATAGTCGCCACAGCAAAGCAGTGAATATCCCAATGCTCGACACCCATAAAAAAATATAAAGACAATAACAATTACAAAAATTGCTATCGCAGAGAGTATCCTTATACGTATATAATACGTAATAAATTTCGAAACAAACGAAAATAATTCTTTACAAATATGAAAAACTTATCTCAATATGAAGAGCCTTCTTACCTTAACCCATTAATGCCTGAATAACAAAAAAATTTACGGTAACTTCGAGGCCCTAACTTTTATCGAAGAGGTGGTCAATTCTCATCGAGACCAACTTTTCTAGACGTATTTTGAGTCGCCCGATACGATTCAACCAAAAAAAAAGTGAAAAAAATTATTATTATTGTTTTTTTGCAATATTATGTGAATAAATACCTTTTTCATGTCATTTTTTTTCAAAAAACGACTGATTTAGTGGGGAAAAAGCAACTATTTAATGCAATCAAGTGCATAAAACGTGTTATTAGGACTTAAACTTCAATAATATGCAGGAATTTTTTTCGTTAAAAATATTAGGCTGCATAAAAATTGCAACATTGTAAATGATCTTCTACGCATATTTGCGTTACTTCAGATCACTTTTTTATCTCACTCGTTTTATGCACTTTATTGCAGTAAAAAGTTGCATTTTCCCCACTAAATTAGTGGTTTTTTGAAAAAAATGACGTGAAAAAGGTATTTATTTACATAATATTGAAAAAAAACAATAATAATAATTTTTTTTTTTTCATTTTTTTTTTTTTGTTGGATTGTATCGGGCGACTCAAAATACATCTAGAAAAATTGGTCTTGATGAGAATTGACCAGGCCTTAGATAAAAGTTAGGGCCTCGAAGTTAGTACATTTTTTTGTTATTCAGGCATTAATGGGTTAAGATATTTGAGAGAACGGTAACATTTTTGGTCATTTTTTTGTTCAATATTTTTTATTGTGTAATATTTTAAAGTGCTTTGGCTAACGCATTAACAACAATATTGAGCATAAAAAAGGATTTTCATTTCGTTACAATTAAACCCTTGTAGAAAATATTTTGTTTATGAGTGACGAGCAATGACGTGCACTGCCGAGCATTCGTGTCTTTACCTTATTATTATAATTCTTTCCCATGGCCACCCTGTTTTAATATTTAGCATTTGGGAATGATTTTTTATAAAACCAGCCCATGCATATCTGGTGATGCATATAATAGGAATTATATGGAATAGGAATTATTATTATTATTATTAAGTAGACAAGTACAGAAATAATACACGTCACGGTCGGCGCGCACATTTTCAAATGTCAAAAATAACAAATAATAACTATCTGATTTTATATAGCCTATATTATTATTCAAAAGAAAAAAGACGTTTAGTAAAACGTTTTTGTCCAAAAACGAAAAGAATTTCGAATATGAATTTACGGCATTATTAAAAATAAGCTCTTTACGCTAGGTCTCGTACCGTTTTCCTAATTGAGGAATTGAGCAATATAAATTTTATTTAAAAGATTAGCTCAAAACGAAACGATTACGAGTTTACAGACCTTATTTGAAGGCAAATGAAATATTTGACAAATTTTTGAAAAAAATCAACTTTAAATGCACTAAAAATAATTTGGCAGATTATTTAGGAATCTCATTAGAAGAAAAAATTATAAAAATTTTTTTTCAATTTATATATATAAGAAAAACGCTCATTAAATCAAAATTTTCGAAAAACGGTTTTCTTAGTCAGCTTGCAGCAGATCTTATTTTTATGGGTCCATCTTTTGCGCGTACTAAGTATTTGTTGTAAAAAATTAAGTTTGGCAACTATTAGAAAAATTAGTCTTTTTTCGATCCACCCTTAATGCTCACCGGTGATGCATTTGACAGCCAACGTGTTAAAATAGTATAAAATTAATCACTTGTTTTGTTTTTATTTTGACACTTCGAAATGACACAGAAAAATGTTATGAAGCTTTTTAACAAAAACAAAATAAAAATCCCAATAATTTAAATGGAATTTTATCTTGCCTCTGTCATGTCATGCACATACAAAAAAAAAATCTCCCCCACCCCTTTCTACAAGAAAAAAAATATTCGTAAAAAAGAAATGAAAAAAAAAACAAGAACGGTATATGTGACATTCAGCCCAAACTTAATGGCCGCAAGAATTTTTTTTAAGGATATCATTTTCAATAATTCAATGGCGAAATAACAAAAAATTTAGCAAATGCTGCGGAGTTTAAACACTTCACAGAATCCTTAAATGAAAAAATATTAAGTAAAAATAGTAGAAAATGTCGAAACAAACCTTATACTTTTCAAGAAGAACCATCTTGTCTGGGACGGCGGCAGCTTCTTCAACCGAGGATGCTGCCTCCGCGGAAGCGACAGCAGTTGCAGCAGCCGCAGCAGCAGCAGCAGTCGTCGTAGGTGAAGGGGCATCTTCTTGATGACCCGCACCCTCAGGTGGATCGGCACCGTTTTCAGCCACTTCTCTGGCCTTAATTTCAGTCTCAGTCATGGTGTTATTATTATTTATATTTATTATTACTTTTATTTATATTCCCTTCCACAATTTCACTATAAGCGCGAACACCTCTACGCAACAAATAAAGAAATAATTTTCTCTAAATATCCGGGATATTATTTATTTCGATTTTTATTATTATTACTTTAAATCCCCGGTCCCCCCGACGAATCACTGTACCAAAAAACTGCGGTGGCTACGGTACCGCCATTTATCGTCATAAACGCGTAATGCGGCGATATACAGCCGAATTCTTACCATTTTTTCGCTGGGATTCTTTTCCTCTTTATAAAAATTATTTGTTTAAGCCACTGCCTCATCACATCACATTAGTTTTCTGTCTCTTTTACGTGTCCCTCCTGCACAAAATACCGATGTTTTTTATCTCAGCCACAACGAAGAAGCCGCAAACGCAGCCGACAAGAATCAGAGTCACAAAGTTGCTGGGGTTTGTTCTGTGTTCATAACCCTCTTAAAATGGCATAAAAAAAAGAGAAAAAAAAATGAAAAAAAAAAAAAAACAAGTGAATTCTCCCCCTCCTCCTACTCTCCCCAACAAGAACTAAATAATTTAATTCACACACAATTCACAGGAATAAAAACAACTTCACAGAATCCCAGGCGTAGAGAATAAAAACGGGGAAAACAATTAAATTCGCTCGGCGTTTCGATCACAGACCGTTCGGGGGGTTTTTTGACAATAAACTGGACATTGCCAGGAATACCGTAGGAACCAAATTTTTACAGCTGCGCATTCGAAGACGCTCTCTTAAAACATCCGGAATTTCTTTACAGAACAAGAACGGGCGAAAATTAGTCTCATTCACTGCGAAAGATGTTAATTCTGGTTAACACTTTAACTATTGCAAAACACAAATTCCCTACGATTTCACGGTGAATCTCTTTCCCGGGTTAAACAAATCACTGAACAGTCCGAGCAGTGCAGCTTGATGAGACGCCATTTTTGTGCGTGACTCTTTCACATTGTTGGTTCTACTTGCGGACAGAGGGCGTTCAAAAATACGCGTACACTGTCAAATAAATCGTAGATATTTAAATTTTACTTTTTTCTTTGGCGGGAAAATCAAATTTTTATAAGCGTTTAAAATTTTTTTTTAAATTCAATTAAAAATAAGAGCTAAAACAATAGGAACGCTGAAAAAAGTATATATTATTTTGTATTAATATTATTCCACCCTCATTTCACACCTATTTTTAATTATAATATAAAATTTTTTTATGAATTATTATTTAAAAAAAATTCAGACCTTAAAAAAGATGTAAAAATACCGAAAAATGCTGAAAAAACGGTTTTTCGATATTCTGACATAGCTTGACATCCAGAAGGTTAGGTTAGGTTACTGTGGTTGCCTAACGGCACACTTAGGCCGCAAAGGACCCATTGTAATACCACACGGGGCTATTTCCCAAAAATAAAAAATCATTAAACCACTTCGTGCCTTTGATGAAGTGTTCGATGTCCCTGATGTTCGTTGAACTCAGGTCCGACAAACATCAAAGAAATATGCGCCAGATATCGATTTCTGGGCATTGACATAGGAGGTCACATTTTCTTCCACGACGTTACTAATGGCCTCTCTCCTAAAAACGATCAGGTTCTTTGACCTATTACGGTCAAATGCTGGCCAAAATCTAGGCTTCTCTCCTTGCTTATAAATTGGATACGCTCATACCTGTCGAGCAGGACTTATCAGATTACTTTTCAGTATAAAACTACCAGAAAAATATTTGCCACGTCAGGTGTACCGCAGGGTAGTCATCTGGGCCCGCTCTTATTTATTTTGGCTATTGATGACATTACATATTTGCTTAAAGGCTGTAAATTTCTAATTTATGCTGATGACATGAAACCTTTCCGTTATACGAATAATATTAACGACTACCACACGGTTCAAAGAGATCTGAACACTTTCCAAACGTGATGTGTTCACAATAATCTAGAATTGAACATTAATAAATGTGAAGTTTTATCTTTTTGTAGAGGCCGCAATCCCCTAAGTTTTGATTATAATCTTTCGAACGTTATTCTTAGACGAGTTCACTCTGCCCGTGACTTAGGCGTTTTTCTGGATTGTAAATTGGTTTTTGTTGAACATATAAATTGCATGGTGACAAGGGCCAGTATTATGCTGGATTTTATTAAAATATGGTCCCGTGAATTTTCTAACGTCACTGTGTACAAGCAGCTTTACTCTTCCTTTGTCCGGCCAATTTTTGAATATGCAACTCAAGTTTAGCCTCCCTATTATCAAGTTCACATAGACAGCATCGAATCTGTCCAACGGAAATTTGTCCGTTTCGCCCTTAGTGAATTGCCATGGAGCAATCCAGTTATCCTCCCTCCATACAAGGACCGTTTGAAACTCCTTGACATGAATTCTCTGGAAAAACGTCGGGAAATCGCGGACGTTGTACAGACGTGGCCAAAACATTACGATCACTAAAGAAAAATCGAATTTTCGTTATAAAATCATTTATTACTTAAAGTAAGGATGTTATTATTAATTTTTAATACTTTGTACATTTTCCTTTGGCTTCTATTAAACTATTTATTCTATCAGTCATGCCTCTTATTAGCGAAGGGCACATATTTTTTATGTCGGAGTCCTCATTCCATATGTTGATAATGTTTTCTATCAATTGGTTCTTTGTCGTTATTTTCCTTTTTGATAATTTGTGTTTCAAAATGCTCCATAAATTTTCTATTGGATTCATGTCGGGGCTATTACCAGGCCATGGGAGAACGTTGACTCCCCTCTCCTGTAGAAAATCCGTGACTGCCTTGGCTTTATGGCAAGGGGCTCCATCATGCATGAATTTTCCACCACCTTCAGGAAACCACTCGTTAAGCCGAGGAAGCATTTGTGTTTCCAGTACTCTTAAATATTGCTGATGTCGCATTGTTCCTTCCACGATGTAAATTTGTCCTGGACCCTGTGATGAGATGATGCTCCAGACCATTACTTGTTGCGGATGCCCTACGGTTTGCTGAACGCATTCTTGATTAAAGGTTTCACCCATGCGCCGTCTTACATATTGACCACTCTTTTCCTTAACTTGGAATATTGATTCATCACTGAAGCATACCTGCAACAAAAACACATAATTTTAGCAACTCATAACACTGTTGTACACCGAGTTTTACCTAAGGTCGAGACTAAGCAGAATGGATTCATTGTATTGAAATATGACATTTCGCCAAGTTTCATGCAAATTCATAAAAAAATTAAAAAGTTATTAATGTTTAAAGTTTTAAAAGAGACGAAAAAAATATTGTCCAATTTACTTGGTTTTTGGTATACGAGTTGAGAATAATTAATTAAAACTGTTTACATTGTCAACAATTTTTTATAATAATTAATTATACAGGGTGTTCAGAGGTGGGAGGTCAATACTGAAGGGGGTGAAAGGTCAGACCGAGACAAGCAAAAAATCGTATGGGTGGGGGGGGGGGGGGGGGGCATCTCGCACCGTTTGGCAGTTACAGGGTGATTCGTAAATGAGGATTTTGCCTTATATGGGAACCGCTCTTGTATTTTTATCTTTTTTTCTACGCATCGCAGCGGCCCCAAACTGATTTCAAAAAATCACTATTTGGAAGCCTTTTCCAAAAAAGTTTAACCACCCCCCTATCCCCAACCCCTTGGCCACAATCCCCCCTGCAAGTTGAAAAAATTAACTTTTATTTAACGATTTTTCACCTTTCGCCCCACTTTTCTCCCAAATTCATGTTATTAACATACCTACTTTTTATTTTTTTTAAGTTGCCTATCTAATTACCTTTCCAAAAAGATGCAACATGCCCAGGTAGAAAAGGGTTGCAAAAGTCCTGAAATTAAAACATCCTCACAGGTACCTAATTACTTTATTGCACTATAATGGAAAAAGTCGTTAAGTAAACAATTTTTATGATTCAAGTTCGGAAATGTTTGTTTAGGAAACAGAGGTAGTACATTTTTATTATTTCAGCAAAACAGTAATAAAATAATAAATGTAATCTCGTTAAATAGCGTTATAAGTTTATTATATCCAGCATTGACTCTTAAGTATCCTGACGCTCCGTTTCTAATACCTCCTATGAATTATGGTATAAAAATGGGTAAGTTTGAAAGGCCATTGACCACAGTTGAAGAAGCAATCGATAAAACCGGGTGTTTAATAGAAAAAATTAAGATAAAATGGCAGAATTCAGTGTTGACGAGTATGCCGATATAATTTACGTGTACGGTTTAGTAGAAGGAAGTGATAGTAAGGCCGTACGAGAATACCAAAGGAGATTCCCGAATCGGCATGTACCCAAAAGAAAGGTATTTTCAAGGACTTTCAGAAGGTTAAAAGAAACCGGAAGTGTAACCGCCCCCAGAGCAGAAACGCGAGCAGGAAAAGCGGCCGATTCAGCGGACCCCGACCAACAAATCCTCAACATCGTCAGGAACAGCCCTGTAATAAGCATCAGGCAGGTCGCACGAAGGTCAGGATTGTCTTCAGGGAGAGTTTGGACCGTTGTGAACCGAGAGGGACTACATCCATACCACCATATCCTGGTCCAAGCACTAGGGAAGGAGATTCCGAAAGACGATTGCAATTTGCACTTGGCTGTTCGAGTCTGACATCGAAAACAGAAGGTTTCTAGACCGAATTCTGTGGACGGATGAATCGCAATTCACCCGGGATGGCATCACAAACTTACACAACCTCCACACCTGGTCAGATGTGAACCCACATAGGACCAGGTGTCGGTCCTTCCAGCAAAGATTTAGTGTCAATGTCTGGGCTGGCATCATCGGCAAGCAGTTGATAGGACCCTTCATCTTGCCCCAAGTGCTGAATAGTCAGCTATACTCGGACTTTTTGGAGAATACCCTTCCGGATCTGTTGGAGGACATCCCCCTGGCCACCAGAAGCGCAATTTATTTACAGCTCGACGGAGCACCTGCGCATACTGGGAACATTGTTAGGGCAAGGTTAAATGAAAATTACCCAGAGCGCTGGATTGGACGAGGTGGACCGATTCCTTGGCCTGCTAGGTCACCGGACCTTACTCCACTGGCCTTTTTCTTATGGGGAATGATGAAAGATGAAGTTTACTCAAGACCAATCAACACCAGAGAAGAATTAGTTACCAGCACTGGGACTGCAGCCACGAAAATACGGGAGAGGCTGGCTACCATAGACCTCAAACGTGAAATAAAACGAAGGCTACTTGCATGCATCGAAACTAGCGGAGAACATTTTGAACAGCTTTTAAAGGACAAACGTTTTAATTGTAATTAGTTTTTAAGCGAACAAAATGTATTTTTTAGTTAACTTAAGTATAATTTCTTAAAAATTCGAATTATCATGATATTCTGTAAAAGGATTTTTGTAAATAAATTTTCGTATCCTTTTCCTACCTGGGCATGTTGCACCTTTTTGGAAAGGTAATTAGATGGGCAACTTAAAAAAAATAAAAAGTAGGTATGTTAATAACATGAATTTCGGAGAAAAGTGGGGCGAAAGGTGAAAAATCGTTAAATAAAAGTTAATTTTTTCAACTTGCAGGGGGGATTGCGGCCAAGGGGTTAGGGATAGGGGGGTGGTGTAAACTTTTTTGGAAAGGGCTTCCAAATAGTGATTTTTTGAAACCAGTTTGGGGCCGCTGCGATGCGTAGAAAAAAAGATAAAAATACAAGAGCGGTTCCCATATAAGGCAAAATCCTGATTTACGAATCACCCTGTAACTGCCAAACGGTGCGAGATGCCCCCCCCCCCCACCCATACGATTTTTTGCTTGTCTCGGTCTGACCTTTCACCCCCTTCAGTATTGACCTCCCACCTCTGAACACCCTGTATAAGTTTTTTACACGAAAATTTTTCGAAAAATGAAAAGAAAAGTTATAAATCGGCTCATTAAGCAGAATGTTTGTCGAACAAAAAATTTTTTTATGCACATCATACATTTCTATGATCAGCTAGAAATTCTGCATACAATAAAAAAAAAAAAATATCTAATTTTCAATATTAACAATTTTTTGTTAATAACTTTTTAATTTTTTTATAGAATTGTTAAATATTTCGGATTATGAGGACATCAAGAGTCCTTCACAAACGCTATAAAGGGTTTGCTTAGGTAACATTTAAAAGTCGATTCTGTACAACAGTGTAATTGTTCAAAAATAAAACTACAGCAAGAAATATTCGATTTAAAATTTTAGTAAGCCTACGCCAAATTGTAAAATTTCCAATATCATGAAAAATTATAACGTTGGTACCACATACATTTTCCCAATCTTCAGCAGACCAATGCCTTAGTTGTTTTGCCCAAGATAGGCGTTTCGCGACCATCGTAGGGGTTAGTTTAGGCTTTTTTCGAGAGCGTCGGGCATTCAGTCCTTCTGCTTGCAATTTTCGTCGAACTGTTCTGGCCGAAACTTCCACTCCTTCTTCGGTTAAACGCGCCGCCAACTCAGTACTTGTAGCCCATCTGTTAGCTAGCGATGCGCGGACGAGCTGCCTCGTATCTCTTGGTGAAAATTTGGATTTCCTCCCGGTTTTCTTCCTTGAACTGGTTGGTTCCGCCAATTCATCCTGCGGGATCTTAATGATTTTGCTCACCGTGGATTGAGCAACCTTTACAATTCTGCCAATTTCTCGCTGGGAATATTTTCTTTCGTTGTACAGCGATTTAATCAACTTAATTTTTTCGCTCGAAATATCACCTTTGCGACCCATATCTGAAATTTTTCGAAACAGTTACAAAATAGCCAAAATATTTTTTTTTATTAAAGATTAAAAAAAATATAGAAGAAGGATACTTTGTGAATATCCTTTATATTAATTACTTTCTTAATCTTAGTTGAATGAAATATACTTACCAACTTTTCTAATTCAATTTCCTGAGAAAAATCACAAATCAAGTACTGATTCTAATTCTCTATAGATCACAATTTTAGGCACTCACTTACTTTCAACGTTAACACTGACCGCAAAACCGACTGTATTGAAATGATTTTTTTATGGATACTAGCTAAGGGTGTGAGAAGTACAACGAAAGAAATCCCGGTGTGCAAAAGTGGGAATTCCCGGTTTCCAGGAATTAATATCCGGGAATTCCGTAAATTTTTAAGTGATCGTAATGTTTTGGCCACGTCTGTATTTGTACACCAAATTCTAGTTGGTAATATTGATTCACCTTCTCTTAAAACAAGATTCACGTTCAGAACGAATGAGCGAAACCTTAGGCATGTCCCGCTTCTGCAAACTGATCTGTGTAAAACTACATAACTATAGCTTCTTTCAACCTATTAACCGCATGAGGTTGATCGTAAGTAATAATGATGATTTGTTTGATCTTCCTGTTCGTAAGCATGTATTGTAAAAGAACTAGCTTGTTTGTCATGTCTCTACTAAGAACGGACTAAACGATAACGAGTCTTATGCAGCAAATTAATTTCGGTTGCTTTAAAGTTTAGACTAAGCTGATGGTCTGTAAAAAATTAACTCTGTGGGAGGATGAGGATCGCTTTGGTATCAGAACCATTGTAGCAATCTTCCATTCCTGTGGGAAGGTGCCTTGGTCGAGGATTTTGTTCAGAAGTGTTATATATCGGAGTTTGAATGAAATGGGACATTCTCGGATCATCCTATAAGAAATCCTATCAATTCCTGGAGTAGTAGGGGAGACCGGGGATAGTTGACCATAGGGGTAGGTTGACTAATTGTGAAAAACTCGACTAGTTCAAAAGTGTTGCATCATCCAACTAGGCGTGAGAAACCGTTACCTCCTCCCCCTCAGTTGTCTCGAATGCGGCATCGCGTACGCACGTAGTTCGGGAGAAAGAGCATAATATTGAAAAAGAATACACTTAAGTAATTTTTTTCCTTATTATAAAGGGTCATCCAAATGTGACGCCTAGATGTCAGCACTACATAATTTTTACACGTGACATATTTTCAAATGACATAAGCCATTTTGTTTTATTAGAAGGTAGTACAATTTTAACCATGGACAGGTACACATTGCAACAACGCGTTTATATCATTCAAACTTTTTATGAAAATGGGCGTTCTTTGAAAAATACCCATCGCAAAATTCGTGATTTTTTTGGTGTAAATAATCGGCCAAATCAATCTTCAATTCAAAGATTAGTGAAAAAATTCGCAGAAACTGGTTGTGTTACTGATAAACCAAAAAGTGGAAGACCAAAGTCTGTACGCACAAATGAAAATATTGCTGCTGTTAGTGAAAGTGTTGAAAATGAACCGACAACATCAATTTCGCGTCGTTCGCAAGAATTGGGCATATCTTATGGCTCCTTATGGAGGATTTTGCATAAAGATTTGCATTTACACGCTTATAAAATTCAATTAACCCAGGAATTGAAAGAAAGAGACCATTTACAACGTCGTAATTTCGCTAGTTGGATTATTGAACAACAAACGACAGATCCATTGTTTTCAAGCAAAATTTTGTTTAGTGATGAAGCTCATTTCACAATGGATGGATTCGTCAATAAGCAAAATTGTCGTATCTGGGGTGATGAAAATCCTCGTGTTATTCATGAAAAATCTCTACACCCACAAAAAGTTACTGTTTGGTGTGCATTTTGGGCAAATGGAATCATTGGGCCATTTTTTTTCGAAGATGATGCTGGAAATGCTGTTACTGTGAATGCTGAGCGATACCAATCAATGTTGAGAGGCTTTTTATGGACACAGTTGAGTCATATTGATGTGTCTGACGTCTACTTCCAGCAAGACGGTGCTACATGTCACACAACTCGAGAAAACATTACGTTTTTGCGATCAAAATTTCCTCAACGTGTAATTTCACGAAATGCAGATTTCAATTGGCCTCCAAGGTCATGTGATCTAACACCATTAGATTTTTTTTTGTGGGGTTTTTTGAAAAGTCGAGTGTATGCTAACAAGCCACAAACAATTAATGATCTAAAGAACAACATTCAAGTTGCAATTCGTGAAATAACACCAGCAACATGTCGGAAAGTCATTGAAAATTTCGATATTCGGATTGATGCCTGCAGACGCAGTCGTGGTGGACATTTGAATGATATTCTATTCCACTTATAATTGTAATGGATCATACTTTTAATAAAAAAAAACAGCTTGAAAAAATTGCAAATAGTTTGTGTTTTATTTAAAAGAAACATGTAGGCGCGTTTTTTGGATGACCCTTTATTATTTGTAATGACGCCTACATACTTGTTATTGTTCATTTGCAAATAATTTAAAATAAAAGTTTGATTGTTAATCTTTATGTTACATATCATTCTTTTCAATTTCGCTGCAGTTTTGAGGTTATGACACGTGTGTAAAAATTGCAAAGTGTTCCGGGGCTGGTTGACTACCTAGTCCCATACAAAATGTGTAAATGGCAATCTATTGTTTGTTTAACGTAAATTAAACTGATTTAGAAGACTGGTTTCATAATCTGATCTCATAAATGATGTATCTATTCGTTTAAATCATATAATTATAATAATTATATCAGTTAAGACTGTTACCAAATAATTAAAATTAACAAAATTGTCATAGAATTGATAATTATTTGTTTGAATGAAGAAAATGTTATTTCAATTACTTCTTGTTATTTTAATTTTATATATCCGTAGATCTTGCACTATTTAATTTGTAGGTCAACTTACTCCCAGTGACAAGTCAACCTACCCCATGTCTGGGGTAGGTTGACTCAAATTTCATATTCCACCAGATCATGCTTGTACTCTATATTATAACTGATTGCGAAACTTTTGTCATTTGTTTTTATAGCTTAATAGTGTACCTATCAAATTTATTGGTTTTTACAATAATATACACTAAAACCAAAAACATATAAGCATCTAAACTGAAATTTGGTCAACTATCCCCGGTCTCCCCTACCTTTGGGAAAGCTCAAAGTGTTATTGAGCTCCTCCAGGGTGACAGGGAAAGAAAGAAATTGACTCGGGTTTGGGGTATCGGGTTGTCCTGTTAAAAGAAAATTAGATTTGTTTGTAAGGAAATGTTGAGAAAAATTGCTATCTGCCCAATAACCGGATCAAGTGCTGGCGAACTCATAACAGATATCGTCAGGGCATGTTATATGTAGCTGCTCTGGAGGTGATCAAGTTTGATATTAAATTGGAACTCTTGTGTTACCGGAGATTGCCCTTACCTTCTGCCAGTCGTCCGTTAGGTTGGTATTCGGATCGATTATGCTGGGAAATTGTTCCCATGACCTTCTTTTAGCCTTCGATAGAAGTTTTAGAACTAGAGAAGATCGATAGAGGTCATTCGAAGATCACGCGGAGGTCATTTTCGAGAGGACTACCACGAAATCACCTTTTTTCGCAGTCTGACCGGGAAAAGGATTGTAAATCCAGTTCTTGGATGCTCAGGTCAAGTTATAGCCTCAAGGATTATCGGCAGTGATCAGTCTAGGGTCATCCAGAGATCATAACTCGACCTGAGCATCCAAGAACTGGATTTACAATCCTTTTCCCGGTAAGACCCAGGAGGAAATGGCTACACAGTGGCTACATAAAATATGTAGCCAGCTACACATTTCTGTGTGGTCGCCTACATGATTGTGTAGCCACTTTCTTGTTATGTGGACGGCTACATGAGTTTTGTGTAGCCATGTAGCCATGCGCCCATGTAGCCATGTAGCCAGCTACATAATTGTGTAGCCGCTATAATTGTATGTGGTTGGCCACATGAAGCTCGTGTAGGCATGAAGCCATGAAGCCATGTCTTGTAGCCGTGCTGTGTGTAGGCGGATACAAGCGGTGTGCATGTGTGTCCATGTAAGCTCGGTGTGTGGCTCCGTGCATATTATCAGTCAGCACACCATGGAGGTTAGAGACCAGGAGAACCATCGCTACGTGCTAAAGTATTACCCGTTTGTCCCTGTAAATTTATAGTTCATTTTTCAGCCACCAGCCGCGCTGTCGTGACAAGTAGTATCTGCGAAGTTAGCATAATGTACAAATTTTCTTCGCGGCATTGGCTTTGACAAAAAGGAACATTACAAAATGGTGAAATATTGTATTGTGCGTGGATGTACAAGTGGTTTAGCATCTGATCGGAGAAATAGACTGAAAAACAATTTGCGCCAATCATCGTTATTTAAAGTACCCGCCTTGATTGAGACCACGTCGCGATCGCAACGCCTCACTTATTTTGTCCATATTTCGGGGACACAATTTTCTACGGCGGGCGATGGCTCTCCTGGTCTCTAACCTCCATGCAGCACACCCTTTTTGACAGTTCAAGCAGCTCTGAGGACGGGGACTTCAGTACTGATTCAGAAACGACCACACTGTAGTTCCCAACAAGGAGTGCACTGCCTTGAAGCAGGAGATTGTGGCCCTCAAAGAGAAGATTCGGAAGCTGACATCACTGAATACTGATCTTCAGCGGAAGAACCTTGTTTACCAGGACCACATGATTAAGTGTTCTATTGGCTGGCAAACCCATGAGAAAGTGGCTACAGAGGCTTGGTCACATAAATCGGCTTCACAGGCCATGAAGGATATTGGCCGCTTTCCTACACAAATTTGTGTAGCTGGCTACAGGGTGTGTGTGGCCACCTACATATATTCATGTAGGCGGCAACACAATCATGTAGCCAGCTACAGAAAATCATGTAGACGGCTACACAAATCCATGTAGGTGGCCACACACACCCTGTAGCCAGCTACACAAATTTGTGTAGGAAAGCGGCCAATATCCTTCATGGCCTGTGAAGCCGATTTATGTGGCCAAGCCTCTGTAGCCACTTTCTCATGGGGACTGCGAAAAGCGGTGATTTCGTAGTGATTCATTTTAAATGAACCTGAACGACCTTCAAATGACCTCTGGATAGCCCTAGACTGGCCACTACCGATAATCCTTGAGGCTATAACTTGATGTAAGCATCCAAGAACTGGATATACATTCCTTATCCCTGCCAGTTTGCCGAAAAAGGCGATTTCGTGATAGTCCTCTCGAAAATAACCTTCAAATGACCTCCGCGTGATCTTCGAATGACCTTTATCAATCTCCTCTAGTTCTAAAACTTCTACCGAGGAATTTCAGCCAGAAATAAAATAAAAGGGAAGATTGACATAGTTTCCACATACAAAAATATAAATTTTTTCTAAAAATCGTTAAATTTGAAGCCAATTTTCAAGATCAAATGAAGGTCATCAGGACTTTCAATAGTGTGCACTTTAATTTAAAAGAAAATTCATCTCAATCGCATTATTGTATCGGGAGATAATTGAAAAATTAAAAAAATTCGTCCAAATATATCATAGTGCAGCGATAGACCCGTAGGTTTTCTGCTGTAGGATGCCTCTGACAAATTTTTCCAAGCTCTATTCTTGCTTCTAATTTTTGGAAAGGATGGCTTGGGTCATTCAACAAGGCTGGGTTTTAGATTCAGGACTGGCTGAAGGGGAAAGAAGACGCAGCACCGGATCGTATTATATTTTTAATATTTGCGGCTTCACTGTTTATTGTGTTCATATTGCTTCACCATTATCCATTTATGAGGAGTGCTCTCATTTCTAAGAAAACAGGTAATAATACAAGATACAAAAAGAGTTCAGACGACAATTTGGTTTAATTATTTGATACACCTAAGCAAGGATGTGGAAACCAACGTGGCCGTCGAAGGAGATTACAAAGAGATTTAAGACCAATATTAAATGTTCTTTCTTGCGGTCTTCCTATAAATGCCGAAAAATTCGAAACTTCTGCAGACAGACAAACAGAAATGTTATTGAATGAATATGCATGGAGAAAAAATTAACAATTGTTATGGAGATAATAAAATAATCAAAGATTAAGTTTAAAATGTTGTTAAAACTTTTTAAATAACATTAATAATTTATTGATTACTTAAAATTTTTGTTGATTTATTTTGAGGCACCCTGTAAACCTATTGAACTTGTTTTTTTTTTTATCAGTTAAGGGGTATTATTATTTTTATTATTATTATTGTTAGGGGTGACCCTCATGGTGGGCACTGCGACCAGACGGTCTTTGGTGCCGAAGCCCCTTTACAGTAAAAGACGATCTGCTACCGTAAGGAACGCCAGAAGGTCTTTTACAGAAGATGAACGAGCTTCAGCCGAGTCCAGGAACTCCTGACCGAAGATCTTTCTTCTTAACCGTGCTAAAGCCGGACAAGCACACAAAATGTGTGATGTAGTTTCGTCGTCTTCAAGACACAGACGACAATCCGTCTCATTTGACAACCTATTTTATATAGGTGGTATCTTAGCCCATGGTGGCCAGTTAGGTAACCTACCAACAGTCTGAGATCCGCTTTAATCAAAGCATTGATTTCAGTGTAGGTATAGGGTCTGACGAGCTCTTTAGCTTGCCGGATCCCAGGGAAGTTATTCCAGTGTATGTACTGTAGATTCCTGACCCATTCTTCTATCACAGCTTTGGACGAAGACCAGCCAATGCTGCAGAAGGGCTCAGGACCCTTGAGTCGAGAAGATGAACCTTCCCTGGCAAGTTCATCAGCAACCTCATTTCCCTCAACACCGGAGTGTCCCGGTACCCAACAGAGGGTAACCCTTTTGGAAGTCGCTAAGTGTTGAAGGGTATCAAACCCCTTTCAACCCCTTCTCCGGACCATCCTCTCCTTTGCCCGACAATAATCACTCGTTAAGTTGCATCAGTGTTTACTACCAAAATGTTAGAGGTCTTCGCTCTAAAACCCAGCATGTCTTTCTTCAGTCTCAGTCTCTTCCTTATGATATCTTTGCTCTTACAGAAACGAACTTAATCCCCGGTATCAATAATAACGAATTATTTTCATCTGATTTTTTTGTTTTTTTCCGCGCCGACGGTGGTTTAAATGATTCTGGTCCATCTGGTCGCGGCGTTCTTCTCGCGGTGCACAATCGTTTTAGTTCTTCTCAAACCATTTCCTCCAGTTCCTCTCTATTCGAATCAGTCTCGGTCAAAATATCCCTTAACCGCCGCTCTCTTTTCGTTCTATGCTGCTACATTCGCCCCGCGCAACCTCTTGAAGCTTACAAGCATATAATTGACGCAATCGACGCCTTATCTACTCTTGCTAATCCCCTTGACGACATTTTAGTTCTGGGTGATTTCAACCTTCCCAAGCTTGTATGGTCTCTCTCCGATGATGACACTTTCTATTCCCCTTCTAATGTTTCATCTGCAACTGAATCTCTTTTTATTGACCACCTCTCCGATTCCGGTTTATGCCAAATCAGTGGCGTGAAAAACCACCTCGGTAGGCAGCTTGATCTAATCTTCTCTTCGAACCCTTTAGATTCGTCTGTTATTGAAAGTAACCACCTTCTTTCTACTCTTGACCTTCACCATCCACCACTCTTTCTTACTTTCTTCCTTAATTCTCCCAGCTATCATACTAACTCTAAGCCTACGTTCCACTACAACTTTCGTAAAACGGAGTTCATTAAGCTAAACCACCTCCTAAATAACTCTAATACCCTCTCAACTTTGAGTGATTCCCAGCTTCCCATAAACAATAGGGTCACTCTCCTTTACAGTGTACTATTTACTTGCCTAGCCCAATGCGTCCCCTTTGAACCATTAAAAAAACGCTCCTCATCCCCACCATGGTACGATAAAGATCTTCGCTCCCTACGTAATAAAAGGAACAAATTATGGCATTCCTACCTCGTTTCTAGGTCCGACTCTGATTACTCTTCTTATCTCACCATCTCCTCTAGCTTCTCTTTGCGCTGTGAATCCCTCTACAAAGACTATCTCGATTCTATGCAGGCCAAGCTAGTCTCGGACCCCAAACAATTCTATAATTTCATTAATGTAAAAAGAAAGTCCAACGGGTATCCTTCAGTCCTCAAACTCAACGACTCTTCCTCTTCCGACCCTACAGTCATTGCCAATCTCTTCGCTGACTACTTCAGTCAATCTTTCAGCGACATCAACTCCGTTCCTGACCTTAATTATTTCTCCTACATGCAAAGCTCCCCTCAAACCTCCCTTGTCTCCATTGATATCGATCCTTCTCTCGTTGCGTCCAAAATAAGTGCCCTCAAGGATGACTATGACCCTGGCCCTGATGGGATTCCTGCCATTGTGTTAAAGAAATGTGCCGTCTCCTTAATTCAGCCACTTGCCGATCTTTTCCTTCAATCTCTTTCTGAGGGTATCTTTCCCATTCTTTGGAAAGACTCTTTTATAACCCCAATTCACAAAAAAGGTTGTAAAAGTGATGTAACTAATTACCGCCCAATAGCTAAATTATCTTGCATCCCTAAACTCTTCGAAAGCATTATCTATGACTCCATGTCATTCCACTGTAAATCCATCTTGTCCTCAGTTCAACACGGTTTCCTAAAAGGCAAGTCCACGACTACTAACTTAGCTGTCTTTGTTTCTCGTACTTTGCAAGCGATGGAAAACGGCGCTGATGTTGATGTTATTGCCACCGATTTTAGCAAAGCTTTCGACAAAATTTCTCATCATATCATCTGTCTTAAACTACATTACCTTGGTTTCCCTCCAAAATTTATTTCGTGGACTAATTCTTATCTTACTGACCGCCAATACATGGTTCGTTTTGACTCCGCAATTTCTAACCCCTTCATATCCCGTTCCGGCGTCCCACAGGGCAGTCACCTTGGCCCATTAATTTTCATACTGTCTATAAATGATGTAGTGAACGTTATTAACCACTCCGAAATCTTAATTTATGCCGACGACATGAAAATCTTTAAACAAATTACCAATGTATCTGACTCTACACTCCTTCAAAATGACCTGGATAATTTTTCCACATGGTGCTCCAACAACTTTCTAGAGCTCAACGTATCCAAATGCCAATCGATCACCTTCTCCCGTAAACGTTCTTCCTTCTCCCCTAGATCCTATGCACTCTTTGGCGAACCTATTCCATCTGTTAGCTCCCTTCAAGATTTGGGTGTCATCTGCGATAGCGAGCTCAACTTCCGGTCCCACATTGACCATATTATTAGCAGAGCCAATTCAGCTCTTGGCTTTGTTAAGCGTTGGTCTAAGGAATTCTCTAACCCCTACGTAACAAAATCTCTCTACATCTTTTTCGTTAGGCCGCTACTGGAATATGCCTCTCAGGTTTGGTCACCCTCCCAATCTACGTTCATCAATAGGATTGAATCGGTTCAGCGCCGATTCATCCGCTTCGCGTTACGTGACCTTCCTTGGGTAGATGACCTCAACCTTCCCCCCTATGAAAACCGTCTAAAGTTGATTGACCTTCAGCCCCTTGCCCTCCGTCGTGATGTCGCTGATATTACCTTCGCCCATCAAGTCCTAATGGGTTCAATTGATTGTCCTGAGTTCCTACATAGTATTTCCCTCAACACCAACCCTAGAAATATCAGATCTTTTCCAACCTTCCGCCTCGAAAGTCATCGAACCAATTATGGTCATTTTGAGCCCTTCACCAGAATGCTTCGTAAAGCAAACAACACGGCTGTCTTCGACTTCCATCTAGATAAAGTTTCCCTCAAACGTGCCCTCTACTCACCCCACCCACCTTCATTGTGAACCCTTCTACACCGTCTTTACCCCCTTTTTCTTCCTTCTTGTTTTAGCTCTAGTTTAAGTTCCGTAGTTTATGTTCCGTAGTTTTAAGTTTATTGTTTGTTTTTGTAGCTTGTATTAAGCGAAATAAATAAAATAAATAAATAAAGCATTCTATAACAAGTCTAGACGAGAAACGCCATGACGAGAGTGCCTTGAGGGCCGTTTGGCTATCGGAAAAGATAGTGATATTGGCACCTTTAAGTCTCTTGTTAATATTAAGAAGGGCGCAGGCTTCAATGGCATGGATTTCAGCCTGGAAAACGCTGGGCCATTTTCCCATTGCTATCGAGACCTTTGTGTTGGGTCCATAGACACCAGCACCAACACCATGTTCCGTTTTTGAGCCATCTGTGAACCAACGGAGAGTTCTGGGGTTCAGACTGAGGCCGCCGCCATTCCAGTCCGCACGTTCAGGGATGAGAATCCTGAATCTCCTCCCGAAGCTCAGTTCCCTGGTCATGTAGTATGTTATATAACAGATCCTTAAGTCCGGGATGCGCTGCAGGATGCTCATGTGACCATTGTCAGCAATTTGCATTTTGGATGTGATTTGCACTCTCAGAGCACTAATTGCAGCTGATTTCAAAATGAAAAAGTGCAGGGGTTCGAGTCCTACTATCGCCTCCATGGCGAGTGTTGGACAAGTCCTCATGGCTTCTGTTATGGAGAGGCAAGCAAGCCGTTTTAGCTTGTTGCACTTAGCAATTGCCATCTGCTGCTGAACTTTGGGCCACCATACAAGGGCGGCGTAATCAACAATTGACTTGACAATTGTATTGTATAACCACAGGATCATCTTTGGGTTGAGACCCCATGTCCTACCAAAAAGTCTCCTACAGGCCCACATGGCTCGCGTAGCCTTATTTAATGAGTAGTTTAGTTGAGTATTCCAATTTAGCCGCTTACAGTTAAGGGGTAATAATGTCAAGATTTATTTTCCAAATATACATTATGATATTTTTAACACAACAAAAGTTACAGATTTTTGATAGCCAACAAGTCGTTTTGGCCCACTGTGCGCCGCCCTATTGAAAAAGTTTAATAAAAATTATAAACGGACGGTAGTTTTGAGGTATTTTGCAGGTAGTTGACAACGTGAAAATTATTGATTAATGACAACTAAAATAGAATTCAAATTAAAGTGTATTTAATATCGCACAGTAGTGAACAATTTAATTTAATTCCTTTAAATTTATTCTCCTCCGCAGCTTGATTCAGTTGGTTGTGGAACTCATATGTGGGTCCAACAGTGGATTTTTCCGTTCTTAAGAAATACGTTCCACGAGAATCCCGTTAGTCAGTAATAAATGCCACGAACAAGAGATTCAATAAAAAAAAAAAATTCCAATTGGATTTATTTAACAAGGAACAAAGCACGTAAAATAAAAATATTCATTTCTTTTTTTTTTCAGGTACGTTGGAGGCGCCTTCCCCGACTTCCTCACGGTGGGGCCGACCACGAGCGCCAGAATTGATGGGAAAAAGATGGCTCTCGCAGCCGCAGGGATCTTAACGAGTCCTCGTCATATGAAGGTGAGGCACTTTCTCGCCGCTGGATCACCAAATTACGATCCGGACGAAAATCCTGTTCGGGGTCCAGGATAGGGTAGCCGTCATTGAGCCATGCGTTCAGTCGCAGGAGTCTCAACTGCTGGCGCTGTTCCCTCTCCCGCCATACCTCCCATTGACGTACCCTGTGACGGTCGGCTTTAAGCACTTCCTGTAAAAATTTCTGAGAAGTTCATTTTAGATGCAAACAAAAATTTTTTTTCGAAAAACTCACATAAAACCACCAAAAGAAGAGAATCACATGAATTACAATGTAAAGGGGCCCCCTCCAGCCGTACTCCTTGTGCGAAAAATCCTGACAATAGCAGTATTTTATCGTCAGATTTGCCCGATTAATTGCCGCCCGCAATAAATAATCGAACTCATAACTGCTCGGAGGGTTCTGGGGAAGAATACGAAAAACATAAATAAATAAAGCTCAACTGTAGAATGAATTAATAAAAATGTAAGTAAATAAAACACTTTACCATATACAGAAGTCCCAGAAAAACCAGGAAAATTGCAAAAATCACCTCCGTCCACTTCATCGCAAACTCTACTAACGGTTTTTTGTAGGGACCCTTAGACCTTAAACGTCAAAATCCTGAAGCGATATGCAATTGTTTTTTCTTTTTATAGTTTATGTGAGCGGCAATTTCAAAAATCCTTAATTAATTTATATACAGGGTGTTCAGAGGTGGGTGGTCAATACTGAAAGGGGTGAAAGGTCAGACCGAGACAAGCAAAAAATCGTATGGGTGGGGGGGGGGCATCTCGCACCGTTTGGCAGTTACAGGGTGATTCGTAAATCAGGATTTTGCCTTATATGGGAACCGCTCTTGTATTTTTATCTTTTTTTCTACGCATCGCAGTGGCCCCAAACTGATTTCAAAAAATCACTATGTGGAAGCCCTTTCCAAAAAAGTTTACATCACCCCCCTATCCCCAACCCCTTGGCCACAATCCCCCCTGGAAGTTGAAAAAATTAACTTTTATTTCACGATTTTTCACCTTTCGCCCCACTTTTCTCCGAAATTCATGTTATTAACATACCTACTTTTTATTTTTTTTAAGTTGCCTATCTAATTACCTTTCCAAAAAGGTGCAACATGCCCAAATAGGAAAAGGATACGAAAATTTATTTACAAAAATCCTTTTACAGAATATCATGATAATTCGAATTTTTAGGAAATTATACTTAAGTTTACTAAAAAATACATTTTGTTCGCTTAAAAACTAGTTACAATTAAAACGTTTGTCCTTTAAAAGCTATTCAAAATGTTCTCCGCCAGTTTCGATGCATGCAAGTAGCCTTGGTCTTATTTCACGTTTCACGTCTATGGTAACCAGTCTCTCCCGTATTTTCGTGGCTGCAGTCCCAATCCTGGTAACTAATTCTTCTCTAGTGTTGATTAGTCTTGAGTAAACTTCATCTTTCATCATTCCCCATAAGAAAAAGTCCAGTGGAGTAAGGTCCGGTGACCTAGCAGGCCAAAGAATCGGTCCACCTCGTCCAATCCAGCGCTCTGAGTAATGTTCATTCAACCTTGCCCTAACAATGTTCCCAGTATGCGCAGGTGCTCCGTCGACCTGTAAATAAATTGCGCTTCTGGTGGCCAGGGGGATATCCTTCAACAGATCCGGAAGGGTATTCTCCAAAAAGTCCGAGTATAGCTGACTATTTAGCACTTGGGGCAAGATGAAGGGTCCTATCAACTGGATGCCGATGATGCCAGCCCAGACATTGACACTAAATCTTTGCTGGAAGGACCGACACCTTGTCCTATGTGGGTTCACATCTGACCAGGTGTGGAGGTTGTGCAAGTTTGTGATGCCATCCCGGGTGAATTGCGATTCATCCGTCCACAGAATTCGGTCTAGAAACCTTCTGTTTTCGATGTCAGACTCGAACAGCCAAGTGCAGAATTGCAATCGTCCTTCGGAATCTCCTTCCCTAGTGCTTGGACCGGGATATGGTGGTATGGATGTAGTCCCTCTCGGTTCACAACGGTCCAAACTCTCCCTGAAGACAATCCTGACCTTCGTGCGACCTGCCTGATGCTTATTACAGGGCTGTTCCTGACGATGTTGAGGATTTGTTGGTCAGGGTCCGCTGAATCGGCCGATTTTCCTGCTCGCGTTTCTGCTCTGGGGGTGGTTACACTTCCGGTTTCTTTTAACCTTCTGAAAGTCCTTGAAAATACCCTTCTGTTGGGTACCCGCCGATTCGGGAATCTCCTTTGGTATTCTCGTACGGCCTCATTATCATTTCCTTCTACTAAACCGTACACGTAAATTATATCGGCATACTCGTCAACACTGAATTCTGCCATTTTATCTTAATTTTTTCTATTAAACACCCGGTTTTATCGATTGCTTCTTCAACTGTGGTCAATGTCCTTTCAAACTTACCCATTTTTATACCATAATTCATAGGAGGTATTAGAAACGGAGCGTCAGGATACTTAAGAGTCAATGCTGGATATAATAAACTTATAACGCTATTTAACGAGATTACATTTATTATTTTATTACTGTTTTGCTGAAATAATAAAAATGTACTACCTCTGTTTCCTAAACAAACATTTCCGAACTTGAATCATAAAAATTGTTTACTTAACGACTTTTTCCATTATAGTGCAATAAAGTAATTAGGTACCTGTGAGGATGTTTTAATTTCAGGACTTTTGCAACCCTTTTCTACCTGGGCATGTTGCACCTTTTTGGTAAGGTAATTAGATAGGCAACTTAAAAAAAATAAAAAGTAGGTATGTTAATAACATGAATTTCGGAGAAAAGTGGGGCGAAAGGAGAAAAATCGTGAAATAAAAGTTAATTTTTTCAACTTCCAGGGGGGATTGTGGCCAAGGGGTTGGGGATAGGGGGGTGGTGTAAACTTTTTTGGAAATGGCTTCCAAATAGTGATTTTTTGAAATCAGTTTGGGGCCGCTGCGATGCGTAGAAAAAAAGATAAAAATACAAGAGCGGTTCCCATATAAGGCAAAATCCTGATTTACGAATCACCCTGTAACTGCCAAACGGTGCGAGATGCCCCCCCCCCCCCCCCCCCCCCACCCATATGATTTTTTGCTTGTCTCGGTCTGACCTTTCACCCCTTTCAGTATTGACCACCCACCTCTGAACACCCTGTATATAAAGCTAAACACACTTTTTTCTTTAAACCTTTGTATCTCATCAACCAATGATTCAATTTTTATATTTTTTGGCTCAAAAAATCGCTAATTTTTTTCTCTACATAGGAAAATTATCTAGAATCTTCTACTATTATTAACTTTTTTTTTATTCATCCGGAAAGTTGAAAAAAATACAAACATACCCTATATATCATTTTTTTTCTCTTAAACTATTCATTTTCATACAATCTCAATAATTTTCCATAAAACTAGAAGAATGAACCGACATTTTTCCAATTTTTAACATTTTCCAAAAACCACCCACTCCCCAGGACTAAGCTTTTAACACTTTTTCCTCTTTTTTGAAAAAGCTTTTTTTTTTTATTTTTAATTTTTTTCAACCCATTTCCCTTCAATTTTTTCCAATTTTTTTTTCACCCACATTTACCCCAAACCCTTTTCAAACTTTGTTAAGATACCGTTTCTTAATTTTATTAACTTTTTACCCCCCCACATCCTCTCGTGTGCGCGCACTTTTCGTCAGCTTTTTCCAAATTTTTTCACTCTTTTTTTTTTTTCTCAATTTTGGCTCGCTAAATTTCTTTTTTTTTTCAATATGTTATACCCATCGCAATTACCTGTCCATTGACCCCCCACTCATCCTCCCAAGCGAATTAGGACCCGACCTGCAATCAATCAAACATGACTGATTTTAATCAAATCGAACGACTTCTTCTTCTTCTTTTCCCAGTTCGAGGCACTCCAGTCGCATTCAGTGAGCTTGGAGCACTTCGTTTCCCACACTTCGTTCCATTTCGGGACCTTGCTCGGAGCAGTTCGTTTTTCACTCTTCGTTTTATTTCGGCACCATGCTCGGAGCAATTTTTTTTGCTTCGTTTATATTCTTCGTTCTTTTTCGGGACCTTGCTCGGCGGTCTCTAGAAATCAGCGGCGATTCATTGCCTAGACTTAATTTTCACATATCTACCCTCAGAACTCAGCCAAATCTTGACCGATTTTCTTCATTTAAATTTTGTACGATAGCCCCACATGGGGACTTTAGTTGGATCCATACACCGCTCATCTCCACTTACCCCTCGCCCTGTAAATTGTAGCGAAAGGAGCCGGGATCTGGGAAATCTACTTTTCCATTTTCCGACTAAACTACTTAACCGATTTTTCTCAAACTTCTTCACAACACTAATTCCTCCAGGGACTTTTACTCAGTCCTAAACTGAACCCCCCACGCCCCCCTTTTCATACAACTTTTAACGAAAGTAAATTTTAAAAATCTATTTTTAAGGCAATGGCAAGGAAATATTTTCATTCAAATTCTCCATAGCGCTTAGCTCTTCCCTCCCTTGAACAGTCGCCGCACCTTTTTCAACTTATTGTGGGGTCCGGAAAAATCGAATCACCTCGCAATTAACACTGGCTAATCTACTCTTCAAGTTTCCACCCTCAGACCTCGGCCAAATCGTAACCGATTTTCTTCATTCAAATTTTGGATGATAGCTCATCATCATTGCCATCTCTGCATATTAACACTTATCTCTTCCCTTCACCCCTTTCCCCGCAAATCGCTTCTAAAGGAGGACATCTCCAGAAAAGGTACCTTTCCACATTTTGGTTCAGAACTCCTCCAGATGATGACCGATTTTCTTCATTCTAATTTAATATGAAAGTCCTCCGTGGGCGCCATCTCTGCATACTATCACTTATCTTTTCCCTTAACCCCTTTCCCCGCAAATCGCTTCCAAATTAGGCCATTGCTAGAAAAGTTAATTTTGCTCACAACTCCTCCAAATATTAACCGATTTTCTTCATTTAAATTTCATATGAAAGCCCCCCGCGGATGCCATCTCAGCATATTTATGTTTATTTTCCCCATTCACCCCTTTCCCCTCAATTAATTTCTTAAGGTGCAAATCTCTAGAAAAATCAATTTTCTGCATTCTGGCTCAGAACTCCTCTAAATAATAACCGATTTTCTCCATTTAAATTTTGTATGAAAGCCCCCCTTGGGTGCCATCTCCATGTATTTATATTTATTTTTTCCGTTCACCCCTTTTCCCCCGAATGATTTCTTAAGGTGGCCATCTCTAAAAAATTATGTTTTTACATTCTGGCTCACAACTCCTCCAAATTATAACCGATTTTCTTCATTTAAATTTTGTATGAAAGCTCCCCGCGGCTGCCATCTTTGCATATTTATATTTATTTTCCCCGTTCACCCCTTTCCCCTCAAATAATTTCTTAACGTGCAAATCTCCAGAAAAATTACTTTTCTGCACTCTGGCTCAGAACTCCTCTAAATAATATCCGATTTTCTCCATTTAAATTTTGTATGTAAGCTCCCCATGTGTGCCATCTCCCTTATTACCCCTTTCCTACAAAATCAATTCTTAAAATAGCCATCTCTAGAAAAATTAATGGTTTCCGAATTATGGCTCAGTTTTTATTTCATTTTGTTTAAAAAACAAATTGCATCTAATAGTCTTTCCATTTATTTTCTTTTAAAATATATACTGTTATGATGAGGGCTTCAGCCCGATAATCGGCCGGCGATAGCCGGCCAACCACGGACTACTAGTCTTAAATATGAAAATAAAATAAAAATAGTAGCAAGGCAAGATGATGGAATTAAAAAAATAAAATCACCCGGTATTGGAAAAAAATAAAATTTATTCAATCCTTTTTAATGGTATGGATAAAAAATACGTTCATCTTATTAATTATTTCTCTTTTAAGAATTTTTCATAAGCACGACAATTTGACAAGAGGCCATCCATCGCACTCGTCGATTTTCCCAGTTATACGAAATATTCCTTGGACCGCTCTCGCTCCGATCAACTTAATTTGTGATACATTCTCTTCGGATTTTATATGAAATATTGCGGCCTCTTCGTCGTCTTCATCATTTTCTGAAGATTTTGTCGCCGTCGGAGATCTTTCAACTTCGACGACCACCTGACTGGGCAACAGTGTCCCCTTTTTTACGAACAGCTGCTGCTGAGCGGCATTGTCCTCATGCCAAATATAAATATTGCTGGTCGTACAGGTGCATTTCATGTCCAAGGCGAGCTCCTGCTCCTCGGGATTTACGTGGAGCGTCTGTCGAGCACACCCGATTGCCACAACCTCATCGGGAGGGAATGTATTATGGAGCTTCGCCTCCGGAAAGTAGTTGCTTATTGTCGACTGGAGCCGCGGAATTTTCATTGTTGCACCCGCAAGAACGATTTCGTGCACTTTTTTACTCTCAATGCCCATTTTATCGAGGGCCGTCGTCATGATCGCAGTAAATTCATTTAAAACGGGCTGAATAATGTTCTCAAATCGGGCTCGTGACATTTGAATATTAAAATCGACTCCGTCCATCAGTGAATCAACGTAAAATTGAGTCGAGGGAAGCGTTGTTAAAATATGCTTACAATTATCAGCAGCTGTTCGTATTTTTGCCATCGAACGACGACTTTCTTGTGGATCCAGGCGGTATTTCTTGTAAAACTCTTTCGCTAGAAAAGTAATAAAATTTTAATGTTATAAATTTTAATTTATACATTTTTATCCCCACCAATAAAATCAACTAAAACATCGGTGAATTGTTTTCCGCCAATATAAAATGGTCCAGCTGAATCTAGGATGGTGTAGAGTCCGTTGCCGACTTCAAAAAGAGTAAAACTTGTTAAAAGACCCCCGGATTTAATGCATAGCACCCGTTTCGTCTCCTCCTCGTCCCCCTCGGCCAATTCGTATGCGAGGACAGCGGCTGTGGGCTCTGCTATCACTTGGGCCACATTAAATCCGGCCTCTTCGGCAGTTTTAGCTAAATTTTCCCAACTTTCTGTAGGATAATAATGGGGGATGGAAAGTACAACGAGTGGATGATCTTCTGCTAAGTGACACTGTCTGGCAAGTTCTGAAATAATTATTATTAAATTTCATAAATAACAGTCAATTTAAAATAAAATATAAAACACTACCAAAACTCCCTTTAAAAAATTCAACGCATACTTCGTGCGGTGAAAGAGATTTCGTGGCATCCTCCCCCGCCTGTTGGAGTTCATATTTTGATTTTTTACTATCATACCGACACGGTATAAATTTTGTAGCGTTCTCAATCTCTTCAGTTGTTAAATTATCGTGGAATAATTGAAAATTATTACAAACTGTTGCAGACGATTTTGATGCCATCTTCTGTTTGGCAGTGAGCCCAATTTCAATTTCATTCCCATCGTAAAGAAGGTACGCTTGTGAAACTCGATCCCCGTGTTTGTTAGCAATCACTTCTAATTTTTTATCCTCCTTAAAAATTTATTAATGCTTAAAATTCGGGGTATTTCCAAATAAGAAAATTCTACTCACTTTAGACGATGCAACACAAAGCGTGCTGTTCCCAACTTTAACTCCAAATCTCGGCCACATTTCTGTCTGGAATTCGTATCTAATCACAAATTATTTAAATTAAAGTGTACTATTTAGTAAATGCTCTATTAATAACGAAATTCAACTTTTTCCTCTTATAGCGGCAGCAAAATTGGGAACAGGCAGCGTGCCTGTACTATAAATGTCACATGTGACAGTAGTGCGAAAGTGGCTCCCTCGTGCAGTCTTTTTTTTTGACGAAAACCACTGACATGAAAGATATGTCAGTGACGAAAACAAAACAAAACTTAACGAATACGTCAACAATCTTGACGTTTCAGTGTTATGTGTCAATTATTAATCCTGCAGGAGGTGGCTTGTAGTTTTTCCTGCGTTTTAATGCAAAAACCGAGCGATAAAACACGATAATTATTTTTTATACTTAAAGAAATGTGATTACGAAACCAGTTGCTACAAAACGAAGATAAATTGAAGAAGAGGATTTCGCATACTTTTATCGAGTATTATTTTCACTTAAACAATTAGAAATGGAAGTTAAAATAGACGTAAGCGGACAAATGGACGGCCCAAAGCAGGACCCAAAGACCCCCTTTGATTTTGCTAGGTAACTTGTTCAATTTATTCTGGTTAAATTGGAGGAAAATTCGTTTTCATTTAAGCATATCGAATATCTCATCCCGAATACCGAGTCTTCCAGAATTTTTTCGACAATTACGACAGAATTTGCGGCCTCTTCATGAATTCCTTAGCACACAGAATTTTAAGCCTGTGCCTAGCGTGCAGAGGCTCTCAAGCCGCCTCGTCCGGAATCTCACCTACTTCCAAAGCAATTATTTGTGCGTTTTCCTTGTTTTGATGGCCTACTGCTTGTAAGTATATATATTTCTTTAAAAAAGCTCGCTTATTCTCACCTTCGAAATGAATTAATTAAAGGGTCACATCACCCCTCATTCTGATCGTCCTCTGTGGGGTGTTTTATGCCTGCTACAAAGTCCAGCAGGCGCAGTCTTCGGTGACAATTTTCGGACGGAGGATTAATACTTATCAACAGTGTCTTCTTGTGCACTTTGCGGCTGCCCCAATTTTATATTTGGCTGGGGCTGGGTCTATTATGTTCTGGGTTATTGGTAATTTCTTGTTATAAAATAACCTTCAATTATAACTAATCAAAAATTTTCAGGTGCATCATTTTTTGTTATTGGCCTACATGCAATTTTTTATAATATCGATGCAATCGTTACCGAAGAAACCGATGGATTTTTGGCTGAAACAGTTTGATTTTTAATTAAAAATAATAACAATACCCAACGCCACATGTTTAGATGCGTCTTTTTTTTTTCTTTTTCTAACAGAGCTCCAAAATAATTTCTCATATTTTATTTACAAATTTTATTGAGAGGATTTGTATTTTTGTAAATTTGCTATTTATCAAATAAATAATAAAAATAGGTTGTACAATCTACTTTTAGTTTTGCAATTTTACAAAATTCGAAAACTAAAAAACAAATGATATATATACACATGTATATATGTATATATATATATATAAAAGATACTAAACTTACAAAAACTGAGAACAAAACACTCATCATGAAGTTTTACAATTTTTTTTTTTTTGTTTATTTTGATTTTCTCCAATGTTATACATAATTTTTCAGTTTTTTTTTAGATTTTATTTTTGTATACTTTTTTTTTCTTTGTTTTTATTATTGATTTTTCAGATAAAGTTTCACCATCAACGGTCTTGTTTTTGTTCTTTTTTCTTTAAAAAAATTCTGATGTGCCAGATACAAAGTAGAAAAAAATGTGTATTATTCTTTTTTAAAAGTTGCTACGGACACAGAGAAGATACAGTTAGTCAATTTCATAAAGAAAAATATTAAAAAGAATTAATTGCTGTTTTTAAATTTTAACCAAAAATTTTATCAATTTAACATTCATTTCATGCAAAACATCTAGAAATATTTTATTCGTTTGAACAAACAAAAAAAGACGGTCAAACAATTTCTTTGTTCAATTATTTTAATTCCTACTTTTTCTTTTAATATTGTACAAAAAAAGTCGTTCACGGGATATTCAAACGAATTAATTATTTTAGAGTTTCCTTTCACAATAATTACATGATAAAATTTTCGAGTAAATTAACATTTCCTTTGCTGTGGCTATTACAAAAATCCAATTACATATATATTTCTTGTTTTATTCTTTTTCAGCTTATATATATATATACATGTATATATATATATATATACATATCTTGTATATATATACATATTTTGTATATTTTTCACATTTGCACACACAATTCTGTTTTTTTTTTATGATATTTCAACACTGATTGTTTGAAGTTATTATTTTTGTTTCCTTAAGAAAAAGAAAATCAGTTAATTAATTGGTATAACATTACAAAAAAATCAAGACGTATCGCGCCGCGGTCTTTCCCCTCCAGCGATACTGTTTTGGTTTTTCTTCAATTGGATTGGTTGTTTGATTTTTGTTTTATTTTATTTTATTTTTTGATGTTTTTTTTAGGCAGAACTTTCTGTCGTTGTGTTTTGAACAGGCTGACCAGCGTCCTAGAGGGGTAAAATAAAAGTAGAAATAATATATATATATACATATTTTTTAATTATATTCATAATTAATATAAATGGAAATTTAATCAAAAAATACAAACCTGAACTTGTTGTTGGTCTCCATCGTTACTATTTGGAGCACCTCCTGCGCCGGAATTTGTCTTTCGACGATTGCGGCGCATTTGGGGACGCGGTCCCGACGATCGGGGCTCATTATTGCCACCATCCTGCGGCATTCCTGGGCGCGATAAATATTTGTTTCAATTTAAAATACATTATCGATTACAACTTAAATCACTGCGAATTTTGATACTAATGGTAAAAAGGGAAAAGCAAAACAACTTTACATTTAGTACCTTAAATGGCTTATTGACAGGATGTCCCTTTTACATGCGAAGAAATAGAATAAGAAATTCAAAAACTCACCATCTTGGCTGCGTGGTCGACGTCCGCCGCCGCCACCTCCACGACCACCACGGAAATTCCTCCGGAAGTAGCGTCTAGCTGGGGCGCCACGGGATCGAGATTGTCCCGGAGCTCCTCCCATTGTCCCCATGCTATTCAGCTCTACCATGGCATAGGATCTTGAGTCGGCAGCAGGTTGATCCCCGTCAGCGTTTTGGCTACGACGAGGTCGCCGGGTGCCGCCCCCATAATAATTGAAACGTCCCCGACCTCGTGGACGGAACCTCCGTTGTTGGGGTCCCCCACGTCCCTGTTGCTGATGTGATTGTGACGGATTCCCTTGGCCATCACTCTGTCCACCATCTCCATTATCTCCGGCAACTGAGTCGGGTCCAAGATTACCGTCGGAACGATTTCCTCCGCCAGTACTTCCACCGGTCCTACGGCGATTCCGCTGTACATACGGCCTATTAAACAATCCGCGACGTTTATCAGCCGCAAATTGACTTCCACGAACCGGCTCACCTCCCGGACCTGTCACATTCGCCGCTTCGTTCCCCTTCTCACCGATGACAATGTCAAATTCGACAATTTCCCCATCACCGACCGAGCGGACAGCTTTTTTTGGATTATTCTTTGTGATGGCCGTTTGATGGACAAAAACGTCTTCCTTGGTGTCGTTGCGATTTATAAAACCGTAACCGCTCTTCACATTAAACCACTTAACCATGCCCGTTACTTTAGTGGCTAAAATACATATAAAAATTCAGAAGTCTTCATTATTCATAGAAGAAAATATTTTCGCGCAAAATTGAAAACATCATTTTGCATCAGTGAATAAAAATATCAAAAAATAAAAGCAAAATGGCTGCCCCCATGCTTTTCCGTGTGCCCACTTCTTCGACAGGTGAGAGCGGGCAAGGGGGCGGGCACACAACGCAAACACACAAGTATTTTAGAATTTTTCTTCTATTAGGGCGGAAACTGCAACCCAACAATTTTTTCCTTTTCATAAATACTTTATTGTTTCAATGATGTTTCTCTAAAAGTACAATAATTTAAATATTTCTTTTCTTCCCAAATAGGAAAAAATTGTCCTTTAATAAAATCAAACCACACACACACACACATTTACACTAGTGTTTTTTCTCCTTATCCAGGGTGCTGCGCTGCTGAATTAGTTCTTTTTTTTTCTTCATAATGTACTTTTTTTTCCGCTGCCGAAATTTAGGAGCGAATTTTTCTTTTCTACTTACCGATGACTTTTTTGGCTGGTTTTACGGCCGCATTATTTTGCTGCTGCTGCTGCTGTTGCGGTGGTGAATTTTGCGGCTGCTGGGCGGCGGCGGCGGCAGCAGTCGCTGCAACTGCCTGCTGCGTTTGCTCTTGTTCAGATGATGGAACCTTCTCTGAGTCGGCCATCGCCAGAGATGTTAAATTTGACTCACTGTTTATTTTACGAGTGATGAAAAGATGGTAAAATCACTCTCCAAACCTTTCCACGTTATTTTCTGCAGATGTTGTTCGCTGTACAGATTTTACTCGATTGGCGCAACATGGCGACCGGACGCTTCGTTCACCTCTCATCCGACAAAATGGCCGACACATGTGGGGGGGAGTAACCGACAAAACGACACGTGCGGCCGACACGTGCGACAAATTTTTATGTGGGGTTTGCGTCTTTGAGGTTTTGATTTATTATTGCATATTTTTATACATTTTTCTAAAATATGTTTAATAATAAAGAATTGTTTTTCATTTTGTAATTTAAAAAAAATAATATATTTATTGTAAAGTCACAGTATATACAACACTAGATGACGCTGTACGCATGAAAATGAAATAGTGTTTCCATAATCGTAGCCGGCTAACAGCTAAGTTTCCCTCTCATGAACTAGCTTAGAAAGGCGGGAGATTTAAACATTGATTTTACTTAATTTTTGTATTTATTAATTGTATGATTAAATTAAATTCTTCAGAATTAATTATTAATTTTCTGTGTAAATAATTTATGGGATTATACGACTTAAAACTGAACAGAACTTAATAAATGTCGATGCAGTGAATAAAATAAATTTTCGATGTAGGAATTATGAACAGAAAATTGTGTTATTCTTTTCATTTGTAATTACGAATGATCTTTCTTGATTTCGTTTTGTTATTTTATCCCAAAATAGTCACTAAAAACCATTGATTTTACAATTTACTTTTAATGCTCCGTCTGAATTATGATTTAATATTGGCGCCTTAACTGTGTGACTAATACAACTGCATCGAATTCAACACATATCACATATCACTGACATAAACGTCACCGAGTTGGACAGAAAGTTTGACAGACTGAATTTTGTTTTTGTATCATTTCACGAAAAGCATTTGTGATCAATTTCTCAACACGGCCAGCAAACAGGAAAATGCGAATAGTGCGAATTGATAACAACGATAAATGGAGGGAATTTTTTGAATTGTACAGAAATCTCCCGGAAATCTGGCAAATAAAGAACGACTCGTACAAAAATAAGAACCTGCGCTACAAGGGCTGGCTGAAGTTGCTCGGCAAGTACAAGGAAATCGAGTCGGACGCGAGCCTCGTCACGCTGAAGAAGCGAATCAACAACATTCGCACGTGCTACCGCCGCGAGCTGAGGAAACAAAACAACAGCGAGAGGACCGGCGGCGGCTCAGACGGCGTCTATGAGAGCACCCTCTGGTATCTGAAGGAGCTCGAGTTTTTGAGGGACCAGGAAACGGACCTTCCGCGCCGAATTAAAACCGACGACGAGGACGAGGACGAGCTGATGGTCAGTTAATTAATATTAGCTATGAAAGCACCCACCTTTGGGGCTTATTTTCAGGAGTTTTCATATTGAAATTCAAAAAATTAACGATGATATAACGTTTTAACACGTTGGCTGCCAATGCATCACCGGTGACATTTGAGTCCGTCCCGCTTTCCGGTGTTCCCCAGGGTTCTATTCTTGGTCCACTTTTTTTTCTGTTATTTATTAATGACTTGACTATGAATATTATGTCTAGTTTGCTTTTATAAGCTGATTACTTACTAGGTTTTAGATGAACCATTAACGAAGCGGACTTTTAATCTGGCTTTTAGATAAATGGAAATCAGTAGCAGCGTAATTTAAATTGACCGAACGCGACATTGAAGTCAAAGGCTCGTTAAAACCATAATTAGTACACGATGGTATGAAAGGTGGGGGAAGTCAGTATTTTTCAAGATGCGTGCCGGCACCGAGATATTAAAAAGAGGCAATAACGCTGAAGAATTAATAAAAACCTGCAAACAATCGAAAGCCAAGACAGCTCTGGAGAGATTACGTCTATTCGTCAATGAGTCAAGCGAAATGAGCTTAAGTATATCGAGATAGGGAGGCAGGACATGATAATTCTCCCAAGGAAGACCACGAAGAGAGAACCGTATGAATCTTCGTTGAATGGCCTCAATACGGTTAATATGGCATTCATAGAATGGACACTAGACCGGACTGGCATATACTAGAATAGGACTCAAGAGAGTACAATACAGTAGACGAGAGATGTAGGGATCATCGAACTCCTTAGATCATCTCTTGACGAATCCTAAAATTAGCTTTGATAGCAATTGTTTCAATATAATCCTCAAAAGATTACGATGAGTTGAGAATAACACCCAAATCTCTTACCTTCGTTAGTCTAGAAAGCCACTGTCCATTAACTGAATAGTCAAATTGGGGGAAAATGTCATACACGTATACTAACATTAAGTGGTAGATAGTTAATAGAACACCATTTATGAAAGGCGTCTAAGTCAGAGTTTAAAGCATCACGATCACGATCGTCAGATATTATGCGAACGATTTTCGCATCGTCAGCATAGCAGAGAATTCTCGATTGGGTAGGGATAAAAGATAAGTCATTACTGTAAATGATAAATAATAAAGGTACAAAGTGACTACCCTGAGGTACGCCAGATGTGTTGTCTGTTAACTAAGAAAGTCCACCGCGAAAGCAAACGCGTTGAATACGGCCAGATTAATAAGACGCAATCTAATCTTGCTGGCTTTATTCTACGCACCTCAACCTATCTTCAAAATCTGTCTACGGCGAGGTTGCTATTGCAACGCATGGGCTGGCTTGATAAAAATTCATTCATAAATTCCAAATATTAAAACTACAAAAAATAAATTTTGTTGTCAGTGATGCATTGACAGCCAACGTGTTAAGGAAGCGGCCCTACATTCGTTTTTGATACACAATTTCAAATTAAATTAATTTTCTTTTCGTTTTCATTTTTTAGATTGAAGATCAACAAACATCAAAACGTAAAAAATTAAGTGTAACTATAAAAAATGAAAAATGTGAATTTTTACGTAAAGCTGTCAATCATCTGGAGAATATTCGTAAAGATAAAGAAATACAAAACGAAATGAGAGATGATGCTGAAATATTTGCAGCATCGTGGGCTTGTTCATACAGAAAATTAACACCCGAACAAAAATTATATGCGAAAAAAGCAATTGATGATATATTAATTTTAGGACAATTGGAAAAATTAAATTTGAATAGTATTAACGTTTTTACATCCCGCACATCAACGCCAATGTTTATACAAAAATATGGATCAAGAAGTCCTTCACCAAGCTAGAAATTATTATATTAAATTCAATATTCCAAAATATAACGCTTTAATTTTTTTTTTTTATCTTAAAGGTAAAAATCGTGAAAACAAGATTGTCGTTAAAAATATGAAAATTATTTATTACAGAATTTTATTTCGGCTCATTTATATACAAGAAATTGTTTTATAAAAACCTTTAAATAAGCTCAGTCAAAAATAAATAAATTTTAAATTAAATAATTAAATACATTTTGTGTTCCTTTTATATTCCACGATATATAATTTTTTATAAATAAAATTTAAAAAGAACTGATATACGTACAAAACTTATCCCTAATCAATTTAGCTGATTCGGAAGTACTTCTGACGGTGGTTTCTTCAATTTTAATCCAGCGTTGATTAATGTCGGTGTCTTCATCGGTTTTAAAAAGGCTTTCTTCACTGTATAAATAGCCACGTTTTTTCATTAAGTAATTATGGAGGTAACAGCAGCACATAACGATTTTAGAAGCTTTTTCCGGGCATAAATTAATTGTTTTGCTTAAAACTTTAAATCTTGAAAATATAATACTAAAAGCATTTTCAATTTTAGTCATAGCTGAATTTAATGTCCAATTATATAATTGCTGTTCAATTGTTAAATCGCTTCGTGTATAAGGTTTCATTAAATATTCTGTAAGTGGTAATTTTTCATCGCCAACAAAAATATATGGTAATATCAAATTTTCGGATATTAAACATGATTCTGGTATATTTAATTCATTATTCTCAATTTTTCTGCTAAATTCCGATGAAAGGCGTCCATTCGATTTAGCGTCAATCATTAAAAATTCACTGTTTGAATTAACAATTGCTGATAAGATAATGCTAAAATTTGTTTTATATCTAAAATAATATGATCGAGAATCTTTTGATTTTTGTATACGAATATGTTTTCCATCAATTGCACCAATACAATTTGGAAATCCAGTTAATTGTTGAAAATTAAATGCCTCCTTCTTCCATTCATCTTTGGTTTTTGGCATCTTTAAGAAAAAATTCATATTTTTTGATATATAGAAAATTATCCTATTAAAATCCAAAAATTAATTACCTTAATAAAATCTTTTAATACTGTAATTATTGCTTCACATGTTTCTATTACAATTTTTCCAATTGCCTGAGCAGAAACGTTGTAAGATGATTTTATCGATTCGAAAGATACTCCTTCGGCCAAAAATCGTAAAGTTATTGATAATCGAACGTTAGCCGGGATCGCTTCACGCATCAAAGTGTCTTTTTTCGCTATAAAGGGTGTCACAATATTCAGGAGTTCATCGAATGTCCCCTTATCCATTTTCATATTATTCAAATAATCTTCTGGCTCTTCTGGAGGACGTTTAAAAAATTTCATTTTTGATACATTTTCAGTTTCTCTGAAACGTTCCTTCATCCACATTTTTCGTCGTTTCCGCTTCTCAAATTTGTCCTCGTCCTCGCAGAGTACTTCAGCTAAAATCATTAATGCTAAAACTTCCTCTTCCATGATTTAAGAACTCTTTAAAATGGAAAATATTTGCGAAATTCAACTCCCCCAAATTTGTTGATTTTTGGGCCGCCTGCGGCGGAAGAACTGTCAAAAGAAAATAATAAAACGGTATTTAACCAATGAACTAAAAAATCTTTTGTATTTTGGGATCAGTTCGGCCCAGAGACCACAGATGTCATCCCAGTCGCAGAAGAGATTTTATAAACTAGCACTTTGTGAAAGGTGTGTTGACATTTTTTAAATTATTTCAAGTTATTAGTTGAACAGTGTGAAAAAATAATTTTAATTTTAATGAAGTAAAATAATAATTTTATATATTTTAAAAGAACTGCGAAAAAGTGTTAAAATACAAAAAATAACGATGTGTCACTCAAGATGGCGCTGCGTTCGGATATGAATCTTGCATAAGCTCTGGTGTAATTTAAACATTATTTGGAGCATTATAAATTGATTAAAACTCTAAAAAAATAATTTCGATTATAATAGAATGCAATAAAGAAAATTATACCAGGGAGAAATGTATTAAATAAATGAATTAGGCTCCGAAAAATTGTTGACGTGTCGCTCGAGATGGAGCTGATGTGTGATGAGATGACATTCGACAAGGATCGCCATACAGCCAATCGCATTGGTTCGAGCAGGACAGTATCATGTTGGCGTTCACTCCCCATAAATACAGTTAGCCGCCACGAGCTGGCACCTCAGTGAGTAGCCTACTCTCCCCGTGGGAAGACACACAGTATTTTTGGAGGAAGAAAGTCATAGTTGCGTCGTGTCTGCGTGTCCTGTCTGTCTGCTGTTCTTCGTTCTCTCCGTCAGAAAAGTAAAATTATAAGGAAAAGAAGACTAGAAAGCGCAAATTCCGCTGCTCTTCCAGTCATTTTATTTTCCGTTACTTTAATTTCTCGGGGATTTGTTTTTGATTTCATTTCTACGGGTTTTTCGACTTGAAGACGATATTCAGGACCGTTGGAGTGATTTTTCTTTTTCTTCTGTTCAGAAATATATTCATTTGTCGTTTTAAATAAATAAAAGTGTGCAATAATATCTCCTCTACTGCGGAGCAACAATTCGAATTTTCGAGGAGCGCTAGGACTCCACCAACAACAACAACGACGACAACGTCAAGAAAATTGCAGCAGTTCGCCTGGACGATTTTTGTATATTGACACGACTTGAGAGTTTCTTGGACTGTGTTTTTTCTTGTTTTCTGTGAGAAGCGATGGCCCCAAAACAGAGAATGCGTATCGCGAACGAGAAAGCGAGCAAATACATCACAATGCGTGGGAATGTCCCCAAATCATCGGTAAGAAAATAAAAATAAAAATACATATTGAATTAAAACTACCCACCCAAAAATGTCCTATTCCTTTCCTTAACAGAAAATAGATGCCCTAAATGCCGTACTAATCGCAGACCTCAGTTCTATTGGCGTTTTCCATTTTTTTTATATATATATATATTATATATAGATATATATATATATATACGTAAAGTGCCACGCCGCATCTTTTGAAGTTTCACGATCTGGTGACATTTCATGTAAAGCCCGCGGTCGCTCAGACGTCCGCATTAATTTCACGTGGAACAAAAATTGATATAATGCTGGATTTTGTAATTTTCTTCAATTTATGAATTAAATTCGAGTTCTTTAGATAAATACTTCAACTACGTCTTCTCATCTGAAGGCGCTTTGTTGGCACATTTTTCTGGCGATTGTGAGATCGACATTCTGTTTAAACAGGTGTTATCGCATTTTTTGTTTTTTTCTTTCTTTTTGGTTAAACATTTTAATTGCGTTTCCTATCAATTTCACAAAAACAAAAAAAAAAGATAATATAGAAAATTGTAGTTGATTAAATTGATTTGATATTCTTTTCTAGAGAATTTTATTTTTTTTACAAATCTATTATAATCACATATTGTATTATAAATATACAATTTGTATAGTTCTTTTCCTGCTTCTCTCCTTCCTGTTACTATATTAGACAATTTTTAAAAACCTAAATATTAAGAAGTATCTTCTGTGATTACATTCCGTATTTTTTTCTTCTCTATTTTTTTTTTGCTTTTCAGAAGAGTAAGGACAACCAATATCCAGTCGGACCATGGCTTCTAGCACTCTTTCTGTTTGTCGTATGCGGATCAGCAATTTTTCAAATAATTCAATCAATTCGAATTGCGTAATTTAATATTTTGTACACAAAAATAAAAATAAAAAAAGGCTACTGCTCAAAAAAGAGAAAAGAAGAAAACCTTCAATAAACATTTTGCAAGTTTTCTTGAAAAAACACAAGAAAAAAACAAAACAAAAACATATGTCTTCTAATTATGATCTACCTTCTTTTGAACACTTTTATTCCGTTTTCATTATATTTTTATTCACTTTGTGAACTGGATAGGAAAAGGAGTGTTATGATGACTTATATTAAGTAAAAAAAAAAGCAGACAAGGGTGTAGACAAAAGCAATTTTTTAGATGCAGCTGCAAACTATGAATTTAAAAAAAAAAAAAAAAAACAAAAAAAATGGAAAATATTATATTTAAAATAATATAAAACAATTTTTGTTTTTTGCACTCCTTTTCCTTACTGCTTTTTTTCTTTTCCTATAATTTCCTACAATAATCTTTTATAGTAAAATAGACAAAAAACTAAGAAACTACTTTATGACTGATGAAAAGTAAACAAAAAAAAAAAATTTTTTTTATAATAAAACAAATGAAGAGAAACATATTTATATAAAGTGAAAGTAAACTAAAAATTGGACATTTTTGTAAAAATATAAAAAAAAAGTATTGTTCAAAACGTAAAAAAATAAATCACACACATACATACCACATCTAAAAATCATTTTCTTCCGTGGAGGTCTTTGCGCCCTTTCGTCTGGCGAATTTCCCTTCGAAATTAATAAATATAAATCAAAATAGGAAAACCTCAAATATTCAAAATCTAAAGGGGACTTGCACAAGTAATTAATCATTCCAGTAAAAACAAAGAAAAAAATAAACAGACCCCTTTTTACATTTTTCTTTAAGTATTAAGCATTAAAAAAATAATGTAAATTTGCTAGAAAAGGAAAATAACAATAAATGTACATCACACTGTTCGGACTTCGTTTTGTTCTAGACGCTTAAAACCTAAAAAGGACATTTTCCAGGTTTTATTCTCATTCTGCATGCAAGAGGAATTGAAAATTAATTATAGTTGTAATTAACCCATTAAGGACCAAAAGAATATATTTTCTCGTTTTTACTCGAAAAGGATCAACATTACAAAAAGAATTTATATAACAAAAAATGCTTAGAATTATTATTAAGAATACGTGTGCTATTTTCCAGTTTTTTAAAGCCATTTTTTAATGTGGCCACTTGGTACTTTTCTACTTTAAATCCCCCATATTTCTGTTCAGAGCAACAAAAGTGCAATTTTGACTCCGGAAATTGATAGAGCACACCTGAAAAGTATATGGTTTAAAGTTATAGTAACTCCAATATTCTTAATGAGTTTGGAGCTGAAAGATCAACAAGAAAATTTGTTATTTTGGTCCTTAACGGGTTAATTTGGAATGAAATCGAATGAAAAATCGACTTTTTTGGGAATCGAATACTTAACCTTTCTGTAAAGTTCAAACCGAGAACTTTGAAATCTGCTTCTTAAAGCTCCCTTTAAAAGCTCAGACTTATTTTATATCTATTGAAGACGTTGCGTTAGAAGGCCGAAAAGACTTCTCTTAATGAAAGAATAAACTAAGAGATTTTACTTCATACCTTGGAATATCCAAAAGTTTCTTCAGTTAGTTAGAAAATTTTAATTTAATCCGGAGAAATCTCAGTGAAACGAAACGATTTCCCAACGACAGCCGCCATTTTGACACTGAGCTTTTAAATCGCCCCTGAAAGTATGCAGTTCCTTAAGAGCAGTTCAGCTCCTTTAGAAATTAAAATGTTCAACGTTTTTTATTTTGTATTCTTCTGAAAGATCTTTGGTGGGGGGAATTTGAATTATTAGTTTCTTTTTACTTTTAATTACAACCGCGCGGAATAACGAATAAGAAGTAAAACCTTACGAGCTTTTGAGCTGCATTCGATATTGGTCGGCTATGCAGTTCACCAGTTGGCAGCTCAGCAGAAGTGACGGGTGGCCTGCAGTCACTTCCGCTGAAAAATGCTTGTGCGGTAGTCGGGTAAACTGTCGGAAATAAAATCAAACGTTTATCATGCTCAAAAACTCATCAATTGTTCACTATTATAATTGATTTTCGTCGATAGTAAATTCGGGCGCGTAAAATACACCGCATTTAATTTCTGTGGACAATTCCCGAAATTTAAACATTTTTCGAAGCTGCTTGACAAAATGGCGGCCAACTTCTTGGATGGGTTGCACCCAAAATGAGTGGTAACGGTAAAATTAGGATTTCAATTATTTTTTTTTTGCGTTTTAACAGCTCCGGACAAATTAATTAGTAATTAAAGTGAATATTATTTTTTACTTTTAACTTATTTGAACAAGAAAAAAAATTAAACATAATTTTTTCTGCTTTAAATTGTTTTTATTAACCTAAAAAGTCATCGCTTGAGATATTACAAAAATTCGCTTAAATTGTCTAAAGAATTGCGATTTAAGAAATAAAAAATAAAAATAAAATACCTTAAACTAGACAAAAAAAAAAACATTTTTTTAAATACTGGAGATGAAGCTGTAGCTTTTTTCCCTCAAAAAATTGTGTCCACTCCTTACGTTTTTTCCGAATTTATTTATTTTTTTATTTAACTTGGTATGTTCGAAAATCGAAATGATAATAAATAACGAGGAAAAAAACAAAAGAATAAATATAAATTAACAGAAAACAAGTTATAAAAATCAAATAAAAGGTATCTCGAGAAAAAGTATGCTTATGTAATAATTAGTGGGTAATTAATTGCATAATGTTTTAAATCCGCCACTTCCTCCTAGAGGGCAGTGAGGGGCCACTACCTAGATACAGAGGAGAATTTCCTGTGGGGGCATATTCGAAGGAGTGTTGTTAAATTAATCATGAGTTTTTTTTTTTTTTTAAGATTTTCATTTATGGAGGGAGTGTAATTTCAACCAAACTATTGTGGTCCACGGTGGTTATTAAAAAACAAAAGAATATAAAAAAAAAAAAAACAAATCACATGCAGCCACACGCCTCAACCACCATATTCGGCAATGTTTTGAGAGTTGCTGTATTGTTGCTGTCCCTGTAGAAGAGCTGCAGCGAGGAGTATTTTTTGGCTGTACAGCATGGAATCAGCTCGAGAGGCTTCCTTCCGTTCGACTCCTGCTGGTAGATAACTTTCTGTAATTGAAGATACGCCTTGTTTTTTATACATAATTTTTTTTTTAATATCATTTCTTAGAGGTAGGGAAATTTTCAAAAAGCACTTACCCTCAAAAATGAGCTGTGATGTGTCCCGCTCATTGTTATGCTAGCAGCTGAGGAGCATGAGCCCCGGCAAAAGTACGCATTATATCCTGGCGGCTGAATGATCCAATCACCCCAACCGATCTCCTCGAACGAGATGTAGAGCTTTTCGCGGCAGCACTCCGTTGCGCCGGCTGTACAATTTACGCTACGCTTCTGGCGCCTGCGTTTCCGGCTGTTCTGTGTATCGATCACAATAAACGGGCGATAATCCTTGTCCATCGAAATTAAATCCTCCGTAATATCCATTTCGCATGATTCACACGATATTTGGATTAGATGCTCCAAATCGTGATTGTTGAACCATTTTCGAATTGGCCATGCTATATCGAATTTTATCCAACCCTCTGGAAGAGAGAATAATTATGTTTTTTTTTTGTTGTTGTTTTTCTTTATTAATTTTGTGCGCCTATAATTAGGCCGAATTATTAGCAGTACTGTCAGGTCATAAAGTAAAATAACGGTGTGCTTTACAAGAACCCTTGAGACTCGCTTGCGCTCTTTCAAAAGTCTGCCTTAATTATAGTTAATTTTTTTCGGAGTAAAAGTCTCAGCATCTTGCCTGGTCTTTGTTTTTTGTTTGGTTTTAAAGAAATAAGGTCATGCGGCGCCGCAATGAATTGGGAACACATCTGGTGGTCACATGCATCATTTATTTATTATTTTCTTTTTTCTTGTGAGGGGCTCATTGTGTTGGAGCGCGGCACTAGACGAGAGCCGAAACGACCCTTGGACCCGAAGGAAAGAAAAAACTCATCACGTTTATGTTTCATGACTCCCGACACTAAACAGAGTCGGGTTTTCCCTTGCACCCAAGTCCAAAAGGTCACGATTATGCTGCGTGACCATTTGATGTGGACCATGCGGTTGCGCATTGATAATATTTATTTTCTTTTATTTTATTTTATTTTTTAATGCAGCATGTGGGAAGCGGATGGCGACTGCGTTATACTGTATTATTTGAATGGTACTACTGTCTCTAGCCAATTGGGCGCGTAATATAATTTTTGATATATTCTTTCAGATCTCAGAAAATTGACCGTGATATAGATGCTGGATGCTGCGAAATGTGAACCTTTTGGCCGGAGAAGATGCAAAGTGCATCCCGGAATAAATTATTGTCGTCCCATTTAAATTTTGATGCGAACGTAAGGGAAATTACTTTAGGACCTTATACGCACTTGATTATGCAGTGCCCACTTTTAAATGATGAGCCGTACTAACCTTCAACACCTGTTGATTGTATCGCCATTGGCTTGGCCTTCGGCAGGTATTTATCATTTATGCCCTGTTCAACTTCTGAAACGACCAACGTCTGCTTCATGATGTCCTTTCGGCTCTGCTTTTTGTAAACCCACAATTCGGCTGTGTTGACATCGATGCCGTCAACATCACCGTCAATTTTAAATGAGAAACATATCGACGGTATTTGCTTAATGCGATTGCAGTATTCCTCAGCTGGAAAAAAAGTATAAGGTAAAATAAATTATAAATATAATAATAAAAGTTAAAACTAAACACGTAATATAAATTTAGTGTTAAGATACGAGTTACAGGAGGTGCGAAAATACATTAAAAATATATATAAATATATACTAATATATACTACATTGGAAGAAAAAAGGAGAAAAAAAACATACTGATAAAGATTTTTAAGAAATTGCGTAAAAATTATTTTTTAAAGTCAGCACATTTGCTCGTTTCATTGCTTCAATTTGTTTTTGTTTTCCTCGAAATTCGAAAAAATCTATTTAACCCCCCAGTGACCTCGGAGCTGTATCTGGTTCCGGGTGTATTTCAATATACACCTAATAATCAGGCTGACCTTAAACCTTACGATTTAAATCGTTTTTCCATTTTTTTGTCGAAGTTTTTTTTCCGTTCTTTAACTTCTTCTTGGTAATCTCTCATCCAAATGGTATGCTGTTTCTCCCCCAATAATTTAAATATTTATTTCCCCCGCGATTAAACGAGTTTTATTTGTTTATTCAGTAGGTGTATCTCGTATTGAGACGTCAGAAGAGAGGGGGTTATTATTTATAAAAACATCAACGAAAATTTCCGCTCTGATACCCGTGTTTTTTTTTCCTCGATGTTTATTATTTATTTATTTCCAGGGTTAGGACTTTGGGGGAAATATACTGCATAAAACAAACATATACACGTCTTTTTAACGTGGGAAGAGTTGTTTATGAAAATTTTTAAATTTTATTAGCGGGTCAATGTAATGGTAATGATGATAATTTTGGAATTAATGAAATAATAGCTGATTAAGACGAACTTTGAAACGGATTTTTTTTTTTTTTTGTCATAGTAGAATTCCCATCATACGGTTAATTAGCTTTTAAAACGAAATCTGCAAATATTGCTGACTATTTGGGGCAAGAAAGTGCATCGAATTTTGTGCATTAGGCTAAATTATTTATTATTATATAAATTTTAATAGTTACCTTGCTCCAAAAATATAAACTTTTGGCTCGTTCTGGCGTAATAATCGTCCAAATCCTTGGACATAGATTTCTCGTCATTGTGAAGGGTTGTGCCCTCGTAGATTGGCTTCGGCAAGTGTCCGCCAGAGATTTGTGGCCGCTCCTTGAGTCGCAATTTTTGTAGTATTTGATTTTTTACAAATTCAATGCGTAACTCGATCAGTTCTTCCTCGCTGACCCTAACATTTGTCGAACCGGAGCACTTGGGGCACTTAATACCGCCGTTATTATTTTTATTATTATTATAATTGGCAACACTATTCTCCACACTATTTGCCGTAGTATCACTAGTCACCACATGGTTCGCATTGTTACCGTCGTCGCCGCTATCGGTGAAATTATTCTTATTTAAGAAAGCTTCTACTGCTACATCACTATTTTTATCACTGTGTAAACTACGCGGATTTTGTAGCTTACTGCCCTTATCTAAAATTGTCCATAAATATGGTGTTAATTTGTGATTTTCATTCTGTTGCCCCCCAATGGCTGAGGTAACGACGGCGCCACTGTGGCTCAGATGCCTCCCCCCGTGGTGCCGATTCTGGTGGTGATGTGGTCCCTGTTGTCGCAGGTGATGATGCTGCTGCGGTGGAGGCTGTGGATGATGTTGGTACGACTGCACCTCACCGTCTACCAACTGAATAATACTTTTTTGGCCAAATACCATGCAGGTAATAGCAAAAATTGCTAGGATGTGTCTAGACATTGTGCCCTCTGGTGTCCTCCAGTCCAAGGTTCGAGGTTGTACTAATTTATATATATATATATATATATATGTATATATATATTAATTTTTTTGTTCTAGGGGTTTTCTTTATTTATCTTTTGCTAAGTATTGGCTCAAGTATTCGAGAATCCTATCCGCAGCTACTTCTGAGTTTGTTGTAATTAAAGTAATTAAAAGTAGTTCAAGTTGAGGAAGTAATTGAGAAGTAATTAAAATTAATTCAAGTAGTAATTAACTGGATTTAGGCGTAGAATATTAATTTTACGAGGAATCACAAGTTTCGGGAAGGCTTAATTTAAATCGATTTATAAAGATATTACTATCTGTTCGGTAGAAGTAAAATATTTCTTTCTAATGTCCATCCTCCCGAGCACTTCATAGAAAACTGTTTCCTATCCTCAGACGCTCAGATTCTTCAAAATTTATTTTTTTTTGTCGTTTTCCGGTTAATCTTAATCCTTAAGATGTTTCTATTTTTTAAATTTCAGTTGAGTGTAATTTTAATGTTCTAGTACAAAATAAATCCGTCCTGTTGTAGATTCTGTGGAAGAATAAGAATATATATTTTTATATTTTAGTTAACAGCTTCTTTTCAATTTTAAGATATAATACGTTTTAAAATAATTGGCTTCTGGACTAGGTATAAAATTTATCTCCAGATCATGCCGTTCTTATTTAAAAACGAACAAAAAAGAAATTAAATTTTAAAAACACAATCATTCAAAAAAAAAAAAAAAACCCCGTAATACAGGAAGCAGCATTCAAATTTGCACAGAACGGCCAACAACTTCACGTGTGTCGGCATGGTAGTATCCTAAATCTGTCAAGGGCATTAATTTATCGATTAACCAACGGTTATAAATTTCAGTTGCAGTTCGGCCACTGGCGAGTTACGTTGCATTTTAAAATGTTATTTAGCGTGCCGGCAAAATTCACAAAAGAATTTCATCAGCATAATGTTATTTGTGTTCATCTTAGAGGAAAAACCACCTGTATTAATTTTTATTTTATTTTTAAGCCTGCCTCAATGTCCCGCACAAATTAGAAAAGTAAAAATTAAATAATAAAAGAGAAAGAATCCTCCCCTGCCCCGCTCTCCCCCTGATGGAGGAGGCGCCACTTTGCGTAGACGAAATATAAATAAAAATAGCAACGATTTGTGAATTTTTTCATGATATTTTGTCCGGTTTTTTGTTTACAATGGCAAAATTTCGTGGACTTTGGATCATTTGTTCAACAAAAAAATTTATGTATAAGAAAAAAAAAATATATAAACATATAGAAATAAAAAAATTAAAAACTTAGAAAATGTCAATTTAAAGCTGATGCAAGGTTTTGATAGCATTTCATAAATTCATTTAATTTACTTTTTAAAATATGCTTACAACGAATTATCGCGAGGAATTCCAGAAATTAGTAAAATTTAAAGTGTTGATAAACAGAACGGGGATTTTTCGGGCGCAGTGCAACGTATATGGGGTTAAAGTTAAGTACTATTTAAAGACTTACATTTATTTATTTTAATTTTCCTTCCAGGATCAAGGTGGGAACATTTTTGCACGAATTTCACGCAATAAGATAAATTGCTTTTTAAACACAAATTAACAAAAAAATTTTATTTAAAAAGAAAAAAGAACGCGCGAAATTAAAATGTTCTTTTCGTAAATACACTTTCAATAGTTTAAAAAAAAACAAAAACACTTTCTTAAATAGTCCTTAAGGCTTAAGATCCTTGCAGTCACTTTTTATAATTTATAATTAATTTAAAAAGCTAACGCTTAAATCACAACGACTGGAAGATGAATAACGAAAAAACGAATTGAATAGAACGATTCTTCGCGACTTCTTTGGGACGACAGAGAGTAAGTAAAAAGCGGTTAACAAGATTTTGTCGATCTACTCCCGATCGGTGATCATGCTTTTGACGATTTTCTTCAGTTGCACTTTGTTTTTTGTCTTTTATACTTCTCCAAATGAAAAGGAGCCTGTCAGAGCGCGCTAGCTAGACGGGGGCGATTTGTCTCCGGAGCCCAAGCTCTTAAAAATTATTGAAAGTTCGAAACGATCGACTCTTTTTCTCTTGGAAAGAATACGGCTAATCAGTTTTCTTATTATCTTTTTTCAATATTTTAGTAGACGATTCTCTCTGTTTGTCTTCAACAGCTTGCGATTATTAAATCATTCTACGGCTCTTCCTCTCTTTCTCTCTCTGCCCCTTTTAAGGAGGTACTTCGGACGATTTTCTGAGTAATTGGCCTCTGTCCAGTTTTACTTCACATTTTGATAACGAGATATGGCAATTAAATTAAAAAAAAAAAAAAAAAAAAAATTACAAAATTTTTATCAATAGAAAGAAAACTGTAGAAATTTTAATTCTAGGGCTGTCGTCGCCAATCTCAAGATTTTCTTACTTTTTGCTCTTTTTTCTTTTTAGGCAGGTGCGAATAATTATATTAAGTGATTGTTTATTTTTTATTTATTTGAGGGTAATAAAACTCATATCAGGACCACCTTTGTACTTTTAAACGAGCAGGAAACCCTCTTATCGGACGTGAATGAAATTGCCTCTTCAACTAAAAATAGTAGGTTGATTTTATTTCCTTGGGTTCAAATTTTCCATACCGTACCATTAATAATTTTACTGGGCAATATAATTTAATTGAATTTCTTTTTTCGGCCTCTATGTATTTGATAATTATTCATTTTATTGGCGTAGTATATTTTGTGTTATTTTTATAGCCCATCATCAAACACGTGTGCTAAATAGTAATTCTGTTTATAGTCATCTTTTAGAATTTAGATTATTATTAGCGAAAACGTGTGCTAAATAAATTCTTATTTTTTCTTTTTCCTTTAATTTTTTTTTTTTTTTCTGGGGAGACCCGCAAGCATGCAGTAGTCAAGCAAGCATCAGGCTGCGTTCACTCACCCAGCGGATGTTTACCGGACTACTGACCATGGACCAGACGCCTGCTAAAAACAGAGAAGCCTCTAAGAAAAAAACAAAAAAAAAATGTATACATACATATATTTTAAATATTCAGATTACATGAGAGCCGCGCTGCTGCTGAAGAAGATCCGGAACGGCACGAGCCAAGTGCGCTTGTCTTATCTCCTCAAGAAATTATATTTTCCTCCTTTCCCTGTGGCAGCCCCTCTCCATCATCGAGGGAAATAAAATGAGCAGCAAAAATCATGTGGTCAGTTATGTGGCGCATGATAAGCGAGTGGACATTGGAACCACGCGGAACGCTCTGAAGACGGTGGCTCCAAGTTTGCGGCTACTATGGCGCTCCCTTTACCGGCCGTCTCTTCGCCGCTGCTCTACGAACTGGATGTTCTTTTTTACTGCCGTCCTACTTTCCGCTCCCCGTCCATGTTCGGGGAGACCCCAGAGTCGGGAGCTCGTTCAAAGACTCTTCTGGCCAGTGTAAGACCTCGTCGTCGTCGTCGTCATCGTATTGCTCACAATCTAAACTTTCTCTTCTAATTAATCTCACACTTGAGGCTCGCTAGACAGCGGCTGGTCTCTGATCCCAGGTGCTGCTCCGGTGAGGGTGATTCAATTGCTAATACTTCCGGCGAAAGCCTCGCCGGGATTATGATTGTAAGAGGACTTTGCACCCTGCCTACGTTTTATGTATGTATATATATATTTAATTTAATTTTCTTTTTAGGGTATTTGTAGGAACATATGCAGAAAAAATAAAATAATATCTCACCGCTCTCGGCTGAATAGATTATTTTAATTAAAGTATCGATGGCTATTAGGTAAATCGCTGGAATTCGCTGATAAGTTATTTTATTTTATTGCCTTTAACCCTTAGCCGGGTGACGTAAAATTCTTCATTTTGTAATCTTATACATGCAGGTGCGGTTAATTTAGTTCTCTGGCTAAAGCGCTAGTTGCTAGTTAGATAAGATTTTAAACTAATTTTAAGTCAGTTTTTATTTTATAAAAAAGAGCGCATCAATAAAGGTACGGACACACCAAAAGCGAAGCGAGCGAAGCGAACAATTTAAAAAATTTGGGTGCCGTACAAATCAATTGAAGTGTCCGAATAGAACGCGACATGAGCGAAGCGTCTACTGCGACAGAATGTTCCCAAATTTTAAATTTTTCGCGCCGCTTCGCTCGCTTCGCTTTTGGTGTGTCCGTACCTTAATTGTTTGCTGTTATTCGCATAACGTGTTTAATGCTTATGCATTTTCAAAATCATAAGAAATGTGGACTCACAATTTAAATAATTAAGCAAAAACTCAAAATCAATTTTTACATAGAAAGAGAGAGCTCGAGCAACAACTTGCAACTAGAATTTTCTATATAAAAATCGAAACTGAGCTTTTACTTAGTTTATAAGAATATGATGGATTATGTTTCGTTTCAAATAGACTAAAATCGTTTAAAATTATTTATTGATTTAAAGGTGCCAGGACATGCTAGAGGTGATAGCCCCCAAAATAATGAGAGGCAGTCGCTTGAGATTTAATTTGAATTAATAATTATAAATTAGCCGGAGGAGCCGACGATAAAGCTGCCACGTGGGGCCCGCTTTAAAGGTTATCGCCCAATCTCCGGTCAGCAGCGAGCGCCCCACAATATACCAAATACTATTTTATTTTCTATTGGGGCTTGAATTGAGTGAGGGGCGATAAAAATGAAACACAAAAAACGCGAGGATGCTGCGCTGTGATCTTTCTCACGCATAACTAGCGGCCGCCGGAGCGTCTCCTCCCGACCCCGGAAGAGATTGTATGAGCGGAGGCGCACAGGAGCGTCCTCTTATCTTTAACAGAAATGATCGATGGTGTTTCTATTGATTTTCTAGAAATATTACAAGATGCCAGCTAATTTACAGGATAGGAGGGTAAAATAAAAATAAAAAGATAAGTAATAAACTCCAAAAATCCCAACAGTTTCTCTATTCAGTTTAAAATTGATTTTTTCGAATGTAATTCACCCGCAAATCGCATTTTTAAGTGGCACAAACCAATAAATTAAAATTTTTTTTAAATAAGATAACAGCCGCATATTTTTCCCCTGTGAATCACACAAAAATTTGTTAAATAATTGGCTAAAAGGCTCCGTTTTGCTGGGGTCGCTTTCTGGGGCAAAGTCCGATGCGCACAGCGAACGCGAATTTTTTTTTTCTTCTCTTTTTTATTTTTCCTCTCCCCCATTTCATAATTAATAAATTCCAGAAAATTATATTCGCTGCTGTGGCGTTGTTGTTGTTGTCGTTGTTGTCGTTGTTGTCGTCATTTTCGCTGTTTTAATGAATAAAATCGAGAAGCAATAAAATTTGTAATTCCGCTGATTTCAGAAGTCAGGGACTTTGCGATAACGATTTGTATGCCTGTTACATATATATATAAATATATTTTTTATATTTTCGCGGGGGTGGGACTTTGGACCTTAATTCAATGGAAAACGTGTGGTCAAGTTTTTGTGTCGTAGTAGCCGCCGCCGGCGCCGCCGCCACCACAGCCCCTCACTCCGTCCTAGCGACTCTTTCAGCAGATGTAATTAAGACAATTTCCGAAAAGTCTAATTTTAGATTAATGATTTTCTAAATTGATATGTAAAATTGTTCTACCAACTTAATAGTCTTCGATTCTTAAAGTTATTGGGACGAAAATGAGTATGTAGCAATTTATAAATATTCAATATTCTAGGACGTTTAATTTTTTTTTGAGCAAAAACAAATGTATATTTATATTCACGTTATTAAGTAGTTATACAATATTTACAAATGTTCAAATCCCTCAAGAGTTCAAATTTGCGCGCCATGCTGCATAGAGCCATCTAGCGGGATTACTAAATTTACATTTAGTTCAGTCCGCACCCTCGGTTTGAGTCTACGCTAGTAGGAAACACACCATCGAAAAATCGAACAGGAGCAACAGAGGCCCAGAAATCGACGCAAGCAAACAAGAACTCAATCGGCTAATCGAAAAACAGAATAAAATCAATAACTACTCGTGAGCCGAATACGACCCGAATTTGCACGAACACACTTCTTTACAGTTAGAGAATGTGTGTAAAACGGCCATAGAAATTCCCTCCTCTCTCACTCACTCAAGCAGCCCGAAAGAGAAGGATATATTAACGGCTAGGTCAATGCATAAGTATAGGTGTACTAAAAGAAAACAAATGAAAGGAGCAGAGATTTATTTGCGGCATTATCAAGCAGAGTGATAGAGAAGGTTATACAGAACTGTTTTTTTCTTGCATGCATAATTTCAGATTGACAGGACAACGGCCATCTTGCGCATCAGTTCGAATCAGAGCTGTGTTGATGTCTGCAACATCGCCGTGGGGTTACGGATGAATTGGACACTTCCCATACAAAACTGTGGGTTTCCTGAAGATCGGAGGTCAAGTCTCAAAAAGAATTTGTTTCAAAAGACCAATAAAAAATGTATGCCCGGAGTTGTGTTTTTAATTTAATTCTTTCAGCTGCAAAACACAAAAGATCAAAAATTCATGCTTTCATCCATTGCGAGAAATAAGACCGCGTTTCCTGCAACACCACAGAAAAAAACCTATAAAAATATATATATAAAAAATCTATATTAAAATTATTTGAACAAAAATAAAGGCGGCCTTTCACAGATGAGTGGGGAAGCGAAACTTCCGGCCGCCTAAAGTAGGGAAAACAAATTTTGGTAACAGGAGCCCATGAATTAGGAAAATAACAAGCAAAAACGTCGCCCTGCTGCGGCTCCTGGGCCCCTGTTCGATTTTGCAATTGTGGCGCTTCCAAAATCTAAGAAATCGAACAGGAGTCCAGGAACCGCAGCAGGGCGAGGTTTTGGCTTGCTGTTTTCCTGATTCATGGGCTCCTGTGACCAATTTTTCTTTTTACACGGGCAGGAATTTTGGAGTATCTGCCGGGCGGTTTTTCTTAAGGTTTTCGAGAGGGCGCCATTATTTCTGTGAAATAAATTACTATTCGGATTTTTACGGCTATTAGTGAGGTAAATTTAGGTCTTTTATGGTTTTGTGTATTTTTGCAGCATACTTATGCATTGACCTAGCCGTTAATATATCCTTCTCTTTCGGGCTGCTTGAGTAGATTGGAGGGAATTTCTATTGCCGTCTCATTCAATTCTCTCAGATTTCTTACTCTCTAACTGTAAATAAGAGTGTTCGTGCAAATTCGGATCTTGTTCGGCTCAATATTTCGATTAGCTGCTTGAGTTCGCATTTGCTTGCGTCGATTCCTGGGCCCCTGTTGCTCCTGTTCGATTTTTCGATGGCGGGCCTCATACTAGCGTAGACTCAAACCGAGGGTGCGTAGTGAACTAAACGTAATTTTATTAATCCCGCTAGATGGCTCTAGACAAAATGACGCGGACATTTAAAATTCATAGCAATTAGATAAATTTATTCATTTATTCCAATAATATTTTACAAAAACAATTTTCAGGTGCACATTTAACACAATTCAACAACAAAAACAAAACAAAACAGAAAAAACTGTGAGGATCAGAATAACTTTGCGGCTCCCATGCGAATATTTGTAGAATCGTTCGTTTCAAATGTGACTAAAATCCGAGAGATCCCAAGCTCTAGCTACTTTAATTTTTTTTTTGTTCGAGACAAATTAAGTGAATTCTGTTACCCGTAGCTAAGGGTGTAGCCCATATTTTCCATAAGGGTCTCCTTGATTGCTGGCTGAAGAGCCTTTTGCATGTACGTCGTCAAAAGGCTGCGAACTCCCATCGAGAAAAGTTGCTCCAGCTGTCGTTGCATTGATTCGCTCACAACTTCCTCTGTGTCCTCTTGATCATTGGGGAGAGGTTGGTGCGTTTGGGGGCGGCGATTATTATGCCACGCCCCTCCATATCCTCCCGTTGAGGGTGGAGCCGCCGCGTAGGGTTTTCGATCGAAAAGAGTAGCTCCGAAGAGCTCAGAAAATGTCCTCGCATTATCTGGATTGGAATCGATGATGTTATCCCTAAAATTCACGATATCCTCGGCTCCGTCAGGAATGTAATTGGGATCGTATCGTTTCGGAGAGTAACGTCTACTAAAACTCTCCCCATTATAACTGTAAGATAAACGCTTCTCAATCTGTTTCCTTTTCGAATTCGTTCGAAATTTTGTAATGGCATTTTTCCGGCATCCATGGGCGAAAACGGATAAAAATCCGGGCTCAGAAAAATGCGAATCAGTTCGTACCGATGCAGAACCGCTTCGTCGGGCCTCCTCATTCGATGTTAGGGGGACGGTACGAAATTCGATTCCGGCATGACGTAGCCGCAGAATCATATTGCAGGCGCCGCCGAGAGGGTGCAAAATAATCCGTCCGCTTATTGTCAAATCTGGAAAAATCAAGCGAGTGTCCAACGTGTGATTTGAGCTGCTAAAGTGGCACTTGTCGACGTGAACCCATCGAGAATTTTGGGGTAATCGTACGCGCAATTCGGCGACTTCAACTTTGGAAACAGGCAGCTCCTTTCCTTCAGGGAGTGATCCTTCCTCGTAGAATTTATCAAGTTTCTCGCTCAACTGCTGGCCACCGAAAGGCGGCACGGCTTCTTCATTTTGGCCACCGTAAAGCGAATGATAAACGGAGTAGGGGGACAGCTCCAAGTAAGTTCTACTGCCCGAAGCGGTCCTAGTCCTTCGAACAATGTGCTCGAGGGCGTTCTCTAGACGGTTCGAGCAAAAATACGGCTCGTACGGGCTATTCGGTGCATTTCCTGAAACATTTTATATTTATAAATGTACTATAAATTGAATTGTTTCGTATTTGTTACCCGCCAAAACAACTCCAAATAGTGCAACATAAATTGCAGTTAACTTCCACAAGACCTTCGAGTGCATGCTGAGTCCATTTAAGCACTGGTTCACGGTTGCATCCTCCTCTTTCTCCTTTAACCAAAGTAGGTAGGTAGCGAGTGATATATAAATAAACAGAAAAAAATTAAAAATTCAATTTTAGAAGCTTCCACCTCAAAGTGCGCCAGGTGAATGACAAAAATGTTTCTTGCTCCAGTGGAAGTGTTGCAGGCAAAAGTAAAATCCTCATCGTGCTCGTGTTCTGGAACTCTAAACTTAAAAAACTTTCACGTAATTTCGAGGCGCCTTCTACAGCCCCTTGGATATATTTTTCTTTTTCCTTAATTATTTATCGCTTCAGCAATTTTCATTTCACTTCCCACGCACAATGTAAAAAATTCATGTTTACTTCTCCCTCACCATAGTTGAGCGTAGTTGAATTTTTACGGTTTCATTCTTGCGCCCGCTAATTACCCACGACAAGCTGAATTAAAAAAGAAGAAAAAAAATGTGGGAGAACAATGAAGAAATAAGAGATACGTCTTCAAGTGTATTCTCAGATGATTTCTATTTTCCTGTCTTCTTCAACAAAACGGGGTCAAGTTTAAGTGTCTGTGAACTCTGGAAGAAAAAAAGAAGAAAGTTGCCGAAGGCAAGTCACCTGGAGAACGGATATGATCCTAATTATGTTATTAAAATAGCGATTGATTTTACAAAGGCTTTATTTATTCAGTTTATAACAAGGATAATTCTTTAAATTGAGGTTAATTGTTGTTTAATTGAAGGGGCGTATTCAAGGCAAAGCCGATCGAATTCCTCTTCCTTTTTGCAGAGATCTGTCACGAAAGGGCCATCCGGATAGAATTGCCGGAGCTGTTCAATGTACCTGTTAATGACTTCGGGACTCTTTCCGGTGAGATGGGATAAAACAGTTAAATTGACCAGAGTATCATAATCATTATGTTTTTTCGTCAGCGATTCTTTTAGCACGCTCTCGGCATCTTCATACCGTTCTTGGCCGATGTGACAAACAGCTTGACCGTTAAGAAGTAGGGGCGTCGACGAATATTTCTCACAAAATTCTTGGAATATATGGAATGCATCTTGCAATTGTTCTCCCCCAGTTCCGATATTAACCCAAGCCTGGGCGAGTTGTGTGATTGTGGCATCATCACTTTTTTCCTGCATTTTAGCAACAACCTGTCGCGCTAGGTCAATTCGATTCATTTTAAGCAAGCAGTGGATCGCTACGGCCATGCATTCCAAATCATCTGAATCATGGATGATTCTAAAAAAAAAAAGACGGGGGGAAATTGATAAAATAATTGATTTGAAATAAATGCAAATTATTATCTTACTTTAGCACATTTTCGTATAGTCCCTCGTGGCAGAAAACAATTGAAGCAGCCATCTGCCAAATATTCGTCTCCCCAACATCTTGCTGAAGCTTTTCTGTGAACAATTGGATGACATCTTCCCGCTTTTCCGGATTTTTAAAATAATCGTACAGGTGTCGGAAGGCGATTAGCGCTGTTTTATTATTTTCCTTAATTTCACTTGGTATTAAGCGGACAGAATCGATCGCCAGGTAGGAGTAATAAATGTATGCAACCAATTCTGGGGCTCCGGTGTTTTGTTCCGGAAGCACCGTATTAATGCAATTCATAAAATTCCCAATATAGAAGAAATTCTTGGCATCGAACATGACCGCGCTAATGTCATCATTATCGCCTCCAACTTTATTCATATCGGTAATAATTTCTAATAACAAAATTGTTGGGTAGAACCGAAGTGACGTGTCTTCACAAACTTTTTGACGTTTCAGCTTTTACTTGTCAAAATGTGTCAATTTAGCTAAGGCTTAAATCGAATTTTATTCAAGGCATGAACCGATTTAAAAAAATTAATTACACCTGATGACGTCTATTAAGCATATTAAAAATTCATTCAACTAGACAGTAAACGCTCGCTGCTGTCAGAAGAAGGCGTGTTTGTTTTGCGTTCATCTTACGTTTCTTGTTTCTTGTAATTTAATGATGTTTTTGAGTCTGTTAAAAGTGCAGTAAACAATTTGTCGGGCGATTAATTCAGTTCGTTCTCTATATATTTTTGTAACTAAGGACTATGATAAAATAGGAGCGGGCAATTCCGCACATTAAAACGACCCCCCAAAGAAGTCACGAATTGCTGGCCACACCTTTCAGGTAAATAGATAACAACAAAAAAATTAGGGAGCGCGTTGGGTGGTGCAACAGGGTGCTGCCCAGTGGGTTGTTATTGTCACCGAAGCACCCGCTTGCATAATTTCTATTTGAGGAGGAAAACAAAGTAATATTAACTTACCCTCGGCGCGCGGGTAGAAATTGTGTTTTTTCCGAGCATAGCTGCCCTGTTAGTCACCGCGCGCTCGGTGACTTATTCAAGCTCATTCCACGGGAATTGCTAATTAAATTAAGCAGAGATCGCTCGTTACGGAGGAGCCCAAGTAAATTACCTTCTAAGCTCTGAGCTGTCTTAAATAAATTAAGAGAAATTGACCTTTCGTGTCACGGATGTTTCGTTGAAGATAATCCGGCGAGTGGTTGACGCCATCAGAGTCTTCCGCCTTACGCTCCTTACATTTATTATTTAGTAGGGGATTGACATCGATTATATTTTGAAAATATAAATTCGCAGGTGGCAAGAATAAAATCATGTTGCTGAGACCTGCCGTGGTGCAGGTCCTGTTCCTCTTGTTGTGCAACGGGCAGCAATATCAGCCCCAATATACGACTTATGGACAACAGCAGACCCAGCAGAATCCCTACGGGCCCCAAATATTCCAACAGCAAGCCCAGCAAGATCAGATCCGGACCCAGCAGCAGCAGGATCAAAATAGAAATTACCCTACGCAGCAGCAGCAGTCCCAATTTCAAAATCAACAATCCCAATTTCCAAATCAACAGTCCCAATTTCAAAATCAACAGTCGCAATTTCAGAATCAGCAGTCCCAATTTAATCAGCAGTCCCAATTTAATCAGCAGTCTCAATTTAACCGGGACAACAAATATAATATCCCGGAAAAAGGTAGTTTCTACGACCAGACGAGCACCGCAGGCCTTAGGAAAAGTTACGCCTTTTCAGCGTACGGAAACGCCCTAGACGGGATCAGCGAAAGCAATTTTTGTCCAGAGTATTGGACCGCTCACAATCAGATTTGCTACCGGTTCATTCGGTCCCCGAAAAGGAATCTTTTTGATGCGAAAAAAATTTGTCGAGCGTATCGGGCAGATCTTGTGAACATCGACAGCATTGATAAGCATTCGTTCATCTTAAAAGAGTTAATTCTGCAGAATCAGAAGCAAAATAGATACTTTATTTCGGCAAGACAAACATCACCGGGGAACTGGGTAAATGAAGACAACACCCAGCTTGTAAATGTGGAGGACTCCTTCTCGTACGAGGAGCATCAAATCGAAAATGATGATCTCCATGATAATAGATTTTTGGTCGATAGAAATCAGCTTAATGCAGCTGCTCCCGAGGGCAGTGGAAGGCGATATAGCTTAAATTTTGGGGCACGTGGAATGGGAGGGAATGATAGTCGGCTGGATTATGGAAGAGATCGTCTAGTTTATGGATATTCAAAAGCAAAGGATAGGTGGATGTTTATGCCCACTTGGGATTTTGAAAGGAATCTATTCATTTGCGAATCGAGAGAACTCTTCAGTCCGGAAAATATAAATATTTTGGCAGATGAACGTCGTCCCTTCGACTACGGTCTTGAAGTTAGAGATTTTGAGAAGATACCGCGCGGACCGTTTTTTATCAAGCAACCAAAAGAGGTTACCTTCGATACGACTAAAAGGAAACTTATCAACGATGTGACTTTAAGTTGTTTAGCTGGAGGCTATCCTACACCGACGTACACGTGGTTTAAAGAAGAATACGTGAACGATGACATTCGGTACAAGAACATCGATCCGCTGGCTGACGATCATTTCACCCTAAGCGGCGGAAATCTTATAATTCATGATCCCCAACAGATAAATGATCAGGGGGTGTATCACTGTGTAGCGACGAATAAATTCGGAAGGATTAGGTCAGAAAAAGCCGCCCTAAATTTCGGTTATATAATGGAATTCAATTTGAAACGATCCCCAGAAACTGGAGACATGAATTGGGGCAAATCGCTCTTCTGTGATCCGCCCCAACATTATCCAGCTGTTAAGTATTATTGGTCGAGGGATTTCTTTCCAAATTTCGTTCAGGAGGATCAGAGGGTGTTTGTGAGCAACGATGGTACCCTGTATTTTTCATCAATCGAAACAGTCGATCGGGCTAATTATTCGTGCACCGTACAGAGCCTGGTGAGTGATACTGGCCGAAATGGGCCATTCTTTCCTCTCCGAGTACATCCAAACAGTGACTATCAAGCTCTGATTTTTGCAAATACATTTCCAAAAGTATTTCCCGAAGCTCCTGTAGCTGGGGACGAGATTCGCCTTGAGTGTGTCGCTTTTGGTTATCCGATTCCGTCGTACAATTGGACTCGAAAGGGTGCTCCACTGCCCCGTCACGCCTATCAGGTGAATTATAATCGAGTCCTAATTATTCCGAATGCAACAATCAACGATAGTGGGGAGTACGTTTGTACAATCGAAAATAGCCGGAAATCTCAGGAGAAATCGATCCTTATCAATATCCAGATGAAGCCAAATTTCACTATACCGCTTCGGGATAAGATCAAGGATTTCAACAGTGAGGTGAGCTTCATCTGTGAGGCGTTTGCGATACCGGACGTTAATTACACGTGGTATAAAAATTCCGAAAAATTGGATATTGATCGTGTCGATCGGGATAAATACACAATACAGGATAATGTGCTCACCATTAAATATCTTGATCCCGAAAAAGACGATGGCATGTACCAGTGTATGGCTGAAAATCAACTTAAAGCTGTCTACAGTTCAGCACAGCTGAGGGTGCTCTCGATGAAGCCGTCGTTCAAAAAACGACCACTCGAATCGGAAATTTATGCAATTTACAATGGGAACACGACAATTGTATGCGATCCAGAAGCAGCTCCGCGTCCAAAATTCCAATGGAAGAAGGATGGTAACGTTATTGGTCCTGGAGGTCATCGACGTATCCTTCCAACGGGAACTTTAGTCATATCACCGACCTCAAGAGATGATGAAGGGATTTACACATGCGTAGCAACAAACACCGGCGGTACTGATGAATCCAGAGCTCGGCTCATTGTCCTTCGTAAGTACCTCTTTTTTATGTTTTTACCTTAAATTATTTAATTTAATTATTTACAGAGGAGCTACGATTTACACAAACCCTCCCGCCCAGAATGACGACCCAAATAAATCAATACATCCACCTGCAGTGCGATGTAGCCTACGATGAAATTTTGGATGTTGCTTTCATTTGGTCGCACAACGGTCAAGTCCTTCGGGATGAAAAAGAGTTCAGGGACAGAAGGATTGTCAGTAGTGTAATAAATTTTATTTTATGTTTATAACTCCAGTAATTATTTGCAGTTGGTTAATTACAATATGTTAACGATTCAAAACGTAACACTTCTCGACGCCGGCGAATACGAGTGCATTGTAAAGTCGGCCGTAAACAGGATCTCAACGAAAACAATGGTAACTGTGGAAGGACCTCCCGGAGCACCTGGCGGAGTTACAGTTATCGATATTGGCAAGGTGAATGCAGTTATTGAGTGGGTAGATGGGACAGATAACGGTCGCCCGGTACTGTATTATAACGTTCTCGGAAGAACAAACTGGAATAAAACTTGGGCTAATGTTTCGACGGAGGTTCAGGCACGTGACGTTGACAGATACACTGGCCGGAAGCAGGCTGAGGTCGTTAATTTAACGCCTTGGTCGCAGTATGAATTCAGTGTTTGTGCCGTTAACGATCTGGGAATTGGACCACCATCAGCCCCGTCCCCATTGCATGGAACAATCGAGGATAGGCCTTACATTGCACCGAAAAATGTGGGTGGTGGCGGAGGAAAAATTGGCGATTTGACAATTACATGGGATCCTCTCCTGCCGCAGGAGCAAAATAGTCACGGCATACATTATAAAGTGTTTTGGCGACTGCACGGTAAAAAGGAGTGGGCTTCAGAAATCCTTCGTAAGCAAGGGAACGTCGGAATGGCTGTTGTTAATATTCCTTTTGATAATTATTACACCCAGTATGATGTTAAGGTGCAGGCTATTAACAGTGTAGGACCCGGTCCGGAAAGTGAGGTTGTCACTATTTATTCAGCGGAAGATATGCCACAAGTCGCCCCGCAACAGCCTGTTGCTAGAGGTTTTAATTCAACAGCTCTGAATGTTACATGGAAGCCTATTGAAGAGACTAGAGAAAAGGTTCGGGGCAAATTAATAGGACACAGGGTAAAAGAATTATTTTAACTTAAATATTCAATCAATTAAAAATATTTTTATTCTGTAATAAAAGTTGAAATATTGGCGAGCAGACCATTCTGAAGAGGATGCAACATACCTTTTGTCCCGGACAACAAGACCATGGGCCTTAATTGTTGGTCTCCAGCCCGATACTTATTATTTAGTTAAAGTTATGGCATACAATGCGGCTGGGGAGGGTCCTGAAAGTGAAAGATACTACGGTAGAGATTTATTAATTTGTCTTTTATGAACACCTTTTCTCATTTTAAATTTATTTATGTTTTCGTTTTTTTGGGAAACAGAGCGGACATATCGAAAAGCACCACAGAAACCGCCGTCATCAGTTCAAGTTTATGGAATTAATCCTTCAACAGTTCGAGTTGTTTGGCGATATGTGTCACCGTCCCAAGAAGAGGAACCGATTATGGGATATAAGGTAATTTAAAGTGAAAATAGACATAAACCATAACAAGAAAAAAATTAATATAAATCAGGTACGAGTCTGGGAAACGGATCAAGACATGTCAACGGCGAATGACACAATCATAGAAATTGGTGAGCGACTAGAGGCCTATATAAATAATTTAACCCCTGGAAAAAGTTATAAAATGCGCGTTCTTGCGTTCAGTAATGGGGGTGACGGACGCATGTCAAGTCCAACGATACGGTTTCAAATGGGTAAGGCATCTAAACGAGAGGCATTTATTTAAATATCAAGCTCGAAAATACTAACAAATATTTCTTGTTTTTTTTTTTTATCATGTAGGAAACACGCATGCTCCAAACACAGCAAAAAAATCAAGTCTTAACCAAGCTATCGTAGCTGGAATCGTAATGTTTGTTTACACACGGAATGCGGCTATTTTTTAGCACCCCATTTTATAGTCTTTATTTTATTTTATTGTTTCTTTTTAAGTATTTTTACATTTTTATTTTATTTTTTTTATGTACAATTTATTGATAAAGTAGGAAGACATAAAAAGGAAATAGATTATTCCGCATACCGTCCATATACAAATCATTCCAATTCTTTCTATATGCTAAGACTTTGTTTTCTCACTTATTTTTAATTATTATTTACACTTATAACGGCATGTGCACATTTCCTGTAATTAATTCCATACAAAATCTCCTTTAAAAGAATGTATTTTTGTCGAAACGCAACAAGTGACCTTGTTAATTGTATGTAAATGCTCATAAAAACAAAGTTGATGCTCATTTGCAATAGTAAAGTAACAAAAAAAGAAGAAGAAAAACTATAATTAGTATTAGGACAAGGAAGAATCTCATTCCAAACACTAAATAAATTCGCTCAAAAATTAAAACTTATCTACAACAACACTTAATGTAAATTAGAGACTTAGGGTCGACTTTATAAAACGTTGGGGAACCTTATCAGTACCAGAAAATTCGTCCAATAACTTTAAAATCCAGCGGAGGAAAAGTAAATCGAAACGGCGCGGTAGCGTCGATAAAATAAGCAAAACCCCGGCAGTATACAGCTTCTAACAATTCCCCTTCCATCATAGGTTAAGGTATCGTCATCTAGTTTTAAAATTATAGTTGTAATTTTTCAGAAGAAAGTAATTAACAAATTTTTATATATTTTCTACAAGACAAGACCGTTCGGTCCGTACCTTAGCAGATTTTTTGTAATTAAGAAGTCAAATTATATTTGTGAAATATATTTTTACAAGAATACACTGCATTTACTTTATGACATCCCAAATTTATAAAAAAAAAATTGTGTCTTACGTTGCTGTTGCTTCTTGTCTGAAAAATAATTCAAAAGATAGTAAAACATCCACTTCACTCGTAAATATTGCCACAGTTACAATATAAAAAAGGCCATTTTATTGAAAATATTTCCTGTTCGAATTAAGTTACTACTACCGTCTAGAATTTTCAAAAAATCGAATTTTTTTTTCGACTCCTTTCAAATTTTGTGAAGAAATTCATAACAGAAACAAAATTTAGACCTGTATTAGCTGGATTAGTATTATAAATAAAACGCACCAATTGACCGCTAGTTAATTTCCGGATCTACTGAACCGATTTGAACAAATCTTGGTGCGTTTTGTTTATTAAGCTGGCCCGTGTGGTAATCTACCACATTTGGCATAAAAAAAGAAAGAAAAAAACTTTGGCAAGAAAAGAATGGTACTTTTGCGCCCCTTGCAAATAAGAAAAAAGGGAAATTTAATGAAATTTTTTATTTTTTTTTGTATTGAGGGTCTTACAATGTTGTTAAAAATATCTAAGAAGGAGGCTGAGAAAGACATTTTTAAAAAAGTGTGTTTTTTTGACTCACCCTAAAACCACTGAAATTTACTGCGTATGCACTCGTCATTTAATTTATTTTATTTTTATTTACTTTACAGTCCGAGGCCGAGATTTTTGTAAATTTTCATTTAATTTAATTTTCACATTCACTTTTTTCTACGGCCCCGATAACTTGAAGTTTCATAAAACAGTTATCACTCGGAAGTTAAAAAGCCAATGGAAGCCATCTTTGATCAAAATCCTTCTAGAATTTTCGATTGGCCGCCATCTTCAAAACAATTTTAACACTTGCGAAATGTTGCGAGAGTAATTCAAAGAATTTAAGTAAAAGTCAAATATAATAATGTTTAAACTTTCCAAACGCAAATTAAATGAAATTTTGACTTCCCACACCCCGCACAGGACCACGACGAAATGCTCGAAATAATTTTGCAGAACTGCCAATTCGCCGTTAAACGTTCTGGAACATTAAAATTCGCCGGAAATGAAATTTTCGCCGTTAAGCGAGCTTTTTCAGGATCATCAGAAATTTTTAAGATGGCATAACTTTGTAACGACAGGTTTTGAAATGGAAAATTCTGTGTGTTTTTAATAAAGTAAAAGTTGAAATTTCTCGAAAATCAAACGTCGGATGATATTAAAAATAATTATTTCAGTTAAGCTCGAACCGAAAATAAAACGTTTTATTTTCCCCGAATTTTGTTTTTCGTTAAAATGGCCACCACCAGAGCTTTTTTATTTGCTCATTTCCTTTGAGTTGCTTTGAAGAAATCGGCGGGAAAACAAGATGGTGGTAATTTTTCTGGAAAGCTCTGGGGCTTTGAACTTTGAGCTTTCTTCATATCTCAACGTAAGCATATTCGACGTCCGACTGTTGCCCACCCTGAAGATGACTGCCAACTCTGTGAACTTTAGGCGAACTTTCTTTAGAGCTTTTGGCACGTACACACCTAATTTTACTTTGCCAGAAATTACCGCCTGCACGGACACGCGTCGACTCACACACACTCAGAGCGCTGTGCTGTGCTCTTTCCAGGAGTTTCTCGCGCGAGTGTTGGCTGCTGTGCGATTGGGAAAAACAAAAAGAAAAAAAATAAAACATCTGAGTTGTGTGGTGCCGAGGATTTCATGATGAAGTGTTTTCCCCATTTTCCTGTGGTTTTTCGAGCTCTGTGAAAAATTGTGGGTGAATTGATTAGATCGAACGGGAATTGCCGAGATCTAACGGTGCTGCTGCATTTTTCGTTGACAAGTGCGCGCTCTTTGTTACCCGCAGAGGAGAGCTCGAGAATAAAGGAAAAAAGAGGAAAATTTTTGTGCCCATATTTCGGGGGCCAGCAGGTTCCGTTCGTTTTTCTTCTTTCTTTCTTTCTTTTTTTTTTCCTTGCTGTTGTTGTTTTCTTTTTGTTCCTCTGATCTGTTCTCTTGTGCTGCTTAATTGCGTGCAAAGGGCGAAAGAATGACAATAAAGCCTGTCGTCACCTCGAAGTCTGCTGAAAAGAAGGAGCCCCACAGCCATCAGGAGTCCCAGACCCAGAATTTGGTCGTTTCGAACGTTCGCAGCAATCACCGCAATGTGGTTCTGAACAATAAATCCAGCGTTGAAGGTCAGGTGGGTAGTTAATTGGGTGAAAATTCATACAAAAGAAAAACAGTGGGTTGAGATTGAGGGAGGGCGATTTTCTTTTGCTACTCTTGTACTTATTTTCCCTCTTGTTTTTTTTTTGCCTCAAATTGATTAGAGCCCGCAGCGACGTGGAGATGTTTTCGAAGACATTGCACGTCATCGTAGGAGTCCTCATAAGAGGTATGTACCTTTAATATTTTTATTATTATTTTTTTCTTATATTTTATATTCAGTGGGAATCGTTCGAAACGTGATCATCACAAGCGAGAGCAAAGGGAACGAGAAAAGGTTTGTTCAAGTCCACAGTATGCTGTATTGTCAAACTGCAGCAGCCCACATTCATCGGGCGCATCGTCTGGGAAGTCACCGAAACATGCCTCGATTTCGTCAAGCTCCTCTTCAGGGGGACAGGGTTCCGCAAATCATATGGCTGTCGTTGAAGAGACATTTTCTGGATATAATAGCGGGGATGAGCATTTAATGCCAAAAGAGAATCTTCTAACACCGGATGAGTGGAAAAATCGCGATGAGGCGTTCGTAAAGGCGATGTCTGAGCGTGGTTTCATAATTAAGGATATTGCCGAAGATGGAGCCTGCTTATTCCGTGCCATATCCCTACAAATATATGGTGATCAGGAAATGCATGAAGTAATCAGACAGCAAACAATGGATTATATTGTAATTTCATCAATTTTTTACAATTACCCTAAAATTTGAATAATAATTTTTAATTTTCTTCTTCCAAGTACCAAAATCGAGAATATTTTGCCCATTTCGTGACTGAGGATATAAATACGTATGTAAAACGTAAGCGCAACAAGGACTCTCATGGAAATCATATTGAGATACAGGCAATGTCTGAAATATACAACAGACCGGTGGAACTCTACTGCTACAAAACAAGTACATGGCCTCACTTATTTGTAATTAATAAATAAAATATTAATTAATATTTTGTTTAATCCACAGCACCAACAAATATTTTTAACTCTGAGCAGATTAACAATGGCTACGATCCGTTGCGTCTCTCCTATCAAAGGGGATCTCATTACAACGCAATTTTGGACCCCTATAATGCTTCCGTCGGTGTCGGATTGGGTTTAGCTGGATATAAGCCCGAATCGCAAACACGTGAGGCAATACGTCTAAGTGAACAATTGGAAATTGAACAAGTAACATAATTTGTATGATTTAAAAAAAATTAATATATAAAATTTTTTTTTCTCAATTTTCAGACAATGTTTGAAGATAAGCTTAAAACAACAGATTGGGAGGCAACTAATGAAGCAATCGAAGAACAAATTGCTCGTGAATCATATCTACAGTGGTGTAGAGAAAATATGCAGAATGTACAACAGAAAACATCTTCAACAAATGGTACAACAAGTTCAACAGTTACATCAGCCGAAGCACAATCAGTAAACAGCTCATGCTCAACATCGTACAGTGATCCATCGTTTAGTCCTAAAGATCATCAGATGCAACAGTTTCTTAAGGAGAATGATAACGATAGCAAAAAGCAGCAACTTCTTGAGAAGACGACCGCAATACCGGTTTGTACACAAAATAAAATAGGTCCAGACCCGAGCGGAGAATATTGTGATAGCGATGACACCGACATGAGCAGCTCAAGCTCTGTTGAATATCAGTATCAAGGAGTCGATAAGAAATTTCGTCATAAATGCAGAACGAAGCCACCGCACGGTAGGCTGCAGATGAGGCTTAAGCGACGACGCAAAGATGAGCAAAAAAGGTAATTTATATATATATATATATATATATATATATTAGGGTGTTTTTTTTTTCGTGACTATTTTTTTTTTCAGTCCCACCACGAAATTTTGTGGAAAATACCTAAACAAAAATTCCCTAAAAATTGGAGCCCTTAATATTAATATTAAGTGCTCGACCAAGGCGTATAAAGATTTCCCGTACACGTAAACTTTGATTTTTTTTCTTCAAAACTCTACAGCTCAGAGGCATTTTATGGTATAATCTTGGTCAATGATAGGGTTTCTTCAGAATTGAATGCTCTAGAAAAGTGTCCATTGCGGCGTAACCCTAACTCCCACCAGCGAGGTAGTACGATTCACTAACCCAATTTGTTCATGAAATTCTCGTTTTTTTGCCCCTATCTTGTAAAACACAAGAGGTATAGAAAAAATTTAGTTCACAAACTTGTAGGAAATTCAATTTCCTCCAAAAAGTTCTAGAACATCAAATCGCTAACACCGATATTTTTTGAGATATTGGTTTGAAGTTGAGGTTTCTACAATTTAGCTCAATAATCCATGAAAATTCCACAATACCTCAACTTCAAAGCCCAATATCTCAAAAAATATCGAAGTTAGCGATTTGGTGTTTAAGAACTTTTTGGAAGAAATTGAGTTTCCTACAAGTTTGTCATTTACATTTTTTCTGTAGGTCTTTTTATTTACGAGATAGGGGCAAAAACGAGAATTTCATGGAAAAATTTGGTTTAGTGACCCGTACTCTACCCGCTGGTGGGATTTAGGGTTACGCCGCAATGGACATTAATTAATTATTAATATTAAGGGCTCCAATTTTTAGGGAATTTTTGTTTAGGTATTTCCTACAAAATTTCGAGGTGGGACTGAAAAAAAAAAATAGTTGCGAAAAAAGCACCCTAATATATATAGTAACTATTAATTATTATTATTTAATAAATTCTCACTTGCAGTGATAATGTTAAGGAATCCAGTCAGAATGAGTTCTCTCCGAAACGTTCCAAACAGAGTGATAGATTTGAGGTGGTTCCACCTGAGCAATCGAAAAAATGTGAAATTTTGCCCTCGCACGCTGAGTACCTTGTTGAGACAACAAATTATCTTCCAGGGACATCAAAACAGGCCGAAGAGAGCATACCTGTGTCACAATTTTATCAATCATTGCTCGAATCATCCTACACCGATGATGGTAAGCATTTTAATTAAAATTCGGTTAAATTTATGTAATTAATAAAAGATAAACTTACAGGATTGGGTCAACTCTCCGAAAATGAAATGGTACAAAAAGCCATCCAAATGTCACGGATGGATTTTATTGAGGAGCAGCGTCGTAAGTACGGCGCTAGTAATTTTATGGCTAAAGATGCTGGCGACGAAGATTCAGACACTTCATTCGTGTAATTTTTGAGACCCCACAACACACACACACACACAAACTCATAACTAAGAACAAAGAACAAAAAAAAAAAACGGAAACACGTAACTTTTGAAGAACTTCTGTTTAGAAGCGCCAGCAACGACAACAAAAAATTTAGCATTTAAGAAATTGTTTTTCATTTTCCGGATCCATGAAATCGATGTAAAAGCCGGCATTAAAATTCCGTGTTAAGGAAAAAAGGCATTAGTTACATATATATATATATTTAAAAACAGAAAATGATGAAAAATTATTGTAATTCGGTGTCTGCACGAACAGGAAATAATCTGCTCATTAAATCATCGCCCCGCCCCTTCCCTCCCCCTTCCCCAGTAGTTGGTTAATTGTCAAATCACTAACCAATCCAGAACAGGATGTCATTTATATATTTGTGAAAAGAAAAATGAAATATATATACATAAATATATGTGTACATTATTCAGCGGAAGTGGCGGGGTACTAGGAACCACCTCAACTTTCCTCCTCATCCTTCATCATTCCCCTTTGAGAATTTATTTAAAAAGCAAAAAATTGTGCGCGCGCTGATTTAAAAAGAATAAAACTTTGTACTAAATATTAACGATTTATCGCAACATAAATTTATATTCTTGGGAAAGTAATTCTAAATAAATGTTATCATTTTACAGACAAAATTATGTTGTATATATGTATATATTTAATTTTTTTACCCTTCGCTTTCCTAGTTCCAGACGAATTTCATTGCGAAGTATTGTAAGTTTTCAGGGAGGAGGTTTATTTCTTAATCTGTACACGAACCAAAAGCTGCCCACCTGTGTGCAGTGCCATCTACTGAATAATTCTCAAACATATAAGAATTAATCGATTGACAAAATAATCGTCCCAATATTCTGATCAACAGCTAGATGGCGAATTTTCGTTTCTATTACAGTATATGGAGAATTTGTGGAGAGCAAAAAAGTGAAGAGTAATTTTCGTCTACACTATCATTTGACAAAATAGCCGTCGAAAAGAAAATTTCGAAAAAGGATCTCGGTAAGACATTCATTTATTTAGTTCTCTTTATCAGTAAATTCTCATCTTAAATCCAAAAATAAGTCCTCTTCCATGTTTGGATTAAAAAAAAAAAACATCTTAAAGAAATTTAAGTATTTTTCATATATATATTGTTTTTCTCTTTCCTTTTCATGATGACATAAACCTATTAGTGTAAAAAAAACTCATAGGGACAATTAGAAAAATATATATAACCAGCCGTTTTAACACCCTGCGCTATAACTTATAATTTAATAGAAAAAAAAACATGCGGTTGCCATTTGGCTCTTAGGGCAGCAATACGTCCTGTGGGGAGGGGATATTTATATATATATATACTTTTTTTTCTAATTCACTTTATACATCTTTTAGCAATAAGTTTTCTGTATGCAGCTGCAGGCGTTGTCTTGTTTTGAATTTTATAATAGCAATTTTCCACTTTCAGAAAATGAGCTTTATTTGTTGGTTTCTTCTTTTATTATCATTTTTTATATCTATACAGTAAGAATATCTTAATACGCCATAAAATTCATAACTATTTATTTCATTTTTATTTATTTCTTCTCTTCTACTCTATCCTGTTTGCATGATTTTATTATTTTCTTTAAATCTGCGATCCACGATCACACACATTTATGACATTTGGAACGCTTAAAGACATCCACAGTTTGTTTGCTTGTTTTTGGCGAACATCGAACAAAAATGGGAAAATTAAAATTGTTACTTTTTAAATTACAAATATGATATTGCTGCCGCTGCTATTTGTTGAGTGTCTGAAGAAGTGGGCTGTATAGTTACATTTACTTTTTTTTCCTTTTTTGTTTTATATATGGGACGTTCCACGTCAAACGGATCAAAGCTGTGCCCAAAATTCAGCTTGATTAATTAAAACGTATAATAGCTCAAAAGACTCGTTATTGAATCCTCTTTTCAATAACGTGTGGCTAAATGTGGAAATTCAAGATGGCGGACTTAATATGGCGGCTAAAAGTTGGCCAAAAATCGGATGGTCGGACTAAAAGTGTTGCAAAAAAAAAATGGTTTGGTGGATATAATCGGATATAGGCTTAAAATATTCCTTATATATGTAGCTTTAAAGTTGCCATAGTAGGATTACCAAATCCAACATGGCGGGTCCGAAATGGTGACGAAACTAAGAAGTATCGTCGATGTACTCAAGAATCATTGATCGCACGCACGTTTTTAACATAAAAACATTATTACATGAACTTAAAATACTCCTCTTCCGTCAAACATTTAAAACTGAAATGTTAATCCTGCCAAATTCAAAATAGCGGACCCAAAAGGGTGGAAAATCTGCGAAAATCACCAAATAGTGCAGAAATCATTTGTCCTATTAACGTTTTTGACCCGAAATATTTCTATATGAACTTCAATTACTTGTATTCCATGTCGCAATTTAGTTTGGGTTAGTAACTTTACTAATTAGAAAATGATACAAATTTGAGGGAAACTTTATCAAAATGGAAGTCGAAGGGAGCTGTATTGCTTGCTTTCCGAAGCATTCTGGTGAAAAAATGATCAAATTAATCCGATGACTTTCGAGGCGGAAGGTGGGAAATGATCTGACGTTACGAGGGTTGGTATTGAAGGATATACTATGTAGGAACTCAGGACAGCCAATTAAACCATTTAGAAGTTGATGAGCGGAAATAATATCAGCAATATTATGATGGAGGGTGAGAGGCTGGAGATTTATAAATTGTAAACGACTTTCGTAGGGAGGAAGGCTGAGGTCCCAAGGAAGGTCACGTAGCGCAAAGCGGGTGATTCTGCGCTGAACAGATTCGATCCTGTTGATGGGGGGTTGGTAACGCAACGCGGTGACTGCGACCTAGTAGGGCGCTAGAGGTTGTGGGTTCGATTCCTACGAGAAACCCTGGTTACAAAAAGTAGTATCACAATGGGTCAAAAACGTTAATAGGACAAATGATTTCTACACTATTTGGTGATTTTCGCAGATTTTCCACCCTTTTGGGTCCGCTATTTTGAATTTGGCAGGGTTAACATTTCAGTTTTAAATGTTTGACGGAAGAGGAGTATTTTAAGTTCATGTAATAATTTTTTTATGTTAAAAACGTGCGTGAGATCAATGATTCTTGAGTGCATCGACGATACTTCTTAGTTTCGTCGCCATTTCGGACCGGTCATGTTGGATTTGGTAATCCTACTATGGCAACTTTAAAGCTACATATATAAGGAATATTTTAAGCCTATATCCGATTATATCCACCAAACCATTTGTTTTTTGCAACACTTTTAGTCCGATCACCCGATTTTTGGCCAACTTTTAGCCGCCATATTAAGTCCGCCATTTTGAATTTCCACATTTAGCCACACGTTATTGAAAAGAGGATTCAATAACGAGTCTTTTGAGCTATTATACGTTTTAATTAATCAAGCTGAATTTTGGGCACAGCTTTGATCCGTTTGACGTGGAACGTCCCATATATATATTTCATCAGAGAGAAACTTAAATAATAAAAAATTCTTTTGCCTTAACACATTTTTCTTTTCTTTTAATTTTCGTTTTCACTTTTTACTTTTGTTAAATTCAGTCGTCAAATGCTTGAGATAAGAGAAAATTTGCGGCTAAGTTTTCATTTTTTTCACAAGCGAAATATGCTTGAAGCACTAAATGTTCGGGAAATCCTAGAGCTTTGAGCTGTGTGGAATAAAGAAAGAGAAATTAATGAAATTTTATTTTACTTTATTTAAAAATAAACTTACTCTTTCGATAGCTTCTTTATCTTGTGACGTAACTGAGATTGTTGTATTAAATACTTCTGGCTCGCTACCGCTATCATTTCCTCCGCTGTCGCCTAATGCTGAACGTCTTTCGGTTGTGCCAATGCCGCCGCCGCCTCCGACCGTTGTTGAATTATTTCCGCCACCTCCGCCGATTATCCCCCCAAGACCAGCCCCAGTGAGACCTCCGGCACCAGCTGGTACAGCGGCTGCAGCAGCCGCAGCAGCAGCAGCAGTTGCGCTCGCTGTGGCCCCACCGCCGCCGCCACCTCCACCGCTTCCGGTATTGTCTGATTGTGATTCGTCCAATGGCTCATTCAGCATATTCAAAAAGGATTCTTGATTCTCCGATATCAGCTGCAAAAGAGCTGGATTTGTCTGGCCAATCTATTTATTATAAAAAAAAAAAAGTATGTACTATATTACGGAAAGGAACAAAGAAATTAAAATTAACAACAAAATTTCCTAAACATATATTTACCTGCTGAAGTACTGCATTCAAAAATTCGGGGTTTTGCTGAATAAGTGTCCGCATTTGTTGGAATTGAGGCTGCGACCGTAAAAATGCCAAGGGATCTTAAATTAACAATTTAAATTGTATTTAATAATATTTAAAAGAAATTATGTATTATACCTTCAGCACCATCCCCCCTCCTCTCACTGCCTGGAGTAGCTGAACTTGCAGTGGGATCCAATTCGCTGTCACCAAAATTCCCCTCGGGTATTCCACTAAGCAGATACTCAACAGCTCTGTCTGGATTGTTAAAGCTGGCCCGAAGTGCCTGCTCGACCATTTCTTGACAATATCCCATTTCCATAATATTTTGGACCATTTTCTTATATTCATCGCCCATAAGGAGTGCTGATTCGGCGGCCGTTTGAACAGACGTCGGAGTTTCCCACCTTGATGAGGACGATGATTGATTGCCCCCACCACCACCGCTATTGGCCGCCTTTTCAGAATCCCCACCACCAGTTTCTGTGGCTGTTGAAGGTTTTACAGCAGCGTCACCGCCTACACCGGATGATGAAATTGTCGAGCTGCTACTTGTCGCCGCAGTTGTTAATGATGTTGTTGTTGCTGCTGCGGAGGTTGTTGATGATGTTGCCGCAGACGCCGGTGCCGCCGTCGTCGAAGCCTCCCCTGTTCCTGTGCTACCGCCAACATCTTGTGTTTTCGAGCTGGACTTGTTCGTACTTGATTTATCTTCTTCCGATTGAATTTTATCGTCATTTTTACTAGTTTCATTGGATGGTGTGGTTGATTGATTTGTAGCAGTTGAACCTTGATCACTTGATGCTGGCTTTTTAACCATAACAACAATAAATTTCCTTTCATCAATCTTGTAAGATGCTACAGTTTTGTCGTCGACCAATATCATACCTGAAATAATTACAATATAAAATCAAAAAAAAAAAAAAAAATAACAAAAAACAAAATCAAAACAGCATGACACATAAAATAATAATGACAACAGCAAAATTAAACACTTTGAGGTTATGTACCAAAATGTCAAAAACTATAAAGAAAAAATAACAATTTTACTTTTCTGCTATATAAAATACGGCGTCACAAAATTTCTTTAGTTTAAAAAAATAATAACAAAAATAACTTCCCACTTACCGGCATAGATAAGATTTTGGTTATCGACAGGATAATCAGGCCCACGTTCATTACATATTTTTTCCTTCAGTTCTTTCACCTAGAATTTTATTAAATTTAATTATTAACTCCCAATAAATAAATAATTGTCTTCTTGTTTAATATTGCACTCACTGTTTTCGATGGATCAAATTCAATTTTAAAAGTCTGCAGCTGCAAATTTTTCACTGTAATAATCATTTTGTTGTTCGCTGAGCAAAATAGCACACAGTTCTGAAGAATTAAAATTTTTGTGTTTCCGTCCTTCTCCTAGTGCATACAAAAATAAGTATATGTATATATGAAATATATGTTTTATATATCGCCTCCTGTTTTAATTGAACCGAACAGAGACACAAAAGAGCGACAAGAGAAAATAAGTGTAAATGCAAAAAATTGAATCCTTTTCGATTATTAAAATTAAAACTACGCCAACAATAACAGTAAAAATTTTTGTTTAAAACATCACACGACCCTACACACCGTGCGTGTGGTGATTGGGGTATTTTATTTTTCTTTCTACCACCCGAACCAAATTTTTAAAAGCGCGCTTCTCGGAAATCTCTACCTATCAAAAAAAAATATCAAATAAAATTGTGTGGGATTATCCCGATTATATGACAGCTAGAAAAATATTAAAAATAAAATCATAAGCCTGATAAGGCACAATAACAAAAAGCAGAAAAAAAATAAATGTTTTCACTTTTCTCGCGACACTTCGAAATAAAATTAAATGTAGGGAAAAGAAAAATACAGCTGAGAACGAAAATATGACAAGAAAGCTCTTCAGGCGAACTGTGGAGTGCAAACAAAGCAGGTAAAATAATGCACTTTATGCAGGCGAGAATACAAGAAAAAAGCGAATTTCATGAGCCTCTCACGGGGCAAACTTAACCCCACTTTTACATGACCGCAAGAAAGTATTCTTATCGAAAATACAACACACACAAGAAGGAAAACTATGAAACGAATTCAAGCCGTTCAAAAAAAAACTTAGTAATTCTCTTTTTCAGTTCGTTCCTGAGCCTCCCCCCGCAAGCACAGAACTCTGAAAGTTGCCCTGGAAGTCTGTTTAGTTACCCCCCGAGGAGGGTGTGATGATTTGGAAAACTTGTGGAGCACCACTAACCAAAATATTTGCGTGTAAAAATCGCGAAATAGACCGCCGAAGAAAAACAGGGGGTTGAAAAAAACAAAAAAGCGCAACGTTACCCCACACGCACCCGACAATTCGTTCTTTTACTTTTTTTGATATCGGAAATTAAAATATTCTTTTATCTAATTGGTGAAATTTTGTCCCCCCGGAAACGCAGCAAAACCGACACAAAAAAGTGATTCAGCAGAGCTTCTTGTGGGTGCCCCTGCCCTCTGGATTCGTACTTTCTTTCCACCGCGACCGCAAAGCCAAAAATCGGGAGCCGCACACACATCATACATTATATACGCATATATATATATAAAAGAAATAAAATTAAAGTGAAAATTCACCAACTCTCGCGCGATGTCCTGCGACGGGGTCTCTTTTTTTATTTTTGCACGTGGCTTCTTCTACTCCACCGGCCTTCTTTTCTTCTTGGCTAATTAATTATTATATTCAATCGCTTCTTTTCCGTGGCCGAGCACGCGATCTCTACTTCACGCCGAAAAAACTGTCGTCTTTATACGCGGATTTGACGTTTCATTATAAATCGCATAACGGGACAAAAAATGAGAACATGGATGCGCTTGTTTGTTTATTCCGAACAGTTGGCAGCGCTTACCCGGTGAAGTTTTCTTCCGTACTGTATGCGTGCGTGCTTGATGAGTTGTCACCGGCCAAGCAAAAAAATATCAGTAAACTATTTAATTAAGTAAAATATTTATAATTTTATAAGTTCACATTTTTTATTTAAAATATATCTTTCGCATAATTCAACATACTTTAGTTTTTCTCTTCAGAACAATTAAATAAATTCCAAGGTACAGTTATGATTCAGGTACATTTTTTCGGGTTTGGAACTTTGATACAACAATATACAAAATTGAACTAAATTAAAAGTTCTTCTTGTGAAAGTATCGTTTATTTAACGGATTTTCCACAAATAAATATTTTTGGATCATACCCGCGCACCACCGCCCACTTGCATTCGAATTGGAGCACGTCCCGAAAGCGTCACTGTTCGAACTGAAAAGGAGTTCCGTTAATTTATCCATGGACGCAACTTGCAACAAATTTCAACTCTCTCCGAATAAGTCGAAATAAATGCGGAAAATCCATGAAAATTTAAAGAAAACATATCAAAAAACATAATATAATATAAAGTATGCATTAAAATCGCGACAATTCGCCCTAATATTGATAAAATTTAGTCAAAATCACGAAATTCATCTTAAAAATCTCCGTGACGTAACGGTACACCCTGTATAAATTTGCTGTCAAAAATATTCGCGACATTTACCGTCCAATAAGGGGGCGAGAGTGTGCTTCGGTGGTGTGAAACGAGAGCGAAAATATTTAATCGCGGTTTTCGTTGCGAATTTCACGGTAAAACCGATCATTTCGGGGGGATTTAGTTGTACGAAATCAATTCGACGCGATTACATTGCTCAAAAGAGTTCCACACGGCATCGATTTCGTCGGCTCCAATAGCGATTAATAAAAATAAATGGAATTTTAGCCGCGATTAAAGAGAATTTATCACCTACTTGACAGCTGATTAGAATCTGTCAAAAAAAAAAAAAAAAAACTGTTCTCTGTGACAGTTTTTCGTGTGGCCTCCGTGCGAAGGAGGAAAGACAAAAAAAAAGGAAAGAACATTTTCTTTTTTTCGATCCTTTTAGCGCCCAACCTGAAAAGGATTTTGTGATAGTCCACCTATAAAACTAGAAAAGGGCAGAATCCTACAGCAATTTGAGCATTCCACACCGTAAAAGGGCTTCGCTTCGATAAAAAAACCGAAAATGGTAAATTCATCATTCCAAAGTAAAAGATTAAAAAAAAGAATTGTCAAATGAAATTTTGGGGCGTACATTAAAAAAAAAAAATTCCCATTTTCAGAATTTTTTAGGTTTTGGCCAATCGGCCGAAGTGGAAATACTTTTTGATGGTGCCGATACACGAAAAAGTGCCGAAGTTAAAACAGAAGATGGTAAAAAAGAGAAATATCTTCTATATTATGATGGTGAAACAGTTTCTGGGAGGGTTAATGTTACACTTAAAAAGCCCGGTACAAAGCTCGAACATCAAGGTATAAAAATTGAATTAATTGGACAAATTGAATTGTTCTACGATCGTGGCAATCATCATGAATTTACATCAATTATTAAGGAGCTGGCACGTCCTGGAGATCTTCTCCAGAATACAAGTTATCCGTTTGAATTTCCAAATGTTGAAAAACCTTTTGAAGTTTACGTCGGATCAAATGTTCGCTTAAGGTATTGTTTTTTGTTAATGTGTTTTTAGAAATTGAGGCCAATTCAATAAAATTAATTTTAGATATTTCCTTCGGGTGACGATAGTCCGACGTTTGAGTGATATTATAAAAGAAGTTGATATCGCTGTCCATCAGCTCTCAAGCTATCCAGAACTGAATAATCCAATTAAAATGGAAGTTGGTATCGAAGACTGTTTGCATATAGAATTTGAATACAATAAATGCAAGTTAGTCAATTCAAATGTTTCAACCACAAAGAGCGCCTTCCACTTATATTATTTTATATTTTTACTTTATTTTCAAAATAATTTAGATATCATCTTAAAGACGTAATTGTTGGAAAAATCTACTTTTTGCTTGTCCGTATTAAGATCAAGCATATGGAAATTGCTATTATAAAACGTGAAACAACTGGAACAGGTGAATTTAATATTAATATTTTAATAAATAATATATTTTTTTATTTTTTTTGGTTTAATATTTTAAATATCTAAGGACCTAACACATTCACGGAAAATGAGACAATTGCCAAATATGAAATTATGGATGGTGCCCCAGTTAAGGGTGAAAGTATTCCAATACGAGTATTTTTGGCTGGATATGATTTAACACCAACAATGCGGGATGTAAACAAGAAATTTTCAGTTAAATACTTTCTGAATCTCGTTCTAATGGATACTGAAGATAGGAGATACTTTAAGCAGCAGGTAAAAAATAATTAAGTAATCGTAACGAAATATCATAACTTTATTTAATTCAAAAGGAGATCACACTTTGGCGAAAAGCTGATAAAAGTCGAAAATCCCAGGCACAGGCTGCTAATCCTCATGTGCCAACTCATTTGGTCGGTGGTCCTGATAATGAAATGTCAGCCAGCAAATATCCCTCCGCATCTAGTGGAATGAACTCAAAAACAGATAATAATACCGCAGCAACAGGCGATGAAGCAGTAGGCGGCGGAGATGATGATGCTAAAACGGATAATAAAATGGGACTTTTTACCCGAGAAAGTCCAGAACAGGGTAATAAAGTATACTTTTGTGTAATATTTTTTTTGTAATTTTTTAATATAAAAAATTCTAGAAAAGAAAGAAGTCCCTGGGGATGACGGGGATAAAAGTGAACAACCTGCAGCAGCTGGGGATCCATCTGGACAGCAACAACAACAGCAGCAGCAGCAGCAGCAACAATCAATCAGCACAGAAATGCAAAGGGGCACAGCGGATGGAGCCTCGGCTAAATCGGATGGGCCAAATGAAGATTCGGGTCCGGGTCTCTTTGATACTGCCTCAAGTACAGCAACGACAGCAGCGCCACCAGCAACAGCAGCAGCATTGGAAACATCCGAACTACCACCAGAATCTCCTTCGTCAGTCGCTGCGATCCCAAAAGAAGCAGAACCAGCAGCCTCAAAAAATGATACTTCCGATAATTCACAAGCGGTCGATTATGCCACAATTGTGCATCCGGCGTCCACAAAACGATCCAGCGAACAGAGTAAAGGGGAAAAAAGTAATGCTGCAACTGTAACAATTCAAAATCCTGATAATACACAAACCGTTGACTACGCAACCATTATTCATCCAGCATCAAAACAGCCGAATAAGGGGGAAAGTAGCGATCCAGCCCCACTTCTGGGACCGCATTCCCCAACATCTGATTAATAGTTAACTCCGCTTTAGAGGTATCGTTTACTTTACTATTATATTATTTTATTTTATTTTTTGTTTTTTGTCCGTCGCTATTCCAGAGAACAAAACAAAATAAGGACAAACAAAAAATTTAATAATTCTCTTGAGCAAGTATAAATATTATACAAAAAAGATAAAAAAATAATAATAAACAAAATGAGCAGTCGATATTTTAGAAAAAGGAAAAAAAGAAAAGCGATAGAATGAAAGGCAATAGTCATTCTTAAGTGATAATGTTTCTATTTTAATAAAATCGCCTTAAGTTTCTTTACATTTAACGTGCATTTGAAAGAAAAAGAAGGATATTATTATTAGTTTTTTCTTTTTCTTGTGTTTTGTGTTAAGCACTTAAATCCTTTTTATCGTCTTTTAAAATCCGAAAATACAAAAATTTCGTAAAAACATGCTAAAAAATAACTAAACAAAAGAAAATAGCGCTAAAATCTACCAAGATAAAGACGAGCCAAACAAGAAATGGATGGAAAAAAAACAAAAATTTACTAGATGTTTAGACATTTTATCGAATACAATTGTTATGATTAAAAAAAAAAAAAGAAAGAAAAAAATGAAGATTAGATATATTGCGTATTTTAGAATAAAAATAAAATATAAAAGTCAAGCGGAAATTAAAAATGAAAAAAAGCATAAAATCTCTCTACCCTTCGCCGCGGAGGTCGCGGACAGATTTGATAAGCCTAAAAAGGGATTGTGTGAATTATCGAGCGCGAGAAATTATTATATTAAAAATTAATAAAAAGAAAGAAGGAAACAATTCAAAAATAGCGTAAAGTTGTGAACAGGTGGGGGGAGGGCAAAAAGCGATTATAATTACCGTTGGCCGGCAACTTTTGTGATTCTCTGAGTTTTGTGGGGGCTCCTTCCCCATTCACCTCCCAAAAGCAAGTGTTCTTTTGCTCTTTCTTATTTACATTGTTACTAAAAGAACTGTCCAGTATATAACAGAAAAATATATGAGGACTCTATATGAAACACAGGTAATATAAAAAAAAAGAAACTGAAAGTTTGATATAAAAAGGAATTTTGAAATAAAAACTGAAGAACTAAAATCCTTTGCAGTTTTATTTTTTTAAGCAGCGAAATCATTTAATCGTGTTAGATTTATTTGTAATACGTGTAAGTACAATTCAAATAATTCCTGTTTTAATTTCTCATTCACTTAAAAAAAAAACAACCATTAAACCTTAAACGGTTCACGAGCCGAGAGAAATTTAATCTTGTAACTTATGGAAATAAACATTAAAATTAACAATTGATTAATGTAGATGTAAGGTAATTATAAAACACCTGGCTTTTTTTCTTTTTTTCTTTATTTTTTATTAGGTAACTAGCTGAGGTTAACCCACTTTGCTGGGTTTCTTCTTGGTCCATTTGCGCAGTTTTTTTTTTCTATATCTAATATAGTAGGAGAAATGCAGTTAAGGACTCTTATTTTGTTTTTATTCTAGTACATTCGAGAGCATTCTAGTACATTCGAAAACACTTGAGAACATTCTAGTACACTGGGGACAATTCTAATACACTCGAGAGCATTCTAATACATTCTAGAGAATTCTAGTACATCCGAGAACATTCTAGTACGTTCGAGGGCATCCTAGTACATTCGAGAGCATGTAAATGCACTTGCACTAAAATATCACTTCAGCCCTTCCATACGTCTAGTAGCGCTAAAAGGAAAATTTTTTTTAGTAGGGATAACAACAGAAATTTATAAAAATAAATAGTACACATTGTTTATTGGTATTTAAACTTTATAAAAAAAATTATTTCACTTTATTTTTACTAAAATTACTATATACAAAAAATCACATGATATCTCCAGTAAATGTTGATCGATTTGCAAAATTTAAAAAAATTAAAGCCACACCACATTTATCGCAAAAATTAGGACTATTTAAGGCCAGAAGGTATTTTTTTTAGAGATTTTTTCAAATGACGCTGGCAACTTCAAGCGACCTAGCACGACTTCTAGGCGCAATATTTAGTCACTGTCGCCATCTAGATTTTTTCCACTAAATTAATTCCATATAAATAGGTATGTTGCAGAAATGTTACGAATAAGGCGTGAGGACGGTTTATTACATTTCTATCTTCTCCCTTTCTTCTCCGATCCAAGGTTAAAAAATTTCCTCAGCGCTAATAAAAGGAAGTCAACGACAAGAGATCGTTTCTCGTTACGCGTACTACTTAAATTATCTGAAACGCTTCAAAGTATGCAATTTACACAATTAGAAAAACCAGAGGGCTCTGTAAGCAGAAGTCGGATTGGTAATCCTTATAATTATGCGCCGTGCAGTATGCAATTTGTATTTTTAAGCTTCGAAAAAATCTCACAGATGGTTGACATGCGCTGTGACGTAGTGAAGTAACAAGTACTTTTTTTTTTTAAATTTTCTATTGAAATTATCGTTTTCGTCTAACTTTTATTACTATTATTATTTGTTTGTTTATTTTTGAAAAGTGCCTATTGAAAATAGAGTGGAGCGAAATTTTCTCGGTCCTGCAGAGATGAAGTAAAGAGCACCTTTTCTATCTTTTGCACTTTTGTTCGAATTGTGGACGAAAATTTCCTCCATCCTCATTCACAAAAGAAAAAAAATTCTCTGACTCCTGCAGGAATTTTGTTATGGTCCGATTTCAAGGGACCTCGTCAACTTTTACAGGGCGCGACTGAAAACAACGACGACGATGATGAGGAAGATTTTGTGAAGCCTGTGAAAGAGATCATCATCGTCAGCCAGCATCCTTTCCTGTACCCATCCCTTCCCGGTCTTCGTTGCAATAAAAAAACTTTTCCCATTTTATTTTCCATTTCGTCTTTTTCTACATTTCCCTCCGAGTTCACTTTCATCATTTCTGCATGAAAATCCCGCTCCCCTCTGGATCCAGGAGTTAACCAACGAGAGCAGTCGAAAACATCAAATACCATCCCCCGCAGCACCTCCAAAAAGGCTGGGTATTCTCCGTCTTCTCCGGGGCGAAAAGCTGCTTTTATGATGCCGGCGAATCTTCTTCTTAGCCCCCTCCCCTGCGCCCGCCGCCGGTTTCTATCATCTATACAAAATCGGGATGATGTGGTCCTGGTGGGAGCTGTGTCGAGGTGTCCCCCCACTTTTCTGCCGCCCTTGCGTTCTTCAAAGAGTCATTACTCCTGCAGGAATTTTTATTTCGTTTTTATCAATTAGGAGATGTTAAATATTAGTGGCAAAAATGAGGACCCTAGGCCCTTAAAAGGGCAACAGTTTTTTTTGGTGAATTTTTAAATTTTCGCTCCGGCCGAATTTTTTTTCATATTTTTCCTTAAGACCCTTAGGCGTTCCCTGTCACCTGAGATTAAAAACGGGAAAATCGGGATCAATTTCGGGGACTCTTGGCCCTTTGAATGTCTCCGCTGAAAATTTCGACCCAAATTTATACAGCTCCAAAAGTCGGGGTACCACAGTTTAGATTTTTTGCACCAGCCGAATTTTTTATATATTTTTCCTTAAAGCCCTCATGCGTTCCCTGTCACCTGAAACCAAAAATTGGAAAATCGGGATCAATTTCAGGGACTCCGGGCCCTTTGAGTGGCTCCGGTGAAAATTTCGACCCAAATTTATGCAGCTCCAAAAGTCGGGGTACCACAGTTTAGATTTTTTGCACCAGCCGAATTTTTTAAATATTTTTCCTTAAAGCCCTCATGCGTTCCCTGTCACCTGAAACCAAAAATTGGAAAATCGGGATCAATTTCAGGGACTCCGGGCCCTTTGAGTGGCTCCGGTGAAAATTTCGACCCAAATTTATGCAGCTCCAAAAGTCGGGGTACCACAGTTTAGATTTTTTGCTCCACCCGAATTTTTAAATATTTTTCCTCAAAGCCCTTATGCGTTCCCTGTCACCTGAAACCAAAAATTGGAAAATCGGGATCAATTTCAGGGACTCCTGTCCCTTTGAGTGGCTCCGGTGAAAATTTCGACCCAAATTTATGCAGCTCCAAAAGTCGGGGTACCACAGTTTAGATTTTTTGCTCCACCCGAATTTTTTAAATATTTTTCCTCCAAGCCCTTGTGCGTTCCCTGTCACCTGAAATCAAAAATTCGATAATCGGGATCAATTTCAGGGACTCCTGTCCCTTTGAGTGGCTCCGGTGAAAATTTCGACCCAAATTTATGCAGCTCCAAAAGTCGGGGTACCACAGTTTAGATTTTTTGCACCAGCCGAATTTTTTAAATATTTTTCCTTAAAGCCCTCATGCGTTCCCTGTCACCTGAAACCAAAAATTGGAAAATCGGGATCAATTTCAGGGACTCCGGGCCCTTTGAGTGGCTCCGGTGAAAATTTCGACCCAAATTTATGCAGCTCCAAAAGTCGGGGTACCACAGTTTAGATTTTTTGCTCCACCCGAATTTTTTAAATATTTTTCCTCCAAGCCCTTATGCGTTCCCTGTCACCTGAAACCAAAAATGGGATAATCGGGATCAATTTCAGGGACTCCTGGCCCTTTGAGTGGCTCCGGTGAAAATTTCGACCCAAATTTATGCAGCTCCAAAAGTCGGGGTACCACAGTTTAGATTTTTTGCTCCACCCGAATTTTTAAATATTTTTCCTCAAAGCCCTTATGCGTTCCCTGTCACCTGAAACCAAAAATTGGAAAATCGGGATCAATTTCAGGGACTCCTGGCCCTTTGAGTGGCTCCGGTGAAAATTTCGACCCAAATTTATGCAGCCCCAAAAGTCGGGGTACCACAGTTTAGATTTTTTGCTCCACCCGAATTTTTTAAATATTTTTCCTCAAAGCCCTTATGCGTTCCCTGTCACCTGAAACCAAAAATTGGAAAATTGGGATCAATTTCAGGGACTCCTGGCCCTTTGAGTGGCTCCGGTGAAAATTTCGACCCAAATTTATGCAGCCCCAAAAGTCGGGGTACCACAGTTTAGATTTTTTGCTCCACCCGAATTTTTTAAATATTTTTCCTCCAAGCCCTTGTGCGTTCCCTGTCACCTGAAATCAAAAATTCGATAATCGGGATCAATTTCAGGGACTCCTGGCCCTTTGAGTGGCTCCGGTGAAAATTTCGATCCAAATTTATGCAGCCCCAAAAGTCGGGGTACCACAGTTTAGATTTTTTGCTCCACCCGAATTTTTTAAATATTTTTCCTCCAAGCCCTTATGCGTTCCCTGTCACCTGAAATCAAAAATTCGATAATCGGGATCAATTTCAGGGACTCCTGGCCCTTTGAGTGGCTCCGGTGAAAATTTCGATCCAAATTTATGCAGCTCCAAAAGTCGGGGTACCACAGTTTAGATTTTTTGCTCCACCCGAATTTTTTAAATATTTTTCCTCAAAGCCCTTATGCGTTCCCTGTCACCTGAAATCAAAAATTCGATAATCGGGATCAATTTCAGGGACTCCTGGCCCTTTGAGTGGCTCCGGTGAAAATTTCGATCCAAATTTATGCAGCCCCAAAAGTCGGGGTACCACAGTTTAGATTTTTTGCTCCACCCGAATTTTTTAAATATTTTTCCTCCAAGCCCTTATGCGTTCCCTGTCACCTGAAATCAAAAATTCGATAATCGGGATCAATTTCAGGGACTCCTGGCCCTTTGAGTGGCTCCGGTGAAAATTTCGATCCAAATTTATGCAGCCCCAAAAGTCGGGGTACCACAGTTTAGATTTTTTGCTCCACCCGAATTTTTTAAATATTTTTCCTCCAAGCCCTTATGCGTTCCCTGTCACCTGAAATCAAAAATTCGATAATCGGGATCAATTTCAGGGACTCCTGGCCCTTTGAGTGGCTCCGGTGAAAATTTCGATCCAAATTTATGCAGCCCCAAAAGTCGGGGTACCACAGTTTAGATTTTTTGCTCCACCCGAATTTTTTAAATATTTTTCCTCCAAGCCCTTATGCGTTCCCTGTCACCTGAAATCAAAAATTCGATAATCGGGATCAATTTCAGGGACTCCTGGCCCTTTGAGTGGCTCCGGTGAAAATTTCGATCCAAATTTATGCAGCCCCAAAAGTCGGGGTACCACAGTTTAGATTTTTTGCTCCACCCGAATTTTTTAAATATTTTTCCTCCAAGCCCTTATGCGTTCCCTGTCACCTGAAATCAAAAATTCGATAATCGGGATCAATTTCAGGGACTCCTGGCCCTTTGAGTGGCTCCGGTGAAAATTTCGATCCAAATTTATGCAGCCCCAAAAGTCGGGGTACCACAGTTTAGATTTTTTGCTCCACCCGAATTTTTTAAATATTTTTCCTCCAAGCCCTTATGCGTTCCCTGTCACCTGAAATCAAAAATTCGATAATCGGGATCAATTTCAGGGACTCCTGGCCCTTTGAGTGGCTCCGGTGAAAATTTCGACCCAAATTTATGCAGCTCCAAAAGTCGGGGTACCACAGTTTAGATTTTTTGCTCCACCCGAATTTTTTAAATATTTTTCCTCACAGCCCTTATGCGTTCCCTGTCACCTGAAACCAAAAATGGGATAATCGGGATCAATTTCAGGGACTCCTGGCCCTTTGAGTGGCTCCGGTGAAAATTTCGACCCAAATTTATGCAGCTCCAAAAGTCGGGGTACCACAGTTTAGATTTTTTGCTCCACCCGAATTTTTTAAATATTTTTCCTCAAAGCCCTTATGCGTTCCCTGTCACCTGAATCCAAAAATGGGAAAATCGGGATCAATTTCAGGGACTCCTGGCCCTTTGAGTGGCTCCGGTGAAAATTTCGATCCAAATTTATGCAGCTCCAATAGTCGGGGTACCACAGTTTAGATTTTTTGCACCAGCCGAATTTTTTAAATATTTTTCCTCCAAGCCCTTATGCGTTCCCTGTCACCTGAAATCAAAAATTCGATAATCGGGATCAATTTCAGGGACTCCTGGCCCTTTGAGTGGCTCCGGTGAAAATTTCGATCCAAATTTATGCAGCTCCAAAAGTCGGGGTACCACAGTTTAGATTTTTTGCTCCACCCGAATTTTTTAAATATTTTTCCTCAAAGCCCTTATGCGTTCCCTGTCACCTGAAATCAAAAATTCGATAATCGGGATCAATTTCAGGGACTCCTGGCCCTTTGAGTGGCTCCGGTGAAAATTTCGATCCAAATTTATGCAGCCCCAAAAGTCGGGGTACCACAGTTTAGATTTTTTGCTCCACCCGAATTTTTTAAATATTTTTCCTCCAAGCCCTTATGCGTTCCCTGTCACCTGAAATCAAAAATTCGATAATCGGGATCAATTTCAGGGACTCCTGGCCCTTTGAGTGGCTCCGGTGAAAATTTCGATCCAAATTTATGCAGCCCCAAAAGTCGGGGTACCACAGTTTAGATTTTTTGCTCCACCCGAATTTTTTAAATATTTTTCCTCAAAGCCCTTATGCGTTCCCTGTCACCTGAATCCAAAAATGGGAAAATCGGGATCAATTTCAGGGACTCCTGGCCCTTTGAGTGGCTCCGGTGAAAATTTCGATCCAAATTTATGCAGCTCCAATAGTCGGGGTACCACAGTTTAGATTTTTTGCACCAGCCGAATTTTTTAAATATTTTTCCTCCAAGCCCTTATGCGTTCCCTGTCACCTGAAATCAAAAATTCGATAATCGGGATCAATTTCAGGGACTCCTGGCCCTTTGAGTGGCTCCGGTGAAAATTTCGACCCAAATTTATGCAGCTCCAAAAGTCGGGGTACCACAGTTTAGATTTTTTGCTCCACCCGAATTTTTAAATATTTTTCCTCAAAGCCCTTATGCGTTCCCTGTCACCTGAAACCAAAAATTGGAAAATCGGGATCAATTTCAGGGACTCCTGGCCCTTTGAGTGGCTCCGCTGAAAATTTCGACCCAAATTTATGCAGCTCCAAAAGTCGGGGTACCACAGTTTAGATTTTTTGCACCAGCCGAATTTTTTATATATTTTTCCTTAAAGCCCTTATGCGTTCTCTGTCATCTGAAATCAAGAATGGGAAAATCGGGATCAATTTCAGGGACTCCGGGCCCTTTGAGTGGCTCCGGTGAAAATTTCGACCCAAATTTATGCAGCTCCAAAAGTCGGGGTACCACAGTTTAGATTTTTTGCACCAGCCGAATTTTTTAAATATTTTTCCTTAAAGCCCTTATGCGTTCCCTGTCACCTGAAACCAAAAATTGGAAAATCGGGATCAATTTCAGGGACTCCTGGCCCTTTGAGTGGCTCCGGTGAAAATTTCGATCCAAATTTATGCAGCCCCAAAAGTCGGGGTACCACAGTTTAGATTTTTTGCTCCACCCGAATTTTTTAAATATTTTTCCTCAAAGCCCTTATGCGTTCCCTGTCACCTGAAACCAAAAATGGGAAAATCGGGATCAATTTCAGGGACTCCTGGCCCTTTGAGTGGCTCCGTTGAAAATTTCGATCCAAATTTATGCAGCCCCAAAAGTCGGGGTACCACAGTTTAGATTTTTTGCTCCACCCGAATTTTTTAAATATTTTTCCTCAAAGCCCTTATGCGTTCCCTGTCACCTGAAACCAAAAATTGGAAAATCGGGATCAATTTCAGGGACTCCTGTCCCTTTGAGTGGCTCCGGTGAAAATTTCGACCCAAATTTATGCAGCTCCAAAAGTCGGGGTACCACAGTTTAGATTTTTTGCACCAGCCGAATTTTTTATATATTTTTCCTTAAAGCCCTTATGCGTTCCCTGTCACCTGAAACCAAAAATGGGAAAATCGGGATCAATTTCAGGGACTCCTGGCCCTTTGAGTGGCTCCGGTGAAAATTTCGATCCAAATTTATGCAGCCCCAAAAGTCGGGGTACCACAGTTTAGATTTTTTGCACCAGCCGAATTTTTTAAATATTTTTCCTCAAAGCCCTTATGCGTTCCCTGTCACCTGAAACCAAAAATTGGAAAATCGGGATCAATTTCAGGGACTCCTGGCCCTTTGAGTGGCTCCGCTGAAAATTTCGACCCAAATTTATGCAGCTCCAAAAGTCGGGGTACCACAGTTTAGATTTTTTGCACCAGCCGAATTTTTTATATATTTTTCCTTAAAGCCCTTATGCGTTCCCTGTCACCTGAAACCAAAAATGGGAAAATCGGGATCAATTTCAGGGACTCCTGTCCCTTTGAGTGGCTCCGGTGAAAATTTCGACCCAAATTTATGCAGCTCCAAAAGTCGGGGTACCACAGTTTAGATTTTTTGCACCAGCCGAATTTTTTATATATTTTTCCTTAAAGCCCTTATGCGTTCCCTGTCACCTGAAACCAAAAATGGGAAAATCGGGATCAATTTCAGGGACTCCTGGCCCTTTGAGTGGCTCCGGTGAAAATTTCGATCCAAATTTATGCAGCCCCAAAAGTCGGGGTACCACAGTTTAGATTTTTTGCTCCACCCGAATTTTTTAAATATTTTTCCTCAAAGCCCTTATGCGTTCCCTGTCACCTGAAACCAAAAATTGGAAAATCGGGATCAATTTCAGGGACTCCTGGCCCTTTGAGTGGCTCCGCTGAAAATTTCGACCCAAATTTATGCAGCTCCAAAAGTCGGGGTACCACAGTTTAGATTTTTTGCACCAGCCGAATTTTTTATATATTTTTCCTTAAAGCCCTTATGCGTTCTCTGTCATCTGAAATCAAGAATGGGAAAATCGGGATCAATTTCAGGGACTCCGGGCCCTTTGAGTGGCTCCGGTGAAAATTTCGACCCAAATTTATGCAGCTCCAAAAGTCGGGGTACCACAGTTTAGATTTTTTGCACCAGCCGAATTTTTTAAATATTTTTCCTTAAAGCCCTTATGCGTTCCCTGTCACCTGAAACCAAAAATGGGAAAATCGGGATCAATTTCAGGGACTCCTGGCCCTTTGAGTGGCTCCGTTGAAAATTTCGATCCAAATTTATGCAGCCCCAAAAGTCGGGGTACCACAGTTTAGATTTTTTGCTCCACCCGAATTTTTTAAATATTTTTCCTCCAAGCCCTTATGCGTTCCCTGTCACCTGAAACCAAAAATTGGAAAATCGGGATCAATTTCGGGGACTCTTGGCCCTTTGAGTGGCTCCGGTGAAAATTTCGATCCAAATTTATGCAGCCCCAAAAGTCGGGGTACCACAGTTTAGATTTTTTGCTCCACCCGAATTTTTTAAATATTTTTCCTCAAAGCCCTTATGCGTTCCCTGTCACCTGAAATCAAAAATTCGATAATCGGGATCAATTTCAGGGACTCCTGTCCCTTTGAGTGGCTCCGGTGAAAATTTCGACCCAAATTTATGCAGCTCCAAAAGTCGGGGTACCACAGTTTAGATTTTTTGCTCCAGCCGAATTTTTTAAATATTTTTCCTCAAAGCCCTTATGCGTTCCCTGTCACCTGAAACCAAAAATTGGAAAATCGGGATCAATTTCAGGGACTCCTGGCCCTTTGAGTGGCTCCGGTGAAAATTTCGACCCAAATTTATGCAGCTCCAAAAGTCGGGGTACCACAGTTTAGATTTTTTGCTCCAGCCGAATTTTTTAAATATTTTTCCTCAAAGCCCTTATGCGTTCCCTGTCACCTGAAACCAAAAATTGGAAAATCGGGATCAATTTCAGGGACTCCTGGCCCTTTGAGTGGCTCCGGTGAAAATTTCGACCCAAATTTATGCCGCTCCAAAAGTCGGGGTACCACAGTTTAGATTTTTTGCTCCAGCCGAATTTTTTAAATATTTTTACTCAAAGCCCTTATGCGTTCCCTGTCACCTGAAACCAAAAATTGGAAAATCGGGATCAATTTCAGGGACTCCGGGCCCTTTGAGTGGCTCCGGTGAAAATTTCGACCCAAATTTATGCAGCTCCAAAAGTCGGGGTACCACAGTTTAGATTTTTTGCTCCACCCGAATTTTTTAAATATTTTTCCTCAAAGCCCTTATGCGTTCCCTGTCACCTGAAACCAAAAATTCGATAATCGGGATCAATTTCAGGGACTCCTGGCCCTTTGAGTGGCTCCAGTGAAAATTTCGATCCAAATTTATGCAGCCCCAAAAGTCGGGGTACCACAGTTTAGATTTTTTGCTCCACCCGAATTTTTTAAATATTTTTCCTCAAAGCCCTTATGCGTTCCCTGTCACCTGAAACCAAAAATTCGATAATCGGGATCAATTTCAGGGACTCCTGTCCCTTTGAGTGGCTCCGGTGAAAATTTCGACCCAAATTTATGCAGCTCCAAAAGTCGGGGTACCACAGTTTAGATTTTTTGCTCCAGCCGAATTTTTTAAATATTTTTCCTCAAAGCCCTTATGCGTTCCCTGTCACCTGAAACCAAAAATTGGAAAATCGGGATCAATTTCAGGGACTCCTGGCCCTTTGAGTGGCTCCGGTGAAAATTTCGACCCAAATTTATGCCGCTCCAAAAGTCGGGGTACCACAGTTTAGATTTTTTGCTCCACCCGAATTTTTTAAATATTTTTCCTCAAAGCCCTTATGCGTTCCCTGTCACCTGAAACCAAAAATGGGAAAATCGGGATCAATTTCAGGGACTCCTGTCCCTTTGAGTGGCTCCGGTGAAAATTTCGACCTAAATTTATGCAGCCCCAAAAATTATATGTGAACAGCTTAACATTTTATTAAAATAATAATAATAATAGCATTAAATGTTAAATTGGATTAATTTCGCCAAGAATGAAGATTTAAATCTCCCGCCAATTCTCGCTCCTTCCGATTTCGAGTTAACGGTTAATTCGAGCTTGTTTCGCTTCCCCTCAGTCTGCGGTCACCTCCTCGGTTCGGCGGTTTGTTTGGCGGTGCGGCGGAAAGAAAAAACTCAATTTCTCTTGTAAATAATTCATTATAAGTTTAATTAGCGCCCGACTGGCTTGCGAAGGAGATGAATAACTAAAAAATGTTCGAAATCGGTCGCCGGAAATGTGCCACGGGAGTGAAGAAAAACGACCGTGGATAATTCGGTCAAAATGGCGTCCATCGGTGTAATCGAAATTTTTTCAATTATATCTGAGAACTCGGTTTTTTTTTGTAATATTATTTTCTAAAGCCATAAAGAGTTTTCTGTAATTTAAAATTAAAACCGAAGAAATTTAGATCGATTTTGTGGACTTATTTTCGTAGCAATTGTTCATTTTAATGCTTTTTTATATTGTCTGACGATTCTTGCATTGTTGGATATACGAAGAGACCAATTTCCTGAGCAGCTCTCTTGAGTCAACTTTAATTTGATTTAAAAAAATAATAAATAATAATAATTAAGTGAATTTTGCCAAAAAGACAATTTTAAATCTCCCGCCAACCGGATATGGAATCACCGAACACCACGAATTCGCTCCGTTTCGATTCGACCCTCTAGATTTCGCCGGCTGGCGGCGGCAGCTTCAAGTTAACGGTTAATTTGAGCTTTTTTCGTTTTCTCGCCGTTTTCTGTCAATTTCACGTGGCGTCGGTTCTGTCGGAGGCTCAATTTTTAATTGATTTTGTTTTTAATTATTGTGAGAAGCTCGTGAAGGAACTGAATAACGAGAAAAACCGCGATCGTGGGAAATGTTCCTCTCCGGGGAGGTGCACGAAAAGCCACGCGGCGCAAGCTTATGCGTGGGTGAAATTGTGAAATTTTGGAAAAGGTTTGGAAGAAATTCAAATGCATTGAGTGTTTTAAATGAATTCATGTGCACCTACTAAAGTGTGGAGGAAAAGGAAAATGCATTGAAAGAATAGAAACAAAGTGCAGCAAAAATGAATAAAATGAAAAAAATTTGAGTGAAATTTTGAGTGTTGCTCAATTATGAAGAAATGAAAAAAAAAAATTAGTGGTGAAATGAGTGAAATTTTGAGTGTTATTCAATTGTGAAGAAATTAAAAAGACAATTAATAAAAAAAGTGAGTGCAGTTTTCTCGATGTTTGTGATTCACAAGACTTCTTGAGAAATTCTGGAGATATGGTATCTAAGGGTAAGCGGTAAGTGTCAAAGAAATTGGTTTTGTAACAAATTTTGTAGTAAATATTTTGCGAATTTTTAAAGTTAGGTTCACATCTTCTTTATTTATAGTATTTTGTTTTTACTTGGACAAATTTACAAAAAAAGACCACAAAATGTGCGGGGAGGGGACAAGCGGATTTACTCTTTTATGGTTTAAGGACTAAAAATCATTTGTATTGAAAAATGACTTCAAGTTGATACAGTGCGCGCAATTTCTATAAGCGCACGTCTGATTTTCAAGTGAAATGCACAATTCATTGAAATAAAGCGATATAGTAACAAAATTTCTTTACAGGCCAATTGTTAAAGTTTATAACTATTCATAAAAGCAATTAAACAATTCCAAATATCAGGCAATGCGTGAATGCAATAGATCAATCTTTCACAATTGATCTTAGAGTGCACAGTTTCTATAAACGCAGTTTCTTTTTGTAGTATTACTCGTTAAACGCAAAGTAATTTTGCAACTTTTTAGGAAACAATTCATGTGAGTTTCATTTTTATTTTCCAACTCTAGGTTAATTTTGTATAATTGCTGTTATTTCTTAAGATTTACTGTAATGCCCCGAGGAAAGGTCCTTGACAACGATGATCGCGTCAGAATCCGTGCGTTTAGGGAAACTGGCCTTGGTATAAAAGAAATTGCAAGGAGAATTGGACGTTCAGAATGTGTGGTGCGAAATTTTATTAAAAAGGGCAATCGTAATGGATTATGGGATCATCCAAGAGGGAGCACCAAAGTTTCCAAAAAAAAATATTGGGAACATAAGAGAAGAAGTTATGAAAAAAAAGTTAAGTGCAGCTCAAATTATAGCGGAATTACAACTCCCAATTAAAGGAAGAAGAGTCCAACAAATTTTGAAGGACACTACTTATATTAAATATAGGAAACCGGCCAAATCTCTCCAACTGCAACAGCATCATAAATATGCACACCTAGATTTTGCTAGAAGCCACATGAACTGGGACGAAAAGTGGCAAAACGTTATTTTTTCTTACGGAAAACAATTTAATTTAGATAGCCCAGATGGATTGAGTACATATTGGCATGATTTAAGGAAGCCCGATTCGCCTCGTCTAAGTAGTAATTTTGGTGTTGGTAGTTTAATGTTATGGGGTGCCTTTTCTTATCAAGGAAAGTTATTTTTACGCTTTGTTCCCACCCGAATGAACTCTGCCATATATACAGACCTGCTGGAGGAATCTCTTATTCCATATTTAAAAGACAATATGGAAAAAGATTTGATTTTTCAACAGAATAACGCCGCTGTGCATTCTTCTGCCGAAACAAGACGATGGTTTAGTGAAAGAAATATTCCTGTAATGGAGTGGCCATCACGTAGTTCGGATTTAAATCCAATGGAAAACATTTGGGGAATCATGGCACGAAGAGTTTACGCAAATGGTGGACAATTTTCTTCGTTATCTCAACTGAAAGCCGATATTTTGAAATGCTGGAATGATATTGATGAACATTTTTTTAAAAAGTTAATAAATTCGATGTCTAACAGGTTTTTTCAAGTTATAACTACCAAAGGAGGTAAAACACAATACTTAGAAAATATAAAAAAAATTTCTTTTCGTTAAGCTTTTAAAATAAAATCTATAATATAAAGTGAGTTTATAGAAATTGCGCAGACAAAAGAGACTTTTAATTATATTTATTTTTATTATAAAGTAATTACGTGCTTTAATGAATGTTTTATATTATTTAATTAATATTTACCAATGGGCAATTTATGCAATATAATCGGTTTTGAAAAATAAAAAGTAGTTTTCTTTAAACAAGAATAAAACTGGCTGCGCTTATAGAAATTGCGCACACTGTATAATTTATACAGATTTTGTAAAAGCCTTTGATCGAGTTAATTTAGACCTTCTTGTTAATAATACTTAAGGGGACATTCTCATTGAAATGTACAAAAAAACGACTTTTTTTGGAATTTTTTGTTTAAACCCTATTGCATTTATTCAAAAAATATATGATTGATATATTGAAATATAGGCATTGAAGTATACAACAAAATTTTTTTTTTTTTTTTTTTTTTTACATTTTGCGGCAATAGAGGGTGTTGTATGAAAAGTCCCTTTTTAGCTGGTACCAGTTCCTGTGGTCTTCCTGGAGAAGATAAAGACAAAATTCAAAATGGGTTTTGTTCTTTAGACTTTTTTCTAGGCCTTTAAAAATGGCACTTTTAATAATTTAAATTATTTTTAGGACTGTTTTTCTAAAAATTTTAAAAATTGGCCATGTTTTTGGGGGAAAGTACGTGTATAAAAAAGAGGGTGGGGTACTTTTATGCATTTTTAAAGGTCTATGTCCTAGTATTTATGTTAATCAGTTGAATGCTTTTTGATTTTTTTAAATCTATCGAGCAGAATTTGAGTTATCACTGGTATCAGGTGAAAAAAAGTAGTTTCGAGAAAAACGCGTTTAAAGTTGAGGTTGAGTGGAATTTTCATGGATTATTGAGCTAAATTGTAGAAACACTACCTCAACTTCAAAGCCCAATATCTCAAGAAATATGGATGTTAGCGATTTCGTGTTCAGAACTTTTTTGTAGGAAATTGAATTTCCTACAAGTTTGTCATATTCACTTTTTCTGTACCTCTTGTTGTTTACAAGATAGGGGTAAAAAGCGAGAATTTCATGGAAAAATTGAGGTTAGTGATCCGTGCTACCTCGCTGGTGGGAGGTAGGGTTACACCGCAATAGACACTTTTGTATTGCATTCAATTCTGAAGAAAACCGACCATCGACCAAGATTATACCATAAAATGCCTCTGAGCTGTAGAGTTTTGAAGAAAAATAATCAAAGTTTACGTGTATTTTATATGGGAAATCTTTATACGTCTTGGTCTAGTACTTAATATTAATATTAAGAGTTCCAATTTTCAGGGAATTCTTGCTTAGGTATTTGCCACAAAATTTCGAGGTGGGACTGAAAAAACAAAATAGTCGCGAAAAAAAAGCACCCTAATATATACATAGCTATAACTTTCGTTTTGTTTCGAATTTCTTACAACGGTTTGAGGACAACATTATTATGATGTTAAGGAATACTTTTATGTAAAAAAAAAATCAATTTTTTTTTCACGTCCAATGAGAATGTCCCCTTAAAGCACTTGGTTTTCATTCTCCTATGCTATCCTTGCACTGAGAAAAAACCAACAACTAACCAAATTAACCAAGTTTTGTTCAAGATTTTTAATAACCAAAATATTTGGTTAAATTTACTGATTTTCAACAAAGCTTTTAGTAATTTTTTCAACAGAATTGTTGGTTAGTTCAGCGAAGCTTTGGTTAACAATGTTAACCAAGCCCGTTGTTAACTTGATTTAGTTTAAGATAATTAAATAAGGGTTGGGTGTTGAACAATTACTATACTGTCTAATTGCTTTTTTATTTTAAGATTCAATACCAATCCTATTTAGAAAATAGTGTCGAAAATGGGCGCGAGCAAGCGAACAATCGCTAGCAGTTTGAAAGAAGACGGAACCGGCGTGCGCTTGTTCGGTTATTGTCATTGCGCGTGCTACTAGGTGTTTCCAAGTTAACCGAAAAGACGTAAGGTATGTTCATGTTTTTACTAAGTAAATTAGTAAATTAGGATGTAGGCATCAAATTGAATCAATCGCCGCGCTTCATTTAGAGGTTTCTTTATTTGTTAGAGCTTGAATGAAAAGTAGATACTTACCTGCCTACTTAGTACCTAAAAATAGACTTGTTTCCCGCGAAATTATCTAGTACCTACACGTGGTAGTACGTTAATTAACCGAATTAAAAAAAAGAGGAGATTCTCAATTAGAATGCTTTCTTTTTATATATATATTCCGTCGATATCTTTGCCGATTGGTCTGATTGGTCCCGTACAAATTATATGAAAATCGGTGTAGTACTTTTTTAGAAAATTAAAAAAAAAAAAAAAAATCGTTTTTTTCAGCGTAGTCAGTTATTGATTATTTTTTAGCTTTATTTTAACCCATTAAAATACGCAAAACGAGGATTTTGTGCACGCAAGCTCAATTGTAATCCGGGAAGCCTTTTTCTAGAAAATAATTTTTTTACCTGTAAACGGCTGACCAAATACAAGGGAAAAATGTAAAAATTGAAATTCTGCTATTTTTTCTTCTGGACTTTTCTGTTTTTGGCCTAGAATCGTCTAGTTATTTTACTAAGAGGCGATTTAGCCAAAAAAACTGATCCGGGAGCCCTTTCTTAGAAAATAATTTTTTTACCTGTAAAGGGCTGAAAAAATAGAAAAAATTGAAATTCTGCTTTTTTTTCTTCTGGACCTTTCTGTGTTTGACCTAGAATCATCTAGTTATTTTACTAAGAGGCGATTTAGCCAAAAAAACCGATCCGGGAAGCCTTTTTTTAGAAAATAATTTTTTTACCTGTAAACGGCTGAAAAAATACAAGGGAAAAATGCAAAAATTTAAATTCTGCTAATTTTTCTTCTGGTCTTTTCTGTTTTTTGCCTAGAATCATCTACTTATTTGACTAAGAGTCGATTTAGCCAAAAAAACCTATCCGGGAGCCATTTTTTAGAAAATAATTTTTTTACCTGTAAAGGGCTGAAAAAATAGAAAAAAATTGAAATTTTGCTTTTTTTTCTTCTGGACTTTTCTGTGTTTGGCCTAGAATCATCTAGTTATTTTACTAAGAGGCGATTTAGCCAAAAAAACCGATCCGGGAAGCCTTTTTTTAGAAAATAATTTTTTTACCTGTAAAGTGCTGAAAAAATACAAGGGAAAATTGAAAAAATTGAAATTCTGCTATTTTTTCTTCTGGACTTTTCTATTTTTGGCCTAAAGTCATCTAGTTATTTTACTAAGAGTCGATTTAGCCAAAAAAACCGATCCGGGAGCCCTTTTTTAGAAAATAATTTTTTTACCTGTAAAGGGCTGAAAAAATACAAGGGAAAATTGAAAAAATTGAAATTCTGCTATTTTTTCTTCTGGACTTTTCTATTTTTGGCCTAAAGTCATCTAGTTATTTTACTAAGAGTCGATTTAGCCAAAAAAACCGATCCGGGGAGCCCTTTTCTAGAAAATAATTTTTTTACCTTGATAGGGCAGAATTAATACAAGGGAAAAAGTAAAAATTGAAATTCTGCTATTTTTTCTTCTGGACTTTTCTGTTTTTTGCCTAAAATCACCTAGTTATTTTACTAAGAGTCGATTTAGCCAAAAAAACCTATCCGGGAGCCCTTTTTTAGAAAATAATTTTTTTACCTGTAAAGGGCTGAAAAAATAGAAAAAAATTGAAATTTTGCTTTTTTTTCTTCTGGACTTTTCTGTGTTTGGCCTAGAATCATCTAGTTATTTTACTAAGAGGCGATTTAGCCAAAAAAACCGATCCGGGAAGCCTTTTTTTAGAAAATAATTTTTTTACCTGTAAAGTGCTGAAAAAATACAAGGGAAAATTGAAAAAATTGAAATTCTGCTATTTTTTCTTCTGGACTTTTCTATTTTTGGCCTAAAGTCATCTAGTTATTTTACTAAGAGTCGATTTAGCCAAAAAAACCGATCCGGGAGCCCTTTTTTAGAAAATAATTTTTTTACCTGTAAAGGGCTGAAAAAATACAAGGGAAAATTGAAAAAATTGAAATTCTGCTATTTTTTCTTCTGGACTTTTCTATTTTTGGCCTAAAGTCATCTAGTTATTTTACTAAGAGTCGATTTAGCCAAAAAAACCGATCCGGGGAGCCCTTTTCTAGAAAATAATTTTTTTACCTTGATAGGGCAGAATTAATACAAGGGAAAAAGTAAAAATTGAAATTCTGCTATTTTTTCTTCTGGACTTTTCTGTTTTTTGCCTAAAATCACCTAGTTATTTTACTAAGAGTCGATTTAGCCAAAAAAACCTATCCGGGAGCCCTTTTTTAGAAAATAATTTTTTTACCTGTAAAGGGCTGAAAAAATAGAAAAAAATTGAAATTTTGCTTTTTTTTCTTCTGGACTTTTCTGTGTTTGGCCTAGAATCATCTAGTTATTTTACTAAGAGGCGATTTAGCCAAAAAAACCGATCCGGGAAGCCTTTTTTTAGAAAATAATTTTTTTACCTGTAAAGTGCTGAAAAAATACAAGGGAAAATTGAAAAAATTGAAATTCTGCTATTTTTTCTTCTGGACTTTTCTATTTTTGGCCTAAAGTCATCTAGTTATTTTACTAAGAGTCGATTTAGCCAAAAAAACCGATCCGGGGAGCCCTTTTCTAGAAAATAATTTTTTTACCTTGATAGGGCAGAATTAATACAAGGGAAAAAGTAAAAATTGAAATTCTGCTATTTTTTCTTCTGGACTTTTCTGTTTTTTGCCTAAAATCACCTAGCTATTTTACTAAGAGTCGATTTAGCCAAAAAAACCTATCCGGGAGCCCTTTTTTAGAAAATAATTTTTTTACCTGTAAAGGGCTGAAAAAATAGAAAAAAATTGAAATTTTGCTTTTTTTTCTTCTGGACTTTTCTGTGTTTGGCCTAGAATCATCTAGTTATTTTACTAAGAGGCGATTTAGCCAAAAAAACCGATCCGGGAAGCCTTTTTTTAGAAAATAATTTTTTTACCTGTAAAGTGCTGAAAAAATACAAGGGAAAATTGAAAAAATTGAAATTCTGCTATTTTTTCTTCTGGACTTTTCTATTTTTGGCCTAAAGTCATCTAGTTATTTTACTAAGAGTCGATTTAGCCAAAAAAACCGACCCGGGAGCCCTTTTTTAGGTAATAATTTTTTTACCTGTAAAGGGCTGAAAAAATACAAGGGAAAATTGAAAAAATTGAAATTCTGCTATTTTTTCTTCTGGACTTTTCTATTTTTGGCCTAAAGTCATCTAGTTATTTTACTAAGAGTCGATTTAGCCAAAAAAACCGATCCGGGAGCCCTTTTCTAGAAAATAATTTTTTTACCTGTAAAGGGCTGAAAAAATAGAAAAAAATTGAAATTCTGCTTTTTTTTCTTCTGGACTTTTCTGTGTTTGGCCTAGAATCATCTAGTTATTTTACTAAGAGGCGATTTAGCCAAAAAAACCGATCCGGGAAGCCTTTTTTTAGAAAATAATTTTTTTACCTGTAAAGTGCTGAAAAAATACAAGGGAAAATTGAAAAAATTGAAATTCTGCTATTTTTTCTTCTGGACTTTTCTATTTTTGGCCTAAAGTCATCTAGTTATTTTACTAAGAGTCGATTTAGCCAAAAAAACCGACCCGGGAGCCCTTTTTTAGAAAATAATTTTTTTACCTGTAAAGGGCTGAAAAAATACAAGGGAAAATTGAAAAAATTGTAATCCTGCTATTTTTTCTTCTGGACTTTTCTATTTTTGGCCTAAAGTTATCTAGTTATTTTACTAAGAGTCGATTTAGCAAAAAAAAACCGATCCGGGGAGCCCTTTTTTAGGTAATAATTTTTTTACCTGTATAGGGCTGAAAAAATACAAGGGAAAAATGTAAAAATTGAAATTCTGCTATTTTTTCTTCTGGACTTTTCTGTGTTTGGCCTAGAATCATCTAGTTATTTTACTAAGAGGCGATTTAGCCAAAAAAACCGATCCGGGAAGCCTTTTTTTAGAAAATAATTTTTTTACCTGTAAAGGGCTGAAAAAATACAAGGGAAAATTGAAAAAATTGAAATTCTGCTATTTTTTCTTCTGGACTTTTCTATTTTTGGCCTAGAATCATCTAGTTATTTTACTAAGAGTCGATTTAGCCAAAAAAACCGATCCGGGAGCCCTTTTTTAGAAAATAATTTTTTTACCTGTAAAGGGCTGAAAAAATAGAAAAAAATTGAAATTCTGCTTTTTTTTCTTCTGGACTTTTCTGTGTTTGGCCTAGAATCATCTAGTTATTTTACTAAGAGGCGATTTAGCCAAAAAAACCGATCCGGGAAGCCTTTTTTTAGAAAATAATTTTTTTACCTGTAAAGTGCTGAAAAAATACAAGGGAAAATTGAAAAAATTGAAATTCTGCTATTTTTTCTTCTGGACTTTTCTATTTTTGGCCTAAAATCACCTAGTTATTTTACTAAGAGTCGATTTAGCCAAAAAAACCTATCCGGGAGCCCTTTTTTAGAAAATAATTTTTTTACCTGTAAAGGGCTGAAAAAATAGAAAAAAATTGAAATTTTGCTTTTTTTTCTTCTGGACTTTTCTGTGTTTGGCCTAGAATCATCTAGTTATTTTACTAAGAGGCGATTTAGCCAAAAAAACCGATCCGGGAAGCCTTTTTTTAGAAAATAATTTTTTTACCTGTAAAGTGCTGAAAAAATACAAGGGAAAATTGAAAAAATTGAAATTCTGCTATTTTTTCTTCTGGACTTTTCTATTTTTGGCCTAAAGTCATCTAGTTATTTTACTAAGAGTCGATTTAGCCAAAAAAACCGATCCGGGAGCCCTTTTTTAGAAAATAATTTTTTTACCTGTAAAGGGCTGAAAAAATACAAGGGAAAATTGAAAAAATTGAAATTCTGCTATTTTTTCTTCTGGACTTTTCTATTTTTGGCCTAAAGTCATCTAGTTATTTTACTAAGAGTCGATTTAGCCAAAAAAACCGATCCGGGGAGCCCTTTTCTAGAAAATAATTTTTTTACCTTGATAGGGCAGAATTAATACAAGGGAAAAAGTAAAAATTGAAATTCTGCTATTTTTTCTTCTGGACTTTTCTGTTTTTTGCCTAAAATCACCTAGTTATTTTACTAAGAGTCGATTTAGCCAAAAAAACCTATCCGGGAGCCCTTTTTTAGAAAATAATTTTTTTACCTGTAAAGGGCTGAAAAAATAGAAAAAAATTGAAATTTTGCTTTTTTTTCTTCTGGACTTTTCTGTGTTTGGCCTAGAATCATCTAGTTATTTTACTAAGAGGCGATTTAGCCAAAAAAACCGATCCGGGAAGCCTTTTTTTAGAAAATAATTTTTTTACCTGTAAAGTGCTGAAAAAATACAAGGGAAAATTGAAAAAATTGAAATTCTGCTATTTTTTCTTCTGGACTTTTCTATTTTTGGCCTAAAGTCATCTAGTTATTTTACTAAGAGTCGATTTAGCCAAAAAAACCGATCCGGGGAGCCCTTTTCTAGAAAATAATTTTTTTACCTTGATAGGGCAGAATTAATACAAGGGAAAAAGTAAAAATTGAAATTCTGCTATTTTTTCTTCTGGACTTTTCTGTTTTTTGCCTAAAATCACCTAGCTATTTTACTAAGAGTCGATTTAGCCAAAAAAACCTATCCGGGAGCCCTTTTTTAGAAAATAATTTTTTTACCTGTAAAGGGCTGAAAAAATAGAAAAAAATTGAAATTTTGCTTTTTTTTCTTCTGGACTTTTCTGTGTTTGGCCTAGAATCATCTAGTTATTTTACTAAGAGGCGATTTAGCCAAAAAAACCGATCCGGGAAGCCTTTTTTTAGAAAATAATTTTTTTACCTGTAAAGTGCTGAAAAAATACAAGGGAAAATTGAAAAAATTGAAATTCTGCTATTTTTTCTTCTGGACTTTTCTATTTTTGGCCTAAAGTCATCTAGTTATTTTACTAAGAGTCGATTTAGCCAAAAAAACCGACCCGGGAGCCCTTTTTTAGGTAATAATTTTTTTACCTGTAAAGGGCTGAAAAAATACAAGGGAAAATTGAAAAAATTGAAATTCTGCTATTTTTTCTTCTGGACTTTTCTATTTTTGGCCTAAAGTCATCTAGTTATTTTACTAAGAGTCGATTTAGCCAAAAAAACCGATCCGGGAGCCCTTTTCTAGAAAATAATTTTTTTACCTGTAAAGGGCTGAAAAAATAGAAAAAAATTGAAATTCTGCTTTTTTTTCTTCTGGACTTTTCTGTGTTTGGCCTAGAATCATCTAGTTATTTTACTAAGAGGCGATTTAGCCAAAAAAACCGATCCGGGAAGCCTTTTTTTAGAAAATAATTTTTTTACCTGTAAAGTGCTGAAAAAATACAAGGGAAAATTGAAAAAATTGAAATTCTGCTATTTTTTCTTCTGGACTTTTCTATTTTTGGCCTAAAGTCATCTAGTTATTTTACTAAGAGTCGATTTAGCCAAAAAAACCGACCCGGGAGCCCTTTTTTAGAAAATAATTTTTTTACCTGTAAAGGGCTGAAAAAATACAAGGGAAAATTGAAAAAATTGTAATCCTGCTATTTTTTCTTCTGGACTTTTCTATTTTTGGCCTAAAGTTATCTAGTTATTTTACTAAGAGTCGATTTAGCAAAAAAAAACCGATCCGGGGAGCCCTTTTTTAGGTAATAATTTTTTTACCTGTATAGGGCTGAAAAAATACAAGGGAAAAATGTAAAAATTGAAATTCTGCTATTTTTTCTTCTGGACTTTTCTGTGTTTGGCCTAGAATCATCTAGTTATTTTACTAAGAGGCGATTTAGCCAAAAAAACCGATCCGGGAAGCCTTTTTTTAGAAAATAATTTTTTTACCTGTAAAGGGCTGAAAAAATACAAGGGAAAATTGAAAAAATTGAAATTCTGCTATTTTTTCTTCTGGACTTTTCTATTTTTGGCCTAGAATCATCTAGTTATTTTACTAAGAGTCGATTTAGCCAAAAAAACCGATCCGGGAGCCCTTTTTTAGAAAATAATTTTTTTACCTGTAAAGGGCTGAAAAAATAGAAAAAAATTGAAATTCTGCTTTTTTTTCTTCTGGACTTTTCTGTGTTTGGCCTAGAATCATCTAGTTATTTTACTAAGAGGCGATTTAGCCAAAAAAACCGATCCGGGAAGCCTTTTTTTAGAAAATAATTTTTTTACCTGTAAAGTGCTGAAAAAATACAAGGGAAAATTGAAAAAATTGAAATTCTGCTATTTTTTCTTCTGGACTTTTCTATTTTTGGCCTAAAGTCATCTAGTTATTTTACTAAGAGTCGATTTAGCCAAAAAAACCGACCCGGGAGCCCTTTTTTAGAAAATAATTTTTTTACCTGTAAAGGGCTGAAAAATACAAGGGAAAATTGAAAAAATTGTAATCCTGCTATTTTTTCTTCTGGACTTTTCTATTTTTGGCCTAAAGTTATCTAGTTATTTTACTAAGAGTCGATTTAGCAAAAAAAAACCGATCCGGGGAGCCCTTTTTTAGGTAATAATTTTTTTACCTGTATAGGGCTGAAAAAATACAAGGGAAAAATGTAAAAATTGAAATTCTGCTATTTTTTCTTCTGGACTTTTCTGTGTTTGGCCTAGAATCATCTAGTTATTTTACTAAGAGGCGATTTAGCCAAAAAAACCGATCCGGGAAGCCTTTTTTTAGAAAATAATTTTTTTACCTGTAAAGGGCTGAAAAAATACAAGGGAAAATTGAAAAAATTGAAATTCTGCTATTTTTTCTTCTGGACTTTTCTATTTTTGGCCTAGAATCATCTAGTTATTTTACTAAGAGTCGATTTAGCCAAAAAAACCGATCCGGGAGCCCTTTTTTAGAAAATAATTTTTTTACCTGTAAAGGGCTGAAAAAATAGAAAAAAATTGAAATTCTGCTTTTTTTTCTTCTGGACTTTTCTGTGTTTGGCCTAGAATCATCTAGTTATTTTACTAAGAGGCGATTTAGCCAAAAACACCGATCCGGGAAGCCTTTTTTTAGAAAATAATTTTTTTACCTGTAAAGTGCTGAAAAAATACAAGGGAAAATTGAAAAAATTGAAATTCTGCTATTTTTTCTTCTGGACTTTTCTATTTTTGGCCTAAAGTCATCTAGTTATTTTACTAAGAGTCGATTTAGCCAAAAAAACCGACCCGGGAGCCCTTTTTTAGAAAATAATTTTTTTACCTGTAAAGGGCTGAAAAAATACAAGGGAAAATTGAAAAAATTGTAATCCTGCTATTTTTTCTTCTGGACTTTTCTATTTTTGGCCTAAAGTTATCTAGTTATTTTACTAAGAGTCGATTTAGCAAAAAAAAACCGATTCGGGGAGCCCTTTTTTAGGTAATAATTTTTTTACCTGTATAGGGCTGAAAAAATACAAGGGAAAAATGTAAAAATTGAAATTCTGCTATTTTTTCTTCTGGACTTTTCTGTGTTTGGCCTAGAATCATCTAGTTATTTTACTAAGAGGCGATTTAGCCAAAAAAACCGATCCGGGAAGCCTTTTTTTAGAAAATAATTTTTTTACCTGTAAAGTGCTGAAAAAATACAAGGGAAAATTGAAAAAATTGTAATCCTGCTATTTTTTCTTCTGGACTTTTCTATTTTTGGCCTAAAGTTATCTAGTTATTTTACTAAGAGTCGATTTAGCAAAAAAAAAACCGATCCGGGGAGCCCTTTTTTAGGTAATAATTTTTTTACCTGTATAGGGCTGAAAAAATACAAGGGAAAAATGTAAAAATTGAAATTCTGCTATTTTTTCTTCTGGACTTTTCTGTGTTTGGCCTAGAATCATCTAGTTATTTTACTAAGAGGCGATTTAGCCAAAAAAACCGATCCGGGAAGCCTTTTTTTAGAAAATAATTTTTTTACCTGTAAAGGGCTGAAAAAATACAAGGGAAAATTGAAAAAATTGAAATTCTGCTATTTTTTCTTCTGGACTTTTCTATTTTTGGCCTAGAATCATCTAGTTATTTTACTAAGAGTCGATTTAGCCAAAAAAACCGATCCGGGAGCCCTTTTTTAGAAAATAATTTTTTTACCTGTAAAGGGCTGAAAAAATAGAAAAAAATTGAAATTCTGCTTTTTTTTCTTCTGGACTTTTCTGTGTTTGGCCTAGAATCATCTAGTTATTTTACTAAGAGGCGATTTAGCCAAAAACACCGATCCGGGAAGCCTTTTTTTAGAAAATAATTTTTTTACCTGTAAAGTGCTGAAAAAATACAAGGGAAAATTGAAAAAATTGAAATTCTGCTATTTTTTCTTCTGGACTTTTCTATTTTTGGCCTAAAGTCATCTAGTTATTTTACTAAGAGTCGATTTAGCCAAAAAAACCGACCCGGGAGCCCTTTTTTAGAAAATAATTTTTTTACCTGTAAAGGGCTGAAAAAATACAAGGGAAAATTGAAAAAATTGTAATCCTGCTATTTTTTCTTCTGGACTTTTCTATTTTTGGCCTAAAGTTATCTAGTTATTTTACTAAGAGTCGATTTAGCAAAAAAAAACCGATCCGGGGAGCCCTTTTTTAGGTAATAATTTTTTTACCTGTATAGGGCTGAAAAAATACAAGGGAAAAATGTAAAAATTGAAATTCTGCTATTTTTTCTTCTGGACTTTTCTGTGTTTGGCCTAGAATCATCTAGTTATTTTACTAAGAGGCGATTTAGCCAAAAAAACCGATCTGGAGAGGCCTTTTTTAGAAAATAATTTTTTTACCTTGATAGGGTGGAATTAATACAAGGAAAAATGTAATAATTCAAAATTCTGCTATTTTTTCTTCTGGACTTTTCTGTTTTTTGCCTAAAATCACCTAGTTATTTTACTAAGAGTCGATTTAGCCAAAAAAACCTATCCGGGAGCCATTTTTTAGAAAATAATTTTTTTACCTGTAAAGGGCTGAAAAAATAGAAAAAAATTTAAATTCTGCTTTTTTTTCTTCTGGACTTTTCTGTGTTTGGCCTAGAATCATCTAGTTATTTTACTAAGAGGCGATTTAGCCAAAAAAACCGATCCGGGAAGCCTTTTTTTAGAAAATAATTTTTTTACCTGTAAAGTGCTGAAAAAATACAAGGGAAAATTGAAAAAATTGAAATTCTGCTATTTTTTCTTCTGGACTTTTCTATTTTTGGCCTAAAGTCATCTAGTTATTTTACTAAGAGTCGATTTAGCCAAAAAAACCGACCCGGGAGCCCTTTTTTAGAAAATAATTTTTTTACCTGTAAAGGGCTGAAAAAATACAAGGGAAAATTGAAAAAATTGTAATCCTGCTATTTTTTCTTCTGGACTTTTCTATTTTTGGCCTAAAGTTATCTAGTTATTTTACTAAGAGTCGATTTAGCAAAAAAAAACCGATCCGGGGAGCCCTTTTTTAGGTAATAATTTTTTTACCTGTATAGGGCTGAAAAAATACAAGGGAAAAATGTAAAAATTGAAATTCTGCTATTTTTTCTTCTGGACTTTTCTGTGTTTGGCCTAGAATCATCTAGTTATTTTACTAAGAGGCGATTTAGCCAAAAAAACCGATCTGGAGAGGCCTTTTTTAGAAAATAATTTTTTTACCTTGATAGGGTGGAATTAATACAAGGAAAAATGTAATAATTCAAAATTCTGCTATTTTTTCTTCTGGACTTTTCTGTTTTTTGCCTAAAATCACCTAGTTATTTTACTAAGAGTCGATTTAGCCAAAAAAACCTATCCGGGAGCCATTTTTTAGAAAATAATTTTTTTACCTGTAAAGGGCTGAAAAAATAGAAAAAAATTTAAATTCTGCTTTTTTTTCTTCTGGACTTTTCTGTGTTTGGCCTAGAATCATCTAGTTATTTTACTAAGAGGCGATTTAGCCAAAAACACCGATCCGGGAAGCCTTTTTTTAGAAAATAATTTTTTTACCTGTAAAGTGCTGAAAAAATACAAGGGAAAATTGAAAAAATTGAAATTCTGCTATTTTTTCTTCTGGACTTTTCTATTTTTGGCCTAAAGTCATCTAGTTATTTTACTAAGAGTCGATTTAGCCAAAAAAACCGACCCGGGAGCCCTTTTTTAGAAAATAATTTTTTTACCTGTAAAGGGCTGAAAAAATAGAAAAAAATTGAAATTCTGCTTTTTTTTCTTCTGGACTTTTCTGTGTTTGGCCTAGAATCATCTAGTTATTTTACTAAGAGGCGATTTAGCCAAAAAACCGATCCGGGAAGCCTTTTTTTAGAAAATAATTTTTTTACCTGTAAAGTGCTGAAAAAATACAAGGGAAAATTGAAAAAATTGAAATTCTGCTATTTTTTCTTCTGGACTTTTCTATTTTTGGCCTAAAGTCATCTAGTTATTTTACTAAGAGTCGATTTAGCCAAAAAAACCGACCCGGGAGCCCTTTTTTAGGTAATAATTTTTTTACCTGTAAAGGGCTGAAAAAATACAAGGGAAAATTGAAAAAATTGAAATTCTGCTATTTTTTCTTCTGGACTTTTCTATTTTTGGCCTAAAGTCATCTAGTTATTTTACTAAGAGTCGATTTAGCCAAAAAAACCGATCCGGGAGCCCTTTTTTACAAAATAATTTTTTTACCTGTAAAGGGCTGAAAAAATAGAAAAAAATTGAAATTCTGCTTTTTTTTCTTCTGGACTTTTCTGTGTTTGGCCTAGAATCATCTAGTTATTTTACTAAGAGGCGATTTAGCCAAAAAAACCGATCCGGGAAGCCTTTTTTTAGAAAATAATTTTTTTACCTGTAAAGTGCTGAAAAAATACAAGGGAAAATTGAAAAAATTGAAATTCTGCTATTTTTTCTTCTGGACTTTTCTATTTTTGGCCTAAAGTCATCTAGTTATTTTACTAAGAGTCGATTTAGCCAAAAAAACCGACCCGGGAGCCCTTTTTTAGAAAATAATTTTTTTACCTGTAAAGGGCTGAAAAAATACAAGGGAAAATTGAAAAAATTGTAATCCTGCTATTTTTTCTTCTGGACTTTTCTATTTTTGGCCTAAAGTTATCTAGTTATTTTACTAAGAGTCGATTTAGCAAAAAAAAACCGATCCGGGGAGCCCTTTTTTAGGTAATAATTTTTTTACCTGTATAGGGCTGAAAAAATACAAGGGAAAAATGTAAAAATTGAAATTCTGCTATTTTTTCTTCTGGACTTTTCTATTTTTGGCCTAAAGTCATCTAGTTATTTTACTAAGAGTCGATTTAGCCAAAAAAACCGATCCGGGAGCCCTTTTTTAGAAAATAATTTTTTTACCTGTAAAGGGCTGAAAAAATACAAGGGAAAATTGAAAAAATTGTAATCCTGCTATTTTTTCTTCTGGACTTTTCTATTTTTGGCCTAAAGTTATCTAGTTATTTTACTAAGAGTCGATTTAGCAAAAAAAACCGATCCGGGGAGCCCTTTTTTAGGTAATAATTTTTTTACCTGTATAGGGCTGAAAAAATACAAGGAAAAATGCAAAAATTTAAATTCTGCTATTTTTTCTTCTGGACTTTTCTGTGTTTGGCCTAGAATCATCTAGTTATTTTACTAAGAGACGATTTAGCCAAAAAAAACCGATCTGGAGAGGCCTTTTTTAGAAAATAATTTTTTTACCTTGATAGGGTGGAATTAATACAAGGAAAAATGTAATAATTCAAAATTCTGCTATTTTTTCTTCTGGACTTTTCTGTTTGTTTTGCCTAGAATCATCTACAGGGTGTCCCAAAAGTAGTTGCTGAAACTAAATGTATATTTTCCCTCCCCTTTACAATTTAAGTAGTGGCTGTACTTTTGAGGTTAGCATAACTGAGACCCTGAGTTTTTTTATAGCCTTCTGAAAAGCAACAACGTTTTGATACAGTAGCAAATCGAGCGATATGAGAAAACTAAACTTTATTAAATAATGTATAAATTATAAATCTGTTGATATCTTAATCCTCTGCGCACGACTGCACATATTCAAATTCTGGTATATCTCTGTCGCCTTTTTATTGTTTTTGTTTTGATTTAATTTAGCCTGTAAAATTTCGATGATTTCAGATTCATTAAAATTTCCTTCTATTTATTGTTGTTCTTCTTCTCCGTAGAGCAGAGCCGGGCGTATTCGACTCTTTTGACTTCCAAGAGCTCCCCAGGCTTCCTTGGAGTCGAACTCTGATTTTATTTTATTTTATTTTATTTATTAATGACGTGAGTTATGTTCTTTCCCACTCGAAAATTCTTATTTATGCTGACGATGCTAAAATTTATAAAATCACTAACAATTCAAACTGGTTGCTACTTAATGAAGACTGAACTAAATTTTATGAATGGGGCTCTTCGAATTTTCTGCCTTTAAATGTATGTAAATGCATTCTTATGTGTTTTTCAAAGGAAACAAAATCCTATAGATTTTTGCTACTTAATGGATGGAAGTGAATTATGTTGACTAAACTCAGTGAAAAGATCTGGGTGTTACATTCAACTCTAGACTTACTTTTTTCATCGAACTAACTACGATTTACATGAATCAATAACGCTCATTGCAAGGCTATTTAATTTGCATCGTGAGATTTTTGACTTTGATTTGTCTATTCCTCAATTGAGAAGTCGGCTTTTGAATTTCTTTGTAGACTATAGGTAATATTTCTTACTATTGGTTTGGCGGGAAAGTTTTGTCGTATTTTACTACCTCCAGGTAATTTTACCTGTCAGGTCAAAACAAGCAGGTAGAATGCGTTGTGTGGGGTCTTATTATTTAGCGTACCTCTCGTGGGATATAAAAGGACTATTTTCAATACCCCTCATCAGTTAGTTGCGAAGTACAGAGTGAATAAGACAGCAGTGGATAAAGTGCATTTAAGACATTGCATTTTGTATGAGTTGCAGATAGGAAGCAACGCATCGGTTGCTTGTAAAAACTTATTTGACACGTTGGGAAGTGAAGTTGTAAATGTTCGGACCGGCCAAAGATGATTTGACAAATTTCGTTCAGGAGATTTCAGTCTCAAAGACGATCGTCGACCTGGGCGGGCCATTCAAGATCGATAATGACATTTTGCGGTCCATGTTGGAGAGCAACCCACATCTAACCTCTAGAGCAATTGCAAAGTCATTAAAAACATCTTGGATTTGTTTTGAAGCAGAGTATTTGGGTTCCGCACAATTTGACTGAAAGAAGTTTATCGGATCGTGAGAGAATCTGTTCACCTCTCCTTATAAGACGCAATGTGGAGCCGTTTTTGGACAAGCTCACTATCGGGGAGATGAAAAGTGGTTTCTGTATGAGAATATAAAGAGAAAAAAAGTTTACTGCAAACCTGAAACACCATAATTATTGGAAAACCAAATCTTCATCCACAGAAGGTAATGCTCTGTTTGTGATGGGATAGAAGAGGTCCAGTGTACTACGAGCTACTTAAACAGGGGTAAACCATCAATGCGAACATCTGTTGTAATCAGCTTGATAAATTGAAGGCAAATAACAAGGAAAAGCGGCCAGTATTAGCGAACAAAAAAGGAATTGTATTCCATCAAGATAATGCAAAACCACATACTGCAACAACAAAAGTTGAATGAGCTTGGATGGGAAGTTTTTAGTCACCCATATATTCACCTGACATTGCTTACTATCTATCCGATCGTTTCAGAATTATCTGACGGGAAAAAATTTACTTCTTTCGAAGCTGTCTCCAAGGCAGTTGCTGAATATTTTGGGTCCAACGATGAGAACTTCTACGCTAGGGGGATCGAAAATTGTTGCCTGAAAGATGGCAACGAATGGTTGCAAATAATGGACATTATATTATTGATTAAAATGTTTTCTTTAAAATACCACAGAACTTTCTCGCCAAACTGATAAATTTTTTGTTAAATTTTATTGTTATTTTACATTTTGTATGTAATAGACATTGTATGTATCATTGCGAATAAATAGATAAATAGAACAGAGCCTGGCAGCTCTGGAGAGTCAAAATAACCGACTCCAGGAGCTCCTAGAATCTATCTGTGGAGCTCTCGGGAGTCAAAGGAGCCGAGTTTGCAGAGTCTACGGCAGAGAATTGCGTGCAAAATAGATACAGAATTAAGGAAGAAAAAAATAAATATTAATCTTAATTTGGTATTTACCCCGCCTTTTAGCTTGAAATAATAAAATAAGAAGCAGTAAAAAGTCAAGAAAACGATATATCTTTTTCTCCCTTATTACAATTCCTTTTACTTTTCTCTTTTCTTTTGTTTTGTTTTATTTTAATTAGTTTTACATCTTCCCCTTTTGCCTCCCCTGAGCAGGTCTCGTTCACTTCTCGTGGATATGGAAAACGAGACGGGGAAAGAAAGGAAGAAAACTACGAGTGAAATATAATTTTTTTTCTTTTTATTATTATTATCACAAAATAAAAAAAAAATAAATATAATGGCGACTTGAGACGCAACCAATCGGAAAATTTACAAGCATGTTCCCGCCCACTTTACACAGCCGAGAGAGAAGCAAAAGGAATTTCTGCAACTGTCGGATACTATTGCTGTTTTTTTTCTGTTGTTGTTGTTTTAAGAGTGGGGGTGGTGGAGATTGTTGGGGTTATGCGGCGGCCGCGAAAGGGGGGGAATTCTACACATTTTGGCCTCAGTTTTGATGTGGCGCCAGGCGCATAAGCAGCAATTTCTGTGTATCGTCCTGCTGCAGCAACAGCAAAAGCAGCACAAGCAGCAGCAGCAACAGCAGCAGCTTGCAGTGGCATACTTCTAGGCGCTGCTTTCGGAAGTGAAATACCGCGAGCGTTAAATTTCACACAGTTTAGCTCTGTTCGCAAGCTAAGGCACCGGCCACAGCATCAAGAGAGTGGTACTTCAACACTCTTCTCCCCTTCGACAACTGAATTTTCCTTACAGCTTAAAACTAGAATAAAAAAAACCCATAGAGGAGCACGTGGCTTTGAAATTTTGTCCTGCATTTGCGCTCTTCACAAAGTTCCTCTACAGGAGAAATTGTTTTTTTTTTTAGATAAGGACAGTATAAAGCGCCTAGATGTATGTAAAAGCAGGGAAGGAATTGATCAGCACGAAAAATAAAGGGGAATTCCCTCAAAATTGTGTGCTCCTCCTTTTGCATTATATTTTCCATGTATACACCTTTTTGAAAAGCCCTTTCCCGGGATTTACGCGCACCTATGTATATTTATACACACACGCACACACACATACGCATACACTCGATAGGGAAAACAAATCCCGAAAATTTAACTGGTCACGCAATCCTGCGGGAGGAGAAAAAACAAAAAAGAGGGAATCATATGGGCCGCCTTTTACCCAGCCTACCTGAATATTACATGTGTCTCCTCCTTCTTCCCTCTCGTTTTGATACGTTTTTTAATCAATTTTCTTTCCTACTTCCAAAAGGCGGGATAAATTTCAGGGAATAAAGTTTCCGCCTTTTTTTTGTTGCTGTTGTTCGTATTGTTGTTATGTGAGCGGGATATGCTGCGCGTAAACATGAAAAACCCGAAATATTCCCAAAGGAGAAGAACATTTTTCTGCTGCTGCTTCCTATTTTATTTTGTGCGGAATGAATCGAAAAAGAGATTGAACCTCAGGAATCAGAACATAGATTCATTTTGCGGTGGGGCGGGTATTGTCATGAAATAATACAAGATTTAATAAAAAAATGAAAATTATAATAATAATAATAATAGGTGGCAATTAAAGAGAATGTTATAGGACACGTAAGAACAGTCGATTCCTTTGCCATCTTTAAAAGTTTTAAGTAAAATTTCTCGATTTTGAGGGAGTTAAAAAGGAAGAAATTTAAAAATGTTTACTCTCCGTCTAGAATGTAATTGGTTTTGAAACTTAGAGCAACTCTATGCCTCAGAATAGCCCTTTGGAAGCTATCCTAATTTTGTAGTTATTATACAAAAGGTAGTTTTCTTATAAAAAAACATAATTTCAGTAATAAGAAAATTTTTAAAATCGATTTTTGTTTACCCTGGAGCGATTTGAATCTAGTTTGAATACTACAGAAATGTTTAAGGGCTGAAAAATTGTGTAAAATTTAATAATCAAAACAAATTTTGCCCCAATGCGACTTAAAAAGCTTAAAATTCCTATAAAATCAAACCAAATTGTTAAAGTTTTGATTTAATTAAAATATTTCGAGACTTTAAAAAAAAAATTTATTGTTTTTTGAGGATTGTTAAAAAATCTAAATATTAAAACTCGATGCTCGAATTAAAGTTTAAGATTTAAAGGGTGTTCTTTTTAAGAGGCGCCAGATATGCGATAGGGATAACTGTCATATTAGCTGTCATTTCCTGTAAGTGTCAATGTCATTTTTATTCAGTAAGGTCCAGGCCCCTATCACTCGTGTTCAAGGACGAATTTTTAATGACCCCATCCGCTACGCGGCGCTGATGGTACTTGTAGGCAAAATATGGCGGGATTTTGAAAATATTTTTTTTTCCCATATAATACCAGATGGTGGAAAATGTTTTCTACAAATTCTATGATGATCTTTAAGATCTTTTCGATCCAATTCCGAATCCATTTAATAAAATCCAAAAAGTAAAAACTAAATTTGCACAACTTCGAAATCACAATTGCGATGACAACCATTCAAATAACTTGATATTCGCGCTCGTTCATCCTACAAGGACAGTATGCGCCACCTAGCGGAGTAGTTTCCGGTGGCGACACTAAAAGTCCACTTTTTTTTGACAGCTTCATAGAGAGTGATAGGGGGCTGGTAAGGTCTAACAAATCATCATGAGAAATTTCCTTTAAATCAGGGATCTGTTATAAAAACTTATAGAGCATTTTGTGAATTTTACAGACAGAATAATTGCCGCTTAGAACGTGCTATTCGTTGTATCCATCGAAAATTTTGAAAATTTAAGCCGCATGTTGCCGATATTTACCGAATGGTAAAAAAAACAATTTTTGGCTAAATGGGTAGATAAATAAGTAAAATTGTCGTTCAAAATTGGGATTTATTATTAATTTATTTATTAATTATACCTAAAATTTTAGAAATTTTTCGCACTATCTTTCGGAATTTTGCTATAATCGTTTTAATAATTATCTCCCTGTTAAAAATTGTTTAATCCTGATTTATCCCGTTTTTACTTTATATCTATCTCTCAACAATCGGGGTAAAATTTAAGATCCTACGATTTATTTATTTATTTCTTATATTTTTCCTAAACATGATAAGACCGAGAAAAATGCATACAAAAAATTATATTCGAAAGAATCATCTCCCGCGGGACTCCGTATTAAGTGGGGCGGGAAAAATTGTTCCCCTAAAATACTATTATCATCCCTAAATTAAGCCCTATCCTTGGGGAATATTTATTTATTTATTTATTTTGTATGTTTCGCGGATTTTTGTGTGTGCGAAATCACCACTGCAATTTTTGGGGCTGATAATAATCGCGGATTTATTTTGGGGGATGCAAAAATATTTTTACAGGAATAAAAAGGAGAAGTGGTTGATTTTCGGGAATTAATTTCACCTCATTTTTTCTAGGGTTTCGTACCTCTAAAGGGGGAAAAAAACGGAGAACACTCTGTCTGGCTGGAGAGTAGAAACTTGAAATTTGGCATAGTAATATATTTAATTAATTCACATATTTTGCACTAGTTAACATTTTGCATATAGATCGAGTGGGGCGTTATGGGGTTTTATTATGTGGAATAAAAAAATATTCTTTTTATAATTTTAAGTATAGTAAGATAGTCAGAAGAAAGTTGCGTGTAGTTTCAATATCCTTCGTGATAGAGTTTGGATATTCTTTTGCGTAATTTTACTACAAATTATCATTTAATTCGTATTCATTGCAAAAATGGATAAAGTATAATTTATTTAATATTTTAGAGCTTGGTTTTTCTCATAAAACTTATTTTCAGATTTGTATTTAGCACCTTAAGCCGTATATTTTTTTTAAACTAATCTAATTTGAATTTGAAATTTTGGATTGAATGGAAATTTTTGAATGATGCAAATTGCCTTATTTTGTGTGAACATTTTATAATCTTTACAATAAATTAACGATTTAAAAAAATATTCAATTCAATGCAAAATTCTAAAGTCAGATCAGATAATAAGAAAAAAACGCGCACCTTTAAAAAAGTTTTTGGATTATTAAATTTCAAACGTTTTAAAATTAAGAAGATTTAAGGGAGATAACCACTTTAGGAGGTCAAATTAGAAGTGTTTTTGGGATCGGTTTTATGCAAGAATTTATAAATAAAGTATCTCATTCACCATTAAATTAAAGAAAAATTCATGAGACAAAACATGAAAATGAATAAGAATTTTTTCCATACCTTTTTAGAGTATTTTCTAACTTAATTTCACTCAAATGTTGCTCAAGTGGTGATAGGCATTGGTCGATTTTAAAAATGGGAAATAAATATATTAAAATATTATTGATCATAATAAATTTATGTATTAAAAAATAACCTCCATATGTCTTCTTTTGAAAGCAATTTGAGGCACCTTGATACCTGTATGCATTTCAAAATAATTGCCGATCAGTTTCATCAACTTCCCATGAAACACCCTGTATTTATCTATCTATAACTATCTATGTATCTACTTATGTATCTACCTATCTATCTATCTTCTATCTTTCTATCAATCTCCTATCTATCTATATATCTATCTGCCTTGCTACGCTTTCCCGAAAATAATTGGCTTTATGCGAATTTCAATAAAACTTCGAAAACGGAAGAGAATTTTGCGAACATTTGAAAACATTCTAGCCTATGAAACTCCCCTTTATATAAACACTATGTAATATAAATTTCAAGGAGATCGGTTCAACGGTTTTGGAATCTATAAAAGACAAACAAACAAATATTCATTTTAATAGCGACACAGCTTAATTCCAACGTAATGTCATACCAAATAATTAAATCGAAATCTATGAAAATTCAATTTAACAATGCAATCGGAAACATTGAAAATGTTAAGTGACAGCAGCTGTCAAGAAGCACGCTGTCCGGCATGATCAATCTTTAGTCATTCAACATATGGCGCTTCTATTGCCATAAAATATATAAAAACACGTCCTTATTCGAATGCAACGTTGTGTCAAAATTTTAAAGTAATCGGTGAAGAACTTTAGGAGATTTAAGATTTTGAACAAACGAACATTTACATTTTTATTAGATATTTTTTCTTATGCTTTCTCTTTTAAGTGGTATATAATAAACCCCACTTGTTGACAGGAATAGAATTCGAAAAGACGTGAATTTTGTTAACATGTTTTCCAAGAATATGAATTAATCTGCGATCAAAAGAGTTGAAAATTGAATGTTTTATGACTGTTTAAAGAAAAATATATCAATTTATAGAAACTTTTTAAAACGATCATTCATTTAGTTTTTGAGTTAAAAATCAATTTTCTTTTTTTTCATATTTCAATAGTCTATACCTTTAAATATAACATACTTAAATTTCAAGTATATATTTCAAATAGTTTTTGAGTTACAGCCATCTGAAGAGCAGCCGCTCATCGTTTGCGAGGTATTGAGAAATGTATGAATTAACTTTTAAAAGCGTTTTTCTCAAAACTACATTATTCAAATTTGCTGCAGTTATAACTCGAAGACAAATCATCCGATCGATTTGATTTTTATTGCAACTTCTTTTATATATGTTTCTCCATACCATGAACCTCCAGTTTTCCGATCGAATAAAAAATGTAATTTTGGCAGACGAAAAATCATCAAATTTGTGCGCGGAATTTTGATTTTTTAAATCTTTAAAAACTCTGCAATTTTGTTAAATTTAAATTTTATTTTTGATCGAGGGTTATGGTACGGGCAATATACCTTCTAGTTTAATAAACTTTTTGGTTTTTTTGATTTCACGCACTGTGAAGGTCGCTATCACTTTTATTTTTTTGAGTCTTGGGAAATTGCGAATAACTCGGTGAATTTTAAAATTTTTGGTATTTATTGTATATCCACAAAGATTTAAAGAAAATTCCCAAAAATCACCTTTTTTTTTCAGGCGGTCACACTAGTGGTGCCCCTTAATTATTCACGCAAATTATAAAAAAAATGTGATTTTTAAAAATTTCGAATATAAATTTCGTTCTAAAACTTTTAAAAATATATTCTTCAGTTGTTTTTCTGACAATTTATATGATTTTTGTTAATTGTCTTAATGTGGTTTCTCCCCTTAAAAGTTTTATAAGATTTTAATATTTTCTAGAATTTATGAAAACGACCAAGAAAGAGGTAACGAAGATAAAGAAGAAGAATAAGTAAATAACTGACATCTTCTTCTTGTGCGTGTCGCATTACAAAACATTTTATATCTTTTATATTTTCTGACTACTTTCAACCTACTTAAAAAAGTCTGAAAGCAACCAATTTTTTTTTTTGTTTAAAGTAAGGTTTTCGCACTTTTCTCCCCTTTTTGTAAGATATTTTTTGATGTAGATGAGGTACCCCCCTGTTTGGCGAGAGGGTAGGCGGGGGGTATCATATTCTACAACTGGTTGAATCCCCCTTTTTCTTTTTTGTTTATGGTAGTGGTGTAGTGGTTTTTAGCCGGAGCCATGTTTTCAAACTTTCTCTGTCTCTCCAATAGAGTTTAAGTTGATTTTTTAGTGGATGTGAGAAAGAGAGATAGGGTTTTTAATATAAGGGGGCGGGGGCACAGAAGGGTGGTATCTTACTCAAAAAAAAAAAAAAAAAAAGGAAAAGAAAAAGAAAAGGAAAAGAAAAAGAAAAGAACTAGGAAAAAAAATTTGCATTTTACTTTTATCCCCTCTTTTACGATAAATATGTTTTTTGGGGGGTTCGGTGCGATAATTTGTGTTGTTTTTGTTGGTGTTGATCCCCCCCCCAACGTCTCAGCTCCCCAACTTTAACTTCAAAACAAAATGTCTTGCCTTTTGGTCGTGTCCACGCCCCCGTACCCCCCTTTCAGTTACGGGGGGTAGTTACCCTGTCCCTTATTCAGATTTGTTGCCTTCTGCTGCTTGTGCTGCTGCTGCTTTGCTGCTCTGCTGCAAGGTTTTTACTGCTTCTTATCATGTTTTTAAGGTGAGGGGGGCTGGAGAAGGGAGAGGGGAGGTAGCACGTCACTGTGTTGGGGTTTTGCAGTGCGCAAACAGAGTCCCCCGGACCGAAGGGGGCTCGCCCGTCGCCGTCGTCGTCCCCTCGTTGTCGTCTGCGTGGGGCTCACCGGCCGATTTGGTGCGATAGGTGAAACCGTCACCGCCCCCCGTCACTGCCCCTTGTTACTGTCTTGGGGGAATGGTTTTACGGGTGAGGGGCGGGTCGGGGGCGGGTCGAACAACGGTCGGGGGGGAGGGGAGGTTTTTGGGCATTGGATGGCTTGCTGACGGGGCGGCTGACGGCTGCTGGCTGCTGGCTGTTAGCTGCTGCACACCGTCGCGTTGCCCGTGCCTTCGTTCGTTCATTCCCCGTCCGTCGCTCTTCCCGTCGCCTTCGTCGTGTTGTCGCCGGAGCCCCCGAACGGCGGCGTTTTCCTCTAGTCGGCGTGCCCCCGGAGTCCCGGGGAATTTATGTGATTACAGCGCTTATATACGTCGTACATCAGTTGGTCGGACGGAACGGTACTATGAGCATATTTTACACACCTCTCTACGCCGCATAAACATATTTTCACATCAGGCAAACAAGAAACAACAAAATTTTTACTCGTCAAATTTTTTCTCTTCGTATAGTAAAACGGAAGAAAAATTCGCGAGAATAAAAAAAAAAAAAAAAGTATATTTCGGAAATTTTCAAAATTTTATATTATATACATATATATATAATTTTTTTTTTTAAATCCAAAATTTTTTCGGTTTAAATTTGTGCTTTTCAATTAAAAGTAAACGATTTAAAATCGAATTTCAAAACGGTCGTTTTATCAAAAAAAAAAAAAAAAAACCTAAACGAGGATTGTTGTTTTGTTCCTAATTTTTTAAATAAATCTGTTCACCTTGAGCTCAAGGTGCTTTTACAAATAATAAATAAATAAGTAAATAAATAAACTCCAGTGTCAGTTATTTATTTTTGTAAATTCGATAAAATATCAAAAATATAAAATTCCAAATAAAAACTCCGCTCAAACGAAAAAAGGATTTCTAAATTTGCAGTGTTCTGTTTTAATTTTTATATTTTCTTTACTGTGGGTGTTACAGTTGTAAAATAAATAAAAAATTATATATATATATATTATATATATATAAATATATTTATAACGTGAAAGTTAAAAATGAAAATATCAAGTTTAAGTGGCTTTTTTTTTTTTTTTTATGAAGTGTGTGTGTTAAATTTAAAATTTAAAATTTTAATTCAACAGCTTTTTTTGGTTTTTTAGTTATAAATAAAATGAATAAATTTGATAGTGTTTTTCTCTTTTCACTCAAATAATTTAAATTTATAATTCTGAGTTCAAAAGAAAAAACGAAAACATTCAAAATATATCTTTAGGAATATATTTAAAAATATTTTTATATAAACAATGTTTTAATTAATTCACAGTAAAATTGTCTTCTATCAAATTCAGTAGAATTTAAAAAAAATTAAATAAATATTAATAAAACAGACAAAAAATTGAGTTTAAAACTCATCAAATTGAACAAATTTACACAAAACAAAAATTTAAAATTAATTTAAAATATTACAAGGAAAAAAAAAAAAAAGGAAAAGTGAGTGAGTGTGAAAAGTGAGTTAAAAAGTTAAAGTTTATTAAATAAAAATTCGAAAATTCGAAAATTTGCAGAAAATAACACCGCCGGAAAATTTTCAAAGAGGAACACAACTCAGAAAAGAAAAGAAAAAAATAGAAATAAAAAGAAAAACAAAAAACTGGGTAAAAATATAAATAATTCACTATATTTTAAATTATTTGTTTTTATTTTATTAAAATACTATTTCATGTTTATTGAAAGAATAAATATAAAAAGTAGTAAAAATATATAAAAATTTTGGAAAAGGAGAAAGGAAGCATTAAATTTGGCCTTTTTCTAAACTTTGTATACTTTATATTTTAGATTTTAATATTGATAGTAAATAGACAAATTTATTTTAAAAGCTGATTTTTAATTTTAATTTCAAAACGACTGGATTTGTTGCACTCAATTCTTAGCCGCTACATGAATAAATTAAATATTTCCTATTAATTATATCGATTCAGAATTGAGAAAATTTGTTCAATTCACGAGTGGGAAGAATCCGAACTTTAAGGGATTCGGGAAAAGTCTGAGAACATGTCCTTGTTAACAAAAAATTTCGTGCGTTCATTTTTCTTCGTAGAATAGAAATTTAGAAATGAAAGAAACCGGAAAAATAATACTAAAAGGGCTCGATTAAGGGCTAGAAATAAATCCTTCTAAAAGGGGACGAATGCGAAATTATTGCGATTAATCGACGAGGGTGCAACTGTTATTAAACTTGAAGTGGATTCGATTTTTATTTTCTTCCCCCAGGAGACCCTCAAGGGGGCCAATTGTTTTATATTCTTCGTATTTAGCTCCTTTGAAACGATATCACAAAAAAAGTGTTTAAAAAAGTCAAGTGGGCAACGCCCGCGATATTGTGCCACTGTTACATTTCCGTTCCTTTCTATCCTAAAGCACTCTTTTGTTTTTTTTACTCTTCAATGGGAGAAGAGGCCCTTTCGAGTTCTGGATAATTTTCCTGTTTAAAGAATTTTTTGACTTTGTGCAATGTTTGGGATTATTTAGAAAAAAAAAATCGGTGAGTCTCAATATTTTCAGGAGACGCTCCGAACATGTTCCGCTTTGCAGTAAACTAAAAAATTGAATTAGTCTGGAGCAAAAATTTTGGGAGACGGGACGTGAAATTGACCGGTGGCGGAGGTTTAATTTAAAATTGCTTTCACCGGGGTCTAACCCTGTTTAAAAGACTCCATTTTTCTCAAACAAATTCTTTGACCTCCAATAATTTCAGGAGACTCTCCGAACATGTCCCGCTTTGCAGTAAACTAAAAAACTGGAATTCGTCTGGAGCAAAAAGTTCGGGGGACGGGACTTGAAATTGATCGGTGGTCGGGATTTAACTAAAAATTGCTTTCACCGGGGCCTAACCCTGTTTAAAAGGCTCCAGTTTTCTCAAAAAAAAATCCCTGAGTCCCAATAATTTCAGGAGACTCTCCGAACATGTCCCGCTTTGCAGTAAACTAAAAAACTGGAATTCGTCTGGAGCAAAAAGTTCGGGGGACGGGACTTGAAATTGATCGGTGGTCGGGATTTAACTAAAAATTGCTTTCACCGGGGCCTAACCCTGTTTAAAAGGCTCCAGTTTTCTCAAAAAAAATCCCTGAGTCCCAATAATTTCAGGAGACTCTCCGAACATGTCCCGCTTTGCAGTAAACTAAAAAACTGGAATTCGTCTGGAGCAAAAAGTTCGGGGGACGGGACTTGAAATTGATCGGTGGTCGGGATTTAACTAAAAATTGCTTTCACCGGGGCCTAACCCTGTTTAAAAGGCTCCAGTTTTCTCAAAAAAAAATCCCTGAGTCCCAATAATTTCAGGAGACTCTCCGAACATGTCCCGCTTTGCAGTAAACTAAAAAACTGGAATTCGTCTGGAGCAAAAAGTTCGGGGGACGGGACTTGAAATTGATCGGTGGTCGGGATTTAACTAAAAATTGCTTTCACCGGGGCCTAACCCTGTTTAAAAGGCTCCAGTTTTCTCAAAAAAAATCCCTGAGTCCCAATAATTTCAGGAGACTCTCCGAACATGTCCCGCTTTGCAGTAAACTAAAAAACTGGAATTCGTCTGGAGCAAAAAGTTCGGGGGACGGGACTTGAAATTGATCGGTGGTCGGGATTTAACTAAAAATTGCTTTCACCGGGGCCTAACCCTGTTTAAAAGGCTCCAGTTTTCTCAAAAAAAATCCCTGAGTCCCAATAATTTCAGGAGACTCTCCGAACATGTCCCGCTTTGCAGTAAACTAAAAAACTGGAATTCGTCTGGAGCAAAAAGTTCGGGGGACGGGACTTGAAATTGATCGGTGGTCGGGATTTAACTAAAAATTGCTTTCACCGGGGCCTAACCCTGTTTAAAAGGCTCCAGTTTTCTCAAAAAAAATCCCTGAGTCCCAATAATTTCAGGAGACTCTCCGAACATGTCCCGCTTTGCAGTAAACTAAAAAACTGGAATTCGTCTGGAGCAAAAAGTTCGGGGGACGGGACTTGAAATTGATCGGTGGTCGGGATTTAACTAAAAATTGCTTTCACCGGGGCCTAACCCTGTTTAAAAGGCTCCAGTTTTCTCAAAAAAAATCCCTGAGTCCCAATAATTTCAGGAGACTCTCCGAACATGTCCCGCTTTGCAGTAAACTAAAAAACTGGAATTCGTCTGGAGCAAAAAGTTCGGGGGACGGGACTTGAAATTGATCGGTGGTCGGGATTTAACTAAAAATTGCTTTCACCGGGGCCTAACCCTGTTTAAAAGGCTCCAGTTTTCTCAAAAAAAATCCCTGAGTCCCAATAATTTCAGGAGACTCTCCGAACATGTCCCGCTTTGCAGTAAACTAAAAAACTGGAATTCGTCTGGAGCAAAAAGTTCGGGGGACGGGACTTGAAATTGATCGGTGGTCGGGATTTAACTAAAAATTGCTTTCACCGGGGCCTAACCCTGTTTAAAAGGCTCCAGTTTTCTCAAAAAAAAATCCCTGAGTCCCAATAATTTCAGGAGACTCTCCGAACATGTCCCGCTTTGCAGTAAACTAAAAAACTGGAATTCGTCTGGAGCAAAAAGTTCGGGGGACGGGACTTGAAATTGATCGGTGGTCGGGATTTAACTAAAAATTGCTTTCACCGGGGCCTAACCCTGTTTAAAAGGCTCCAGTTTTCTCAAAAAAAATCCCTGAGTCCCAATAATTTCAGGAGACTCTCCGAACATGTCCCGCTTTGCAGTAAACTAAAAAACTGGAATTCGTCTGGAGCAAAAAGTTCGGGGGACGGGACTTGAAATTGATCGGTGGTCGGGATTTAACTAAAAATTGCTTTCACCGGGGCCTAACCCTGTTTAAAAGGCTCCAGTTTTCTCAAAAAAAATCCCTGAGTCCCAATAATTTCAGGAGACTCTCCGAACATGTCCCGCTTTGCAGTAAACTAAAAAACTGGAATTCGTCTGGAGCAAAAAGTTCGGGGGACGGGACTTGAAATTGATCGGTGGTCGGGATTTAACTAAAAATTGCTTTCACCGGGGCCTAACCCTGTTTAAAAGGCTCCAGTTTTCTCAAAAAAAATCCCTGAGTCCCAATAATTTCAGGAGACTCTCCGAACATGTCCCGCATTGGAGAAAACTAAGAAACGGAAGTAGTCTGGAGCAAAATTGTCGGGAGACGGGACGTCAAATTGACCGGTGGTTGAGATTTAACTAAAAATTGCTTTCACCGGGGCCTAACCCTGTTTAAAAGGCTCCAGTTTTCTCAAAAAAAAATCCCTGAGTCCCAATAATTTCAGGAGACTCTCCGAACATGTCCCGCTTTGCAGTAAACTAAAAAACTGGAATTCGTCTGGAGCAAAAAGTTCGGGGGACGGGACTTGAAATTGATCGGTGGTCGGGATTTAACTAAAAATTGCTTTCACCGGGGCCTAACCCTGTTTAAAAGGCTCCAGTTTTCTCAAAAAAAAATCCCTGAGTCCCAATAATTTCAGGAGACTCTCCGAACATGTCCCGCTTTGCAGTAAACTAAAAAACTGGAATTCGTCTGGAGCAAAAAGTTCGGGGGACGGGACTTGAAATTGATCGGTGGTCGGGATTTAACTAAAAATTGCTTTCACCGGGGCCTAACCCTGTTTAAAAGGCTCCAGTTTTCTCAAAAAAAATCCCTGAGTCCCAATAATTTCAGGAGACTCTCCGAACATGTCCCGCTTTGCAGTAAACTAAAAAACTGGAATTCGTCTGGAGCAAAAAGTTCGGGGGACGGGACTTGAAATTGATCGGTGGTCGGGATTTAACTAAAAATTGCTTTCACCGGGGCCTAACCCTGTTTAAAAGGCTCCAGTTTTCTCAAAAAAAAATCCCTGAGTCCCAATAATTTCAGGAGACTCTCCGAACATGTCCCGCTTTGCAGTAAACTAAAAAACTGGAATTCGTCTGGAGCAAAAAGTTCGGGGGACGGGACTTGAAATTGATCGGTGGTCGGGATTTAACTAAAAATTGCTTTCACCGGGGCCTAACCCTGTTTAAAAGGCTCCAGTTTTCTCAAAAAAAATCCCTGAGTCCCAATAATTTCAGGAGACTCTCCGAACATGTCCCGCTTTGCAGTAAACTAAAAAACTGGAATTCGTCTGGAGCAAAAAGTTCGGGGGACGGGACTTGAAATTGATCGGTGGTCGGGATTTAACTAAAAATTGCTTTCACCGGGGCCTAACCCTGTTTAAAAGGCTCCAGTTTTCTCAAAAAAAATCCCTGAGTCCCAATAATTTCAGGAGACTCTCCGAACATGTCCCGCTTTGCAGTAAACTAAAAAACTGGAATTCGTATGGAGCAAAAAGTTCGGGGGACGGGACTTGAAATTGATCGGTGGTCGGGATTTAACTAAAAATTGCTTTCACCGGGGCCTAACCCTGTTTAAAAGGCTCCAGTTTTCTCAAAAAAAAATCCCTGAGTCCCAATAATTTCAGGAGACTCTCCGAACATGTCCCGCTTTGCAGTAAACTAAAAAACTGGAATTCGTCTGGAGCAAAAAGTTCGGGGGACGGGACTTGAAATTGATCGGTGGTCGGGATTTAACTAAAAATTGCTTTCACCGGGGCCTAACCCTGTTTAAAAGGCTCCAGTTTTCTCAAAAAAAATCCCTGAGTCCCAATAATTTCAGGAGACTCTCCGAACATGTCCCGCTTTGCAGTAAACTAAAAAACTGGAATTCGTATGGAGCAAAAAGTTCGGGGGACGGGACTTGAAATTGATCGGTGGTCGGGATTTAACTAAAAATTGCTTTCACCGGGGCCTAACCCTGTTTAAAAGGCTCCAGTTTTCTCAAAAAAAAATCCCTGAGTCCCAATAATTTCAGGAGACTCTCCGAACATGTCCCGCTTTGCAGTAAACTAAAAAACTGGAATTCGTCTGGAGCAAAAAGTTCGGGGGACGGGACTTGAAATTGATCGGTGGTCGGGATTTAACTAAAAATTGCTTTCACCGGGGCCTAACCCTGTTTAAAAGGCTCCAGTTTTCTCAAAAAAAATCCCTGAGTCCCAATAATTCCAGGAGACTCTCCGAACATGTCCCGCTTTGCAGTAAACTAAAAAACTGGAATTCGTCTGGAGCAAAAAGTTCGGGGGACGGGACTTGAAATTGATCGGTGGTCGGGATTTAACTAAAAATTGCTTTCACCGGGGCCTAACCCTGTTTAAAAGGCTCCAGTTTTCTCAAAAAAAATCCCTGAGTTCCAATAATTTCAGGAGACTCTCCGAACATGTCCCGCTTTGCAGTAAACTAAAAAACTGGAATTCGTCTGGAGCAAAAAGTTCGGGGGACGGGACTTGAAATTGATCGGTGGTCGGGATTTAACTAAAAATTGTTTTCACCGGGGCCTAACCCTGTTTAAAAGGCTCCAGTTTTCTCAAAAAAAATCCCTGAGTCCCAATAATTTCAGGAGACTCTCCGAACATGTCCCGCTTTGCAGTAAACTAAAAAACTGGAATTCGTCTGGAGCAAAAAGTTCGGGGGACGGGACTTGAAATTGATCGGTGGTCGGGATTTAACTAAAAATTGTTTTCACCGGGGCCTAACCCTGTTTAAAAGGCTCCAGTTTTCTCAAAAAAAATCCCTGAGTCCCAATAATTTCAGGAGACTCTCCGAACATGTCCCGCTTTGCAGTAAACTAAAAAACTGGAATTCGTCTGGAGCAAAAAGTTCGGGGGACGGGACTTGAAATTGATCGGTGGTCGGGATTTAACTAAAAATTGCTTTCACCGGGGCCTAACCCTGTTTAAAAGGCTCCAGTTTTCTCAAAAAAAATCCCTGAGTCCCAATAATTTCAGGAGACTCTCCGAACATGTCCCGCTTTGCAGTAAACTAAAAAACTGGAATTCGTCTGGAGCAAAAAGTTCGGGGGACGGGACTTGAAATTGATCGGTGGTCGGGATTTAACTAAAAATTGCTTTCACCGGGGCCTAACCCTGTTTAAAAGGCTCCAGTTTTCTCAAAAAAAATCCCTGAGTCCCAATAATTTCAGGAGACTCTCCGAACATGTCCCGCTTTGCAGTAAACTAAAAAACTGGAATTCGTCTGGAGCAAAAAGTTCGGGGGACGGGACTTGAAATTGATCGGTGGTCGGGATTTAACTAAAAATTGCTTTCACCGGGGCCTAACCCTGTTTAAAAGGCTCCAGTTTTCTCAAAAAAAAATCCCTGAGTCCCAATAATTTCAGGAGACTCTCCGAATATGTCCCGCATTGGAGAAAACTAAAAAACGGAAGTAGTCTGGAGCAAAATTGTCGGGAGACGGGACGTGAAATTGACCGGTGGTTGAGATTTAACTAAAAATTGCTCTCACCGGGGTCTAACGATGTTTAAGAGGCTCCAATTTTCTCAACAAAATTTTCTGAGTCCCAATAATTTAAGGAGACTCTCCGAAGATGTCCCGCTTTGAAGCTAACTAAAAACCGGAAATAGTCTGGAGCAAAAATTTTGGGAGACGGGACGTGAAATTGACCGGTACTGGGGGCTTAATGAAAAATTGCTTTCACCGTGGTCTAATGCGTTTTAAAAGGCTCCAGTTTTCTCTAAAAAATTCTCTGAGTCCCAATAATTTCAGAAGACTCTTCGAACATGCCCCGCTTTCAAGGAAACTAAAAAACGGAAATAGTCTGGAGCAAAAATTTCGGGAGACAGGACGTGAAATTGACCGGTGGCCGAGAATTAACTACAAATTTCTGACAGTGCTGCGAAGGCTATAGATTTTAAAAAAAAAATCGCAAGGTCTCAATATTTTTAGAAGGCTTTCGAGGAAATCTAAAGTCGGGATAGTTCTGGAATAAATGTGGGAATTGGAAAACATATTTTAATATTTATCTTCCACTCGTCGTTCCCCGGGACCAGTTGTTGAGTGTCATTTGTGAGGGGACGTCCCCCAGGAACTCCTGGTGACAGTTTACCTCAGATTTTTCCTCATTAAGAGAAGGGTTTTTCTTTTCTTCGCGTTGTGTTTTATATAATTCTTTTCTCTCATTTTTTCCCTCAGTTTTGCGTAAATGTTTTTTTTTTTATGCTCAGGTACGGTGCAAAGCAGGTTGTTTATTTTTCTTTTTTTTAAATAACTTTTGTTCTTTGGCTGTTTTTTTATTTCTTTTCTTCTATATATATATTTTTTTATTTCATGTGTGCTGTAATTTGAGGCCCCATTAGCAGAGGAGTCGTTTTTTATTATTTCACAGGGAAAAAAGGAGCCTGAAAAGTGCAAATTGCGCCACGTCGGATCAAGTCCCTTTTTTTCCAATGGAAAAATGCCTGTGTGGCAGGCGGCCCCAGTTTGACGAAATGAGGCTCCGCGGGGAAACAGGAGCAAATGGAGGAGGTAGCGCTTAAGTTTGAATGGCGCGCGTGAAAGAGGACTTTAGGTTTTCTGTTTTCTCCTTGTTTTTCATTATTTTTCAAAGCGATGTCATTCAGAAAAATACTTAAAAAAAAAAATTATGTAAAGGAACCCCCCTTCCGCCCGTTTTTCATTAAAGTACGTCTGGTTGATAAAAGGTGGCGCTAACGCTTTCTTTTTTATTTTCGTTCACATTTTCTGATGTCATCAGAGGGAAAAAAACTCATTTTATTTGAATTTTTCCTTCTTCCAGAATTAACTAACAAAATACTACAGCTAAAAAATATCTTCATGTTCCTGCGGGAGATGTTCTTTAACTGGGACACGTGTGGGACTTGATTCTTTTTGAATTTCCCTTTTTTTTTATGTTAAATAAAATAAAGTAAAAAGAGGAGAAGAAAACCGCCAAAAGAGTCCCATTCTGCTGATGTTGCGGCTCCTGTAGAATTCGAGGGATACTCTGGGAAGAATAGAGAAAAGAAATAAATAAATAGAAAAAAGAAATAAATTAAAATTTCAAGTCGTCGAGGAGCGGTAGGAAAAAAAAATCCGACCTTTTGCACTGACAGAGGAATAAAAGTAGATTTTTTTTCTTCTATATATTTCCTCAAAAAAATAGCACAAAAGTAACGCTTTGATCTCATTCTTTTTCAAGAGCTTTAGATATATTTTTTTTCTTACAATTTTTCTCTTTTTGTGTGTTCCACCCCCCGTCGTCGTTGTCGTCGTCCCCTTTTTCTTCAAGGGATCTCGAGAGGCGCATTTTGTTCCCTCGGGATTTTCACTTTGAATTTGCCTGAAGTCCTGGCGCCCGCACCGAGGTCCTTGATCAGTCAGGTGGAATTAAACGTGCAATTCTGTTTCGTCAGGGGCAATTATGAATTCAAATTTTGGCGCCAATTAAGAAATGAACAAAAACTCGGGGTTTCCAGGCGGTATTTTTTATGATTTTCTTTGATTTTGATTTTTTTTTTCTTATACAATTGTTTCCAGAAAGTATTCATTATATTTGGATCTTTATAGAAAATTAAAAATCGGGATATGCCTGGAGTAAAAATCTAGAAAATATTTTTATTTATTCACTTCAAAGTTGAACATGCAATTTTATAATAAATAGCTAAGTAACGTTTTGTGCCCTTATCCTAAACTCACATCCAAAAAGTATTTTACACTTTTGTAAAATAGTTTTTGTTTTTGTTTTTGCTGTTCCAGATATAGACAGAAGACAGATTAAATAAATGGGGGACTACATTTTTCGGAAATGTCTCAAAATTTAAGATAAAAAATTAAATTCAATCTACAAGTTGTATTTTGGACAATTAATATAGTTTATTAATTAATTACTAGTTCCTTTTATTACAACACATTATTCCCCCTTTTTTATGTCATAATTTCTGATTTAAAATGTTTTATCGAACCGATTAATTCTGTACACGTGCCAAAAAGATATTATGCGACTAATTTCGATGATAATTTCGAATAATTTTTATGCTGAAAAGACATAGGGACACTCTCCCTTTGGGTTGACAGAAAGATTTTTACAGAGGGTAAAAATAGTATGTCAAAGATAATCTAGAAAACAAAAATATTTTATTGGTTTCTTATTTACTTTAAGACATAGACTATTCAAAAAAATTAAGAGAGCAAGAAATTAATTGAAATCTTAGTGAAAAAAGGTCGTATCGAGATTAAACGAAAACCTTTTTGAAGCTTGAAGTCTCTAGTTTTAAAATCTTTTAGCCAAACATTTTTTCGAGCTACGGTTTTCGCACAATCGGAAGAAATAGCGCAAGAAAAAATATTTCAAATTTGTTTCTTTTCTTTTCTTTTTTGTATACATAAATTTTTTCTTAGAATTACTTGTGTCAAGATCAAGTTACATACTGCATTCTTGTTTATTTACATAGGTAAATCTCGCGACAAGCTTTTATATCATATATAAATTGTATAATATAATAAATTGATGGGTTTGATTTAATTTAAAGTTAATTTTTTTTCTTTAGAGCAATTAAATAAAAGCTTGTTTTTAAAAATGTTCTTTTACTTTTAATTTATTTTTTATTTCTTAGTTTTCGTTGGACATGTTTTTCGTATTCTTCTCAGCAAACCCTTTCATTTGATACCCATATCATTTTTTTTTAAAAATTTTGTCCGCCATCTTGGAGCGGCGGCCATATTGAATTTAGATGTCACTCACTTTTTTGGTTTCTAATCTTCAAGCCCTTGCATTTGATATTCATATTAACAGGGTTGAACAAATATACCACCATCCGCCATCTTGTGGCGGCGGCCATTTTGAAAATATTACAATATTAAGCATTGCATATTGCATTGTCACCAACACTAAAGGTGTGTGCAAAATTTCAGCAAAATCGGTTGGGACGAAGTGATTCAAAATTCAGTTGCAAGATTTGACCTAAACATACAAACATAAAAAACATTGCAAGTTAAATAAAAGCTTGTTAAAAAAATGGGACGAGTTCCAGGCTCCAGCATCAAACTTGCCGAAAAATACACCACAAAGAAAAGGTTGTAGTGCTAAAATATATAAAAATTTGGAAATTGCTTGCCCAAAAACCTTACAAGTATTAATTTGCGACTTTATATAATGAATACCGTGCATCTTCCGGTTTTCATCTCTTATAACAACCAAAAAAGGGTGGCAAGTATTTTTATCTCTATCATACGCATTGGCACTAGTATGTAACATCATAAGTTTCACTCTTATTTATTTTCAGAATTTAATTTATTCACAACTCTTTAGTTCTCAAAACAGTGTTTTTGAAAAACTGCCGAATTTTACCCCTTTTTGGCTTTTTCTTGGGGTGTTGATGAAATTTGACCTTAGATAACAAAAGAATAGAGGTTCTTATCCTCCTTATTATATACACCTGTGTTCAAAAAAATAGTAGTGCACCAATGCGGCAAGTTTGCTGTTCTACAAATTCTCATGTACAAAACAAAGACAACTTTTGCACAAAACACAACATCAGGTGTTTAAGAATCTGATGAACAATTAAAAACATTTTAGTTCATAAGCAATGAATAGCAGTGTCTTCAGACAAGAGCACCTGCACTACTATTTTTTTGAACACAGGTGTATATATCGAAAGCCAAAACCAATTTTTTTCAGAAAAGTCCATAAGATAACCTTAATGATAAAAATCATACCTCCGGGTTTAATAACTTTATTAATGGGACATTTAGAGCCAGAGTGTTTTTGTTCTTGGCTTTTTCTGAAAATTCTTTAATATCGAAAATATCAATTTTTTAAAAAATTGACCCTCAGAAATCGGTATTTTTTTCTTTAAATTCAAAAATACAATAGCATGGGGTGTTTTTTTAGGGTTCCGTAGCCAAATGGCAAAAAACGGAACCCTTATAGATTCGTCATGTCTGTCTGTCTGTCCGTCCGTATGTCACAGCCACTTTTTTCCGAAACTATAAGAACTATACTGTTGAAACTTGGTAAGTAGATGTATTCTGTGAACCGCATTAAGATTTTCACACAAAAATAGAAAAAAAAGCGGCCAAGTGCGAGTCCCCATACTTAGAACTGAAACTCAAAAATTTTTTTTCATCAAACCCATACGTGTGGGGTATCTATGGATAGGTCTTCAAAAATGATATTGAGGTTTCTAATATAATTTTTTTCTAAACTGAATAGTTTGCGCGAGAGACACTTCCAAAGTGGTAAAATGTGTGCCCCTCCCCCCCCCCCTGTAACTTCTAAAATAAGAGAATGATAAAACTAAAAAAAATATATGATTTACATTACCATGCAAACTTCCACCGAAAATTGGTTTGAACGAGATCTAGTGCGTAGTTTTTTTTTAATACGTCATATTCCTTACCTTTCATTCAATCAACTCAAATAAAAAATCAAGCCTATATGGGCTCGCATATAGTTAGATCTAAATCCCATCATTTAGGTACTTACCTAATTATAATGTTTACTTATCAATAACTTAATTTAATAAAATACACTATTATTAAAACATCGATCAAAGTTACAACGAACTACAAGAACTTTTATATTATGTTACTTGCTGCTACGGAACCCTTCATGGGCGAGTCCGACTCGCACTTGGCCGCTTTTTCTTCAATTTTCAGATGATATTCTGAAAGAGGACTATAGAAAATACCCGGGTATGAACTTTTTAAAAATAAATAACTAATAATTAAATCATAACAAGCGTTCAAAAATCATAACCAAAAACTTGAATTTAGTGGCAAACAAAGTTTTCTTGTTTTTTAAATATGAAGTATCCTTTCAATCATTTAAAAAAAGTATATGTTTAAGCCTTGGCTCTAAGTATAATATAGGAAAAAAATTGGCAGTAGTAGAAAAAGGAAGTCATTCCAAAAATTTAACTTAATATGGTTTTTTACCCCCTTCTAATTAACGAAATTCATTTTCGACTTTGTCTTCCAACACTGTTTTGGTACTCTGTATAACATATATTTTAGTCATCAAAATCGGTTTAGCCAATTTCGAGAAAATTCATTTTTTCAATTTTTCCAAAAATTCGTTATAACTAGTGTAAAAAAGATTGTTTGAAATTGATATTTATTCCATTTATAAATCGTAATTCGGACCCAAGTGTGGAAAATAAATAAATTATATATCATGTGAAGTTATTTTCAGAGCCGTTTTACTGCATAGAAATAAGCTTCAAAGAATGCTAAATAAAATCTTAAAGATGATAAATTAATAATCTCTTTATAAGTTCTTAACAACATCACAGATTGTAAAGAACTAAGATTCTAATCACTGTAAACTCATATGAATTCTATATACTCATTTTATATATTATAATGATAAATTCAATCCTATTCTAATCCTAATAAAGGGTATAGCCGGATAAGCATGCCGAATCTGCCCCCGCGGTGTTTTCGATCGATATTTTAGGGATCATTTTGATATCGAATAAAAATAATTCACCCCAAATTTCAGCTCTTAATTTTGAACAGCTTTCGAGTTATTTAAAAAAACTTATTTTTTGGTTTTTATTTCTTTTTCAATAGTAAAAATAAAAATTAACTTTCAACCCAATTTTTAAAAAATAAGTATAACTAAAATCGTTTTTTTAACTGTGTTGTTGCAATCATCAAATTTTAACAAAAAACGTCTCTCATACTCTTTCATACTCAGCAATTTTTTTAGTATTTTCGATTTGGTGGAACACTGTGCAAAAAATTAATAACCGATTTTTTTTATAAATAACTTTCAATCTATGGAATTCATTTCTAGTTATGCCGGCAAAAACATAAAGATCAAGTTTACGAAAATTAATTTAAAAATTAATTTTCAGAAAATACCCAGTTTTCAAAAATGTTTACACGGTTTCTTATAATGTTTTTCATAAGGATATAGTTAATGATAATCGTCTTAATCTTGACTTTTTAACCTAAGTTGGTAATTACGTTCATTGAATCTATTAATTGTCTTTACCATCAAAGTCTGAACTGAAAAATCGCGCATGTAGTTAAAACTACTTTTGCCGAAGATTTGTGGATTCAGTTGTTTATAAAACTAGTGAAATGAGATAATGCATGAATTAAATGTAAGCAATTAATTAATAAAAATAGAGAAAAATCTCCTTTACACTGTACACGAGGAGGTATATCGGCTTTTGATTCAAGTTCTTTGAAATTAGATAAGGATTTCTCTACTGAAATTCTTAGGTCTAAAAAACTCTTACGTAAAAATGTTTTATGCAAAAGTAAAAATGTTTAAAATAAATAATAACTGTTCTTTTGTTCTGAAATTAAAAATATTTGAAGGTTTTATCCAAATATTGAAGGTTTTATCCAAATACATCAACTAAGAATATCACAGAATTTAACTTTCATATAAGACCGAGATAATTTGAACACAACTAATAAAAACGAAAAATCATGAAAAAGTCTCAAAACTATCTAAAAAGTTATATATTAAGAACTTGATATTTATTTTTCATATTCGGTACTTTTATCTTCTTTAATTCCTTCACTTCAGTTTACAGATAAAACCTTTCTGTTTCCTTTCTAATTTGAGAGTTAATTTTTCACGCTATTATTTAGCATACTGAAAAAGTTCGAAATTAATATCACCTGTGCAAAATGTTCTAGTTTCTGTATACCATGGGATGTTTAGGTCAAGAAAAATGGAATTATTAGGACCACTCAGAATTTCCTAGAAATTCATTCTTTTCTTCTTAGTAAAACGTGAAGGAAACATAAATATAAGAAAAGAAGTGTAGTTTTTGGATAATTGTTTTATTAGGTATTAATTAATGAAAAACATATTATAAAAATATCGTAATACTTAGTAGGACCACCCTTAGCACTAATAACTTCAATTATTCGTTCTGGCATGCTTTCATAGCATCGCTCTATGATTTCTTTAATTTCGAGGCTATTTTCCCACACATCTGTAATATTTTGCTTTAAGATCGTTAGCGTATTATTAGGAAGGGAATAAACTTTTAATTTGAATAGACTCCAAATATTTTCAATTGCTTTTAAATCGGGAGAATTATCTGGCCAAGAAAGAACTGGAATATTATGGGTGCTAAAACTGTTTTTTATTGATCGGGCAGTGTGGCAGGGTGTGCCATCCTGCATAAAAGTGGCAGAAAGGCCACAAGACTTTTAGTAATTAAAAAGTGGTATTAGAATTTCCTCGATGACCTTTCTGGACACATCCTGGTTTATTGTCCCGTCAACAAAAAACTCGCAGTGAGTTTTGGTTTTTTCACTGGTCGTCTTGCCTTAAGGGGGTAAATACAATTACACGGGCAAAAATAACACATTAAAAAACATTTTTTTTCACAAAGAAGGTTTAATGCAATCATTATAAAACTTTGTACATTTGTTAAGGTATAAATAAGGAATATAAAAATTTTTATTTTTTAATTTTTGAAAACAAAATGGCGGCTGTACGCTGGCGTGAAGTTGACCTTCAAAACTAACTGCAACCACTCTGGACGTCGTGTTATTGATCTGTAACAGCCCATAAAAAACATGTGGCTTAAGTATACATGTAATTTGTCGGTAAGCCTCAAAAATAAAAAAAAAATAATAATAATTCTGCGTTTGGTAGAAGTTTTTGTAAAAAATCGATTATTTTCACTATTTTTTCAGCCATTTTTGCATTAATAATACAATTTTGCAACAAAAAATTCCAAAACAATTAGACTTACAGACAAGCCTAAGGTATAACGAAGAAACCCTAAAAATTTCAGCTAAATTGGACAAGTAGTTTTCGAGTAATCGTGGTTGCAAATCTTAAAAATGTTGTTTTGAGAAAAACGAGTTTAAAGTTTTGAAAACCTTCTATGCGCTGAACAAAGCGTTGTCGAAAAATCAAGAAAAAATATATAAGGAGTTCGATTTTCGATCTGAAACTTTTGGAGCGTATTCTACGGGAAATTTCCTAACTTTTTAGAGGAACAAAACAAAATCGATTTTTTCGACCTTCTAATTGTATTTACCCCCTTAAGGGGACATTCTCATTTGAAATGATAAAAAAATCGATTTTTTTTTTTTTACATAAGAGTATTCCTTAACATCATAGAAATGCTGTCCTCAAACCGTTGTGAGAAATTCAAAACAAAACGAAAGTTATAGCTATATATACGTAACGATTTATACCGGTTTCTATAGATTTGGATCGTCGCACAAAAACTTTAAACGCGTTTTTCTCGAAACTACTTTTTTCACCTGGTACGAGAGATATCTCAAATTCTGCTGGATAGATTTAAAAAGATCAAAAAGCATTCGACTCATTAACATAAATACTAGGATATAGATCTTTAAAAATGCATAAAAGCACCCCACCCTCTTTTTTATACACGTACTTTCCCTCCAAAAAATCGCCAATTTTTAAAATTTTTAGAAAAACAGTTCTAAAAAAATTTAAAAAATTAGAAGTACCATTTTTAAAGGTCTATGTCCTAGAAAAAAGTCTAAAGAACAAAACCCATTTTGAATTTTGTCTTTATCTTCTCCAGGAAGACCACAGGAACTGGTACCAGCTAGAAAGGGACTTTTCGTACAACAACCTCTATTGCCGCAAAACGTAACAGCAAAAAAAAAAAAAAATTTTTTTTTTGTTGTATACTTCGATGCCTATACAGTGCTGTGCAAAACATTTGCAACTAAAATCATATAGTTTCTTACAGATCATTATAAAATGTCCTAAACCACTGATACCAAACAAAGTTTTACAGTGCATTCTTCTTTATTATGTCTAGTTTCCAGATATAACAATAGCAAAATGAAATATCCCATAATAAGGGAACAATATCCATTTTTTTATTCAACGTAACTATTTGGTCTGTGCAAAACATTTGCAACTTTATATATCAACAAATGCTTTTCTCGGAATAAATGAGAATTGGCAGTACTTTGTTAGTTAAGTGTATTATTAAAGTATTTTTTTTCCTTTAAACGCAATTAAACTAAAAGTTCTTAAAATGGGTGGTAATTAATTTTACAACGAAATAAAAACCGAATAATATTTGTTTACACAAATGGTATAACCTAAAAAGACATTAGTGAGAAATATAAAATAGCTAAATCCACCATATCCAGAATTATAAGCACTTTTGAAAAGACTGGGAGTGTTGAAAATATTGAAAAAGGTTGTAGACCAAGGAAAACGACAAAGGCTGAGGATCGGAGTTCAAGGTACTTAGGTAAAAAACGAATTAAACCTGGATGTGGATCCCTCGACGGTAAGAAGACGAGCCATAGAAACCGATCTTAAGAGCTACAGGCCAGCGAAAAAGCCAATACTTCTCGAAAAAAATGGCAGAGCTCGACTTGCCTTTGCTCGAAGTCAATTAGAATAGCCCCTGAAAAAATTGAGAATTGTCCTTTTTTCGGATGAGTGTAAGTTTAACTTAGTGGGGCTAGATGGAGGGCAAAAAGTAGGACAACCAACCAACGAACAAATGACTAAATCTGCGATACACTGTGGCAACTGTGAAGCATAGAGGTGGTAATATACAATGGTCTGGGGTGTTTATCAGCTCAGGGCGTGGGACCTCTTTATAAAATACCACGAATAATGAAAGCGGAGGATTACAAAAACATTATGGAAAATGTTATGCTTCCTTACGCAGAGGAAGAAATGCTCCTGCGCTGGTGCTTCGAACAGGACAATGACCCCAAGCACACCTCCAGACTTCTTCAGGCTTGGTTATCGCAGCAAGACATTAAAGTTTTGAAACGGCTAGCACAGTCTCCAGATCTCAACCCCATAGAAAAGCTATGGGAACTGGTTAAGAGGAATATGAGGGGACAATTTTACAACAACCGTGACGAACTCTTTAATGGTATAAAAAAGGATTGGAATGATATAACTTCTTTACATATTGAGTCGCTAATTAATTCTATGCCAAGAAGATGTGCAGCAGTTATTGTAAATAAAGGCTATTCAACCAAATATTAATGATAATCTTTAAAGTCGCCAACATTGTTAATGTCAAAGAGTTGCAAATGTTTTGCACAGTCAGTTTTGTATCTTAGTATGAAAAAACGAATATTTCTCCTTTTTTATTGAATTTACCTTTAATTTTTCAATATTCTTAAATTAAATATAATAAAGAATAAAATACTGTATTAGCTTTTTTGTTTTTAAGAATTTAAGGTTTGTTGTAGTAAGACATAGAAAATTGGGGTTTTAGTTGCAAATGTTTTGCACAGCACTGTATATTAAATATATGAAAAAAGTTTTTTGAATAAATGCAATAGGGTTTTATAAAAAAATTTCAAAAAAGTCGTTTTTTTGTCCATTTCAAATGAGAATGTCCCCTTAAAGTTGGCTTCGTACAAGCGTCTCCTTAGCTTCATTGGAGATATTTCGATCCCTTCGCCTTGTAACTCCCGATGCAAACTATTAAGGGATGCGAAACGATTTTCGATAGCCTTAAGGACTATTTTTCGGTCAGTTCGAGATGTTGTCTTTCTTTGATCGCGAACATTTTGACGTTTATTGCTTGATTTTCCTTGATTTTGGTCCAATGATTTCGATATTATCATTACACTTTGTTGAGATACTTTCTCTCTTAACAGGGCAATTATACCTGACTTTTTGTTCATTATTAATATCTTTGCACTTTCCCATTTTGGTTTTTTTAAAAAATTTTACCAAATTTCGCTTCTTTTTAAATGTCCACTATTTTCAGTTATTTCCACAATTATTTACTATTCCCGCATTTTCAAAATAGGTAAAAAAGACACTCGTTTTACTCACAGATAACACAGCTCCACAAAAAAAATCGAAAAAATTTGATCTGACGTCTGACCATACCTACTATATGTTTTTGAGGTCACTGAATCCGAATCCGAGGTCTATTTAACTCCATCACGTCAGGATTTTTCATAACCTCAAAATTTTAGCATAAAAACGAGAATAATCCACAAAAAAATCGAAAAAATTTGATCTAACGTCTGACCATACCTACTATATGTTTTTGAGGTCACTGAATCCGAATCCGAGGTCTATTTAACTCCATCACGTCAGGATTTTTCATAACCTCAAAATTGTAGCATAAAAACGAGAATAATCCACAAAAAAATCGAAAAAATTTGATCTAACGTCTGACCATACCTACTATATGTTTTTGAGGTCACTGAATCCGAATCCGAGGTCTATTTAACTCCATCACGTCAGGATTTTTCATAACCTCAAAATTGTAGCATAAAAACGAGAATAATCCACAAAAAAATCGAAAAAATTTGATCTGACGTCTGACCATACCTACTATATGTTTTTGAGGTCACTGAATCCGAATCCGAGGTCTATTTAACTCCATCACGTCAGGATTTTTCATAACCTCAAAATTGTAGCATAAAAACGAGAATAATCCACAAAAAAATCGAAAAAAATTGATCTGACGTCTGACCATACCTACTATATGTTTTTGAGGTCACTGAATCCGAATCCGAGGTCTATTTAACTCCATCACGTCAGGATTTTTCATAACCTCAAAATTTTAGCATAAAAACGAGAATAATCCACAAAAAAATCGAAAACATTTGATCTAACGTCTGACCATACTGACTATATATTTTCGAGGTCGCTGAATCTGAATTCCAGGTTTATCAACCCCTATTACTTTAAGGTTTTACATAACCTACAAATTTTAGTCCAAACACCAAAATAATCCCTTCAATTTTTAATCCCTTTATTGCTTAAAAGAAAAAAAACCGGTCACTATTTTAGCCTTTTCACTAAGGTTATGAAGAATCCTGACGCGATGGAGTTAAATAGACCTCGGATTCGGATTAAGTGACCTCAAAAACATATAGTAGGTATGGTCAGACGTTAGATCAAATTTTTTCGATTTTTTTGTGGATTATTCTCGTTTTTATGCTAAAATTTTGAGGTTATGAAAAATCCTGACGTGATGGAGTTAAATAGACCTCGGATTCGGATTCAGTGACCTCAAAAACATATAGTAGGTATGGTCAGACGTCAGATCAAATTTTTTCGATTTTTTTTGTGGATTATTCTCGTTTTTATGCTAAAATTTTGAGGTTATGAAAAATCCTGACGTGATGGAGTTAAATAGACCTCGGATTCGGATTCAGTGACCTCAAAAACATATAGTAGGTATGGTCAGACGTCAGATCAAATTTTTTCGATTTTTTTTGTGGAGCTGTGTAATCACTTGCTAAACAAATCCCAAATAATGATGATTTTTGGGTTTTTTCGGCCGATTTATATAGTAATACAAATCTCACTAAACACGCCCATAAAGGACAGGTCAAAAACCAGCCCGAAAAAGGGGTAAAGGGTTTATGGTGTTGTAACTGCCCTCACATTATGTTGGCTCCACCACTAAGAATAAGATAAAATGATCATTTTTTTTGAAAAACCCGCATTTTTATTACGCTAAGGGTAAAAGTGTCTGAAGAATGTTAAAAATTGTGAGTGGTTCTAATTCGATAAACAGGGACTGTTTGTATAATTTTTACGTTGTAATTTGGTGTTTAGTTTAGTTAAATCTAAAATAGTAGTTTTTTTTTTGTTTTATGCGATAACCCCAAAGATTCATTAATTAATTTTGATATATTTTAAGCGAAACTCTAGAAGTTTCATGAAAATCCAGTCCAATAGTCCAGATACAAAATTCCTAATTGTTCTTGTTATACCTTCGATATACTATATTTCATTATGAAGAAATATTGGTTTATACTTCATTATAATATTCATTATATTGCCAAAATGGAGCCCTAGCTACTTAGTTTGTTCGAAATTGATGAAAAGATCTACTACTGTAGTATACTTGTGGGTTTTTCTAAGCCATCTATTTACGAAAGACGTTAAATAAAGGCATTTTTAATTTTCAAAATCAGAACACAGAATCAATTGTGATTAATCAATCTAATCGTTAGTTCTATTAAAGTAAAATGCTGTATGTCATTCGCGATATTAACTATACACAACGTTTTTGTCTGTCTGCCTGTTTTTATGATTAATTTTGTTCACAGTGTTCCACCAAATCGAAAAACCTTAAAAAATGATCCCCCAAAGTGTCGATAGAAAACGCCGCAGGGGCAGATTCGGCATATTTATTCAGCTATACCCTTTTATTGGGAACATTTTTAAGAAATTTTACTTTCCAACTTACATTCACAAGGTGTGTGAAAACTGTGGTTATTTAAATAAAAATAAACATTATTTGAAGCGATTCGAATTGAGAACAATTTGTATCAATTAATATCTGATTTTTGTTTAGTAGTTTGTTCTTATCAAAATATCGAAAGATTTTTTTTGTGATAACACATCAAAATGAAAATATATCAAAATAAAATGTCCACGAGACACAAAAATAATTTCTTTTGATTGATTGATCAGCTCCCGTGACGACAGGGACAGGGATCCAATCGTTCTTGTTTTTTTTTTTGCCCGGTTTCAGTTTCCTTTTTTTTTGTGCATTTTAAGGTATAAATTAGGGTCCATGATCCAGAGATTTAAGCAGGTGGTACAAAAATATAAAAATATATAACTAAGATATAATTTTTGTTTGTTGTTGATAGTTTCCATAGGAAACAAGAATTCTGGGAGAATAAAATAAAACAGAGGATGAGATATGGGTTCCTTTTTCTGCCTCTGGACCAGGAGAGGGAGATCGATTCATCATCGAGGTCAATTCGGGTCAGGGGTGAAATTGATATTGATTGCGTTTTGGCGCGAAATTGAAGGTAATCACCACAAAAACCTGGATGACTTCGGGACCGGGAGAACAAGATCCCTTGAAGAATAAAAATAAATTGACCGGGCGCTATGCTGCGCCGCGGCCTCGTGCCGGGTACACGCAATCACAATGGCACACTTTTGGCGGGCTTTTCAAAAACACAACACAAGACGTTTCTTACCCCTGTCCGGCCTATTTTTTTTTTCTTTTATATATATATATTGTATTTTGTTTTTTGTATTTACCTAATGAGGTGGATAATTTTTCATTTTGTTGTGTATTTAACTGTTACAAGGCGAATATTTGTAGCACCGGGAGCAAGCGAATCATCCTGAGGGATCTTGAGTATCAGGGTGATTCAGCTGCAAAAATCGGGAGACTATTAAATGCGGCGCATCGTTGTCGTTGTCGTCGTCGTCGTTGTCGTTGTTATCGGCGCCCCCGGACTTTAGGGGGTATAAAATCACTTATATTTTCGGGTAATATATCACTTCAGGGATGTTATTGTTCAGTGTCTGGAATGGACGTGCCCTGCTGCATTGAAGCACCCCTTCCCCAAAGAAAAAAAAACAAAAATTTCCCGGGATCCAGAACCCCGGGACAACTGTGATTTAGGAAATTTCTCAAATTCTTCAAATTCGTTCCGAAGAGTGTTCATTTTTTCCTGTTCTGCCCTCATGGAAGTCATTTTAAAGGGTGTGTAGAGGGTGGATTTTACTATTTTACAGTTATTTAATGGATGAATACCCTCCTCCCCCCCTTTTAGAACAAATAAACTCCTAAGAGGTCATATAACTTTATTTATTTTATATCATGTTAAGTTCGAAATTTGTTATGCAACATTTGTGTTTGGAGGAAAAAATGTTGCTGCTACAGAGCTTGAGGAAGAAAAATTACATTTAATAGAAAGAAAGTTTTGTTTTGTGTCTTTTTAATGGTTTTTAATAAATGTTTGCAACATTTTACCAAGTGCTTATTAAATAAATAAGCAAATTTATTGAATATCTCGATGAACTTTACTCAACCTATAAAAATTATAATAACATGTGAGTACTAACACAAATATTCTTCGGAAAAATAGCTAGGCTAAGGATAACCTACTGGAGTTGTTCTTCTTGACATCGAAAAAGCTTTTGACTCTGTCTGGCATAGGGGCTTTACATATAAAATAATAAAGTTTAACTTCCCCGATCACATTGTGAAAATAATTCAAACCTTTCTATCGGACAGATACTTCTATGTGATCTATTGGAAATACTATTTCAGACACTATTCAAATAACAGCAGGTGTTCCTCAAGGATCAGCACTCAGCCCTATACTATACAATATCTACACTTCTGACATTACTAAAAATCTAGCCTTTTCGCCGATGATACAGCGTTATACCATTCTGCGATGGAACTCGAAAAGATTGTTCATAATTTGGAGAAGAACTTGAGCTCCTTACAAACTTATTTATATAAGTTAGAAAGTAAAAACGAACACAGCCAAAACATCTTTCACCTATTTCACAAGAAAGGGAAGCCAGAAACTTTTACCAAACAAACCATTGAGCCTTCAATAATCAAAATGTACCCTGGTCTAATGAAATAAAGTTTCTAGGAGTTTATTTAGACAAAACTTTAACATAAACAAGACCATAGAATAAAGAAATAAACTAATAAACACTTTATATCCACTTATTAAACGTCATTCCTAAACACTGATAATAAGCTACTAGTTATAAAATGATCTTTCAACCTATCCTCACGTATGCATCTCCGGTATGGTCAAACTGTGAAAAAACACATAAAAATAAACTGCAAGTACAGCATAATAAAATATTAAAAATGATTGCAAGCCTCCCCTGGTATTGCTCGAAAAAACTACTTCACGATCATACGAACATAAAGCTAGTTCAGATTAGAAAATGATCAAACATAGCACTGTCTCCTACAGCATAAATAGTTGCCCTGATAGTTAAATACGAGGGGCATTTGAAAAGTTCGTAGCCTAACCAGGAAAATGAGAAGCTATAATTTTTTTATTTTTTTATTTTTCAATATATACTCCTCCGAGTACAATACACTTTTTCCATCGGCCTGGCAATGCTTCTATAACAGCTTTAAAAAAATCTTCATCTAAGCCCTTAAAAAATGAAAAGTTTAGACCTCCTAAGTGGTTTTTAAGCTTTGGAAATAGATAAAAGTCTGATGGAACTAGATCACTGATGGATTTCTGCCATGCTTTCAACTGATGTGTGATCTCGCGCATTATCCTGGTGAAAAAAAAACTTTTCTTCTCGGCAAACCAGGCGGTAATTAACTGAAAAACTAGCAAAAATAATAGATGAGGATGATGAAACAGGAAAGTTTCCCCGACTGTCTGTCTCACAACTTTAATTATAGTCCCGATTTATAAAACAGGAGATAAAAACGATCCAGGTAACTATCGACCTATATCGTTGATAAGTTCATTAAGTAAAGTATATGAAATGGTTAGATACAAGAGAATTGCTGAATTTCTTAATTGGAACGGAGGGTTTGATGTTTATCAATATCAATTTCAGCTACAATAGATGCTATTAATTATGTAAATAGAGCTTTAGACAAAAACAAGTATGTAATAGCAATATTTGTGGATCTTAGAAAGGCATTTCACACTGTGGACAATGAAGTGTTATATGAAGGTCTTAAGGACAAAAGAATCAAAATAAAACTAGACTAAACAGGATCTGTAGCTAGTAGCTGTAGAGATATCGATAAAAATCGGCGAGCCTCAAGGGTCAATACTAGGCCCATTGTTATTATTTATATATATACTACTCCAAAGCAAAATAGTTCGCCCACTGGGTTCAAAACTAGAACACTAAACTTTAATGATGTGCAACACTGTTATGAAAAGGGTAAGTACAAAAATTTTTTTTCGTAATTAAACTTTAATGTGTTTATAATAAGTTTGCTCTAAAAACTAAGTTATTTTGTTCATTTTTTTTACAACATTATTTAAAAAAACAAAAACAAAACCAATTCAAAATAATTCGCTCAGGCGATATTCTCCTCAAAATAGTTCGCCTACTTTAAGTTTCAGTTCAAAAAACGTAAATGTAATAACTGTTTTTAACAATATCGGTGTTATTTGGTTCCTACTGGCTTTAGAGTTATTTTGAGAGCACTTAGTGGAGTTATTTTGTCACGATGGCACGCGGAAAGAGTTTAAGCGAAGATTTAAGACTAAAAATTATTGAATTACACCAGCAAGGACTAAGTGCATATGCTATTGCCGGAAATTTAATTATGTCACGATCGACGGTTCGTGATATAATTAATTTGTATAAAAGTACGGGACAAGTGAAAGAAAAAGTGAAAACGGGACGAAAAAAGAAGACAAATCAGAAAGATATGAGAGTGCTGCGCCGAATTATTAAGAAAAACCGCTATGCGCGAACCGCTGTAATAACCGCAGAGTGGAAAGAACGAATTGGCAAGTGCGTCTCCGTATCCACCTGTACAAGAAGGATTAAGGACTTGGGATATTCTTTCTTTAAGGTAACATTTTGGATGTAATGGATGCACAAAATCTGAGATGAAATTTTATTAGCCAAAGGAAAAACCATATCTTTCGCAAAGGCAGAAAAAAACTAGGTTAAAATTCGCGAAAGAACATTTAGAATGGGCCGCTAGGCAGTGGGAGTCCGTAATCTGGAGCGATGAGTCGCGCTTTGAACTTCCACTAGGTGAAACAGGAAGAAAGGTCATCCGGCAGAAGAACGAAGCGTTTCGGCGAGAGTGTTTGCGGAGAAAAACTAAGTTCCCCGCTTCAGTCATGGTGTGGGGATGCATGTCTGCAAGGGGTGTGGATAGGCTTTACTTTATTAATGGTACCATTAATGCTGTAAAGTACCAAAACCTCCTGGAAACTGAACTTTTACCTTCGATTCCTTTGTTGGAATCTCCGAATGGTGAGTTCATTTTCCAACAGGACGGAGCCTCTTGCCACACGGCAAGAAGCACGAAGGATTGGTTGACTGCACATAATGTGCCAACCATGGAGTGGCCCTCCAATAGCCCGGATTTGTCCCCAATTGAGTCCATGTGGTTCAAAATTAAGAAAAAATTGCAGCAAAGCCCAGTGACCAACATGGAAGCGCTACGAACGAAAATTGAGGAGATCTGGAACTCAACTGAACCCCAAGAGTGTTCAGATCTTGTCGCCACCATGACTCAAAGAATGCGAGAAGTAATTCTAAATAAAGGCGACGTCACTAAATTTTAATTTTCGCATTTTGTAAACTGAAACTTAAAGTAGGCGAACTATTTTGAGGAGAATATCGCCTGGGCGAATTATTTTGAATTGGTTTTGTTTTTGTTTTTTTTAAATAATGTTGTAAAAAAAATGAACAAAATAACTTAGTTTTTAGAGCAAACTTATTATAAACACATAAAAGTTTAATTACGAAAAAAAATGTTTGTACTTACCCTTTTCATAACAGTGTTGCACATCATTAAAGTTTAGTGTTCTAGTTTTGAACCCAGTGGGCAAACTATTTTGCTTTGGAGTAGTATATACAGACGAGACGTTTTTACTGTATTCAAGAGATTCGCCGGGAGAATTAGAAAGTTACAAGACAAGAAATTATCAATGAACATGAAGAAAACAATCTTTATATTACCAACAAAATTAAAAATCTAATTTGCAATGCCGTATGGGTTACTAATATGAAACCAAATTAAGTAAATAACCTATAAATTATATCGAGATTTTTAAATAGACCCACTTATTTATTAAAACTTTCGATAAATTGAAAAATTAATATTATTAAAAAGGTATAACTACTGATATTATATAAATTTATTCATTTATACCAAAAATGTTTTCCCTGAGGAGCATAAAAATTGAATTATCTTTAAATTTTAATTTTATGTTATTTTAATAAGAATTTCGGAAAATTAAATTTCTAATGCCTAGTCAGCTCAGGTGAATGTTCCCAGCAAGATGCTGAGAAATGCGACACTAATTTACCATTATTATTGTTATTATTATTATAAATTAGTTTGATATCGAAAAATGGAGTTTTTAAATAAAAGGATATCCTCTCAGGAGATACAATATTCTTATTCTATACAGATAAAACTGAAAACTTAACAAGTACTGAAAAAACAAAATATTTAATATCTATCTTATTTAAAACACATTCATGAAAGGTATATTTTTGGGTCAGATCTCAGATTATGTTTATTTATAGATATAAACATTTTTAACGATTAGTATACTGATCCTATATTTGAAGACAATGAGCAGTTCTTATGTAAGAGAGCTGCAACTAAATTTTGCAAGTCCTTTGTATTTTAGTAATGATTATCAAGAATTGCACTCTAAGTAAAAATTCAGTATTTAAAAACAAAGTTGCACAATTGGTCAGAACATATAATATTCCCACCACAAATGCAAAATTCTATTTTTTCAACTTAAAGTAAACTCTTTTATAAATATATAAGGAGTTAGTACTCATTAAAATCAGAGATGTAAAAAAAGTAATACTATCATCATTACAATTACCAATACAAGTAATGATATTGGTACTTCACCATTATCACACTTTAGAAGCATTACCAGGCATTATCTATCATTACTTGGGATTATCTGGCATTATTTAGAAATACTCAGCGAGTAATGCTATATATAATGCTGAGTACTGTAAGGTAATGCTGAGTATTTATAAGTAATGCCAGGTAATGCTCCTGAAGTACTATAATGCTGAAATACCAATACAATTACTTAGTAATTATATTTTTTGTAGTACCAGTACGGGTGTACTGATACTGGTAATTAGTCTTGCTTGCATTACTTGTAATTGTACTCAGCATTGTAATGCATTCTAGGAATAATGCATTATTTTACAGCATTTACTACAATGAAATATTTATTCTGGAAATTAACCATTTAACTGCAAGTTTATCCTGGATAAAATAAAAATAAATAAATAAAAACTATATATAGAAGAAAAACATGAACATGAATGACGTTGGACCCTTTAAAAAGTGCATGTCGGTTACAAAAATAAAAGACAAACCAAACCGAAAGAAAAAATTGAATTGATTAGGGCGCGATATTTGTGGCGCTGAGATCGGACAGATCAAAATTTGAAAAAATGAAAAAAAAAACGGACAGATCAGATAAAAACGGCGATCATCTCATAATAACTAACTAAAACAAAAAAGAGACAGGTCCAGAGGTCTCGTAGAATAGAGTAAGGGAATTTTTATTTATTAATTTTTTTATTTATTTGACTGTGTTCAGCGAATGGTCCCACCTGTGAGTTGCTCTGTTCGTTGAGCGAAACGAATTAAATTAGGTCTCTGAAAGATCGTCCTCACGCGGCCACCACCCAATGATTTTGACAGTTTTTTAATTTCATTAAAATGTGGAACAACTGCAATAAAATAAAAAATAAGAAATATAAAAACATAACATTTGCAAGGTTCCTGATCGAGGGGTGCCCCATGCAGCTCACTGCGGTTTTATTTTCATTAAAGATCTCCGGCTGACCTGTTGTCATTCGAACTGTCTCGAGAGTTGTCCTGTTTTATGACAGCTTCCAGAGGGGTCCCAGAAAAATTCTCCTGTTTGAGTAAATTATATCTTGAGGAGAGGCATCCTGGCGGTTTGAAATAAAATTATCAGAAAGTTTGTGATTTAATTTAAAAATTTAGAAAAATATCGGTCCAACGATTGACCCCGGATCATCGGATCTGCAAATTTATTTAATTTTGTATAGAAAAATCATAGTTTTTTTTTCTTAAAATATTTATATGAAACAATTTCAGTTGTTCTGCTTGAAAAAAAAAAAACAACGTAACCAACGTTGACGAAGGTCAGGCCAACAGAAAACCTGAAAAAAAAAAATAAATTTAAACGTCCCATGACACGATCTTGATCAGTTTTATAAGAGAAAATGTCAAGAAAAATAAACATCTTCTCAGCTGGCCGCGGATTGGTGCCTTCCGTTTTGTTGGGTCGCAACGAAGAAGATGATCACAAACGGACAGACAGTCTTAAAAAATTTTATAATAAGACGTCTGTCTTCAGTCGTTCGGGGATCGTTTTGAGAAGGTGATCTTATTCTTATTATACGTGAAAATTGCTACTTCATTTCTTGAGAGAAGTTATCGCTCACGCCATTGATCATAAGAAAATTCCAAAGATGCTTGTTGGTTTTTTTTCTTTTCTTTATCTTTAAAGATGAAGAGAATTCCAGCAACTTACTTCCCCCCAATTACCCAACAGATCAAGATCCTTTTGCAGTAGATGACAGAAACGATCCGATAATTTGACGTGTGACTGTTTTTCCACTAAAAAAATAAAGTAATACAGACAAAATCAAGATCTTACTCTTTTTTTTTTGTTTTTTTAAAGACCAGATCATGACCACGATCTGTCTGGACCTCTTTTGACCTGTGCTTAGGTAAAAACAAACCTTCGTTTTTTTTGTTTTGAGCCTAGAAAAATTTCTGTGAGCTCCACAAAAATTCTCCGGTGAACTGAAGCAAATGACTGATTTTAGCTACTGGCGCGACTTTTTTTTTTTGGACCTTAAGGAACCCTTTTTCTTTTAGTTTTTTTTCTTTTGGTTTCATCATCTCTTTTCGTCCATTAAAAAAGAAATGTTTTTTTTCGAGGTTTTTATTTATTCTTTTAATTAAAATTTTCTGGATGTACAAAAAGTTAAGAATTGAGTACTTTTTGGTATTCTAAAAATACCGTCTTTGTGTTTTTAAAAATTTTTTTTTCTAAGTCTTAACTTGCTCATGACGGCTACCGAAAAAACAAAATGAATTGTAAGGCCACTTTGGTGAATCATTTCTTAAAATATTTAATCCTGACCTGTTCTGAAGAAATTTGGACATGTTCTGAGTGGCTTCTGAAAAATATAAATGCCTTATTGTTTTTTTTTTTTTTTAATTCTACACCCCTTAAAGCACGCATATCGCCCAATTATTCATAATTCTGAAAAGAGCATTGGCCCAAAACGCCTGCTCTGCGGTACACCGCAGTAAAAAGCGAAAAATCGGTGAATTCCGACCATAAAAAGCGTCATTCTTTTTAATTAAGTCCCTTTTGTCTTTATTAACCCCCAGAAGAAAGGATTTATATTTTCTGAAAACCCTTCCGGGAGGGTTTAAAGAAAAAAAAATATACATATATATATATATATATATAAAAATAAAGAAATTTTAATGTGTGCTCTTTTGCCTGCTCGAATGCATTCAAATCGAAATTTGCGCACACTTTTTACACGATGAAGGATAATATGAAAAAAAAAATTGAATGGGGAGTAGGGGAATCCAGGGAGTTTGCAAGGGAGCAGGAGGAATGGGGGGAAAAAAAATTAAACACACTCCCCCGCACATAAATAACACAAAAAACATTTTTTCCACCTCCCGGGTTCCACACGCAGACCTTTTGTGCTCCTGCACACGGCTCGAGAATAATTCACCCCGTTTTACTTGAATAATTCTTTTTCCCTAAAAAAAAGAAAACAGGAGGAAAACAAGGAAATGTTCTCCCTGAAGAAAGGCGAGGTAAATTAAAAAAAAAAAGAAAATACATATATATATATATATTTAAAAAATAATAATGCACTGAAAGAAGAATAAAATGGCAGCGTTTTCTTGCTTTTGTTTTTACCCGCCTTTTTTTACAATTTTGCCTAGGTACTTTACACTTTTCGTTTTTTTTTTTTTTAAATTTCTCATTATTCAAAAAGTTGTGGCTGGTCGGCAGAAAAGAACTACAAACAAAAAAATAAAACGGGGAACAATGCCGCCCTTTGTTTCATCTTCACTCAATTTTTGAATGAATTTTTAAACCTTTCCATTCATCTCTCATATTTTTACTAATTAAAATCTACACCTATTTAAAAAAAGAATTGTAACGTCTTCAGGCTTTTCTCTAAGAATTCGATAAAAATATATAATAACAAATCTTGAGTAAAATATAACAAAAATTATATCGAAAAACTTCGGGACATGTTCGTAGCCCGAAATTATGAATTTCCACTCCAATGCTCTGACAGTTGAGTTACCGCGTCGCCAGCTACCGGGGCCTTGGAGAAAATCCAATTTGAATTCTTCTTTACATACTATAATAAATACTATAACAAAATATCCCGTGAAGCTAGCCTAGGAAAATAGAATAAAATTAAAACAGGATGGGTTCTACTCTTCAGAAATCTTTTCAACCATTAAATCTCACTTTTTTTATATATCATGATTAAATCATTTTTCGCCTTTTCCCTTTTGAGTCCTCATCAATCTCTCTCAAACGCACGCCGCGACGCACGCAATTCTGCGTTTTTTGACACCAAATAAATTTACGCAATTTTCTGGTTATTTTATTTTTTATTTATAGTCACGCAATGACCGGGATTATCTCATTTGCAGAAATTCGGTTGTAAACGGAGCGAAAGAGATTGAATGAATATGTCATGAGAGTTACTAATTTATTTTTTCGGTATAATGTTTTTCTGAAATTTAAACTCCAGAGTTATCCCGCTTTTGAGTTTCCTGGAAATCAGAACATATTCGGGGTGTCCTCTTATATTATTGAGACTTAGGGAATTTAAAAAAAAAAAACTGGAACCTTTACAAGCACGGTGGAAGCAATTTTTAGGTAAATCTCGTCTCTTAGTCACTTTAGATATTCGTTTCTCGAAATTTTTGCTCCAAAGTTACCCCGATTTTGAGTTTCCTGGACATCAGGACATGTTCGAAGTCTTTCTTTAAATTATTGGATTCCAGGGAATTTTTTTTCCAAAAATCTGGAGCCGTTTGAAGCGTCGTCGGAGCCACTTATAACAATTTTTAAGTAAATCTCACTTCATCAGTTACTTTAGAAATTCGTTTCTCGAAATGTTTGCTTTAGTGTTATTCCGATTTTGAGTTTGGTGGAAATCAGGACATGTTCGGAGTGTTCATTTAAATTATTGGGGCTCAGGGAATTTCTATTTAAAAAAATCTGGAGCCTTTTGCAGCGCCTTCGGAGCAATTTTGAACAATTTTTGAGTAAATCTCACTTCATCAGTCAATTTAGAAATTCCTTTCTCGAAATTTTTGTTCCAGAGTTACCCCGATTTTGAGTTTCCTGGACATCAGGACATGTTCGAAATATTACATGAAATTATTGGATTTCAAGGAATTTTTTCCCAAAAATCTGGAGCCTTTGGAACCGACTTCTTCGGAAAGCTGAATATATTTTAAGTGTCCCTAGAATTATTGGGGTTCTGCGATTTTTTTAGGAGTTTTACAAGCCTTTTAGCCGTGATAGTCCCTTTTTAAAAATGAGTGTATCATCATTTAAGCTAATTAATGTTACAAAATTTTCGTTTAAAAAAAAAAACCCCTTCCATTTGCGCAACTATTCCGTTCCGGCCATTGAGATCTAGGGCTCTTTCCCGTCCTTCCTGAGTTGTAATCGTCCTTCAGGACTCATCCGTTTTACAGCTCTCGCCTTCTGCAAAATGTCCTTGTGCCTTTAAAGCCTTTTTATAATTTTTGCTTTCCCATTTATTCCTCCTATATATGTACTTTTTTCCACTCTCTCCTCATTCCTGTTTTATTCCTCCTGACCATAAATCAGGGAGAATTTTACTGAAATTTTTCCACTTGAATAAACTTTTTATTCACATTTAAAACGCTGAACAATCGGGGGCCTGACGGCGCGGCGGACGTCGAACGGCGTCACGTTGCGTCGTCGTTGTGGTGGTCGTCGCCGTGATGCGTTGTGCTGCGCTCCTTACAAAATGAGGAAAAAAAAAAAGCTAAATAAATTATGTAAATAATAATAACAAATAAAAGCAGAGGAAGACATGTGTAATAATAAAATTGAAAAATCGTTACAATTGCGAGAACGTTTGCGCGCGCCCCCTGCTTTAATATCCGTTCATGTGGCCCCCGCTTTATTTTTGTTTGCCGGCTCCTTTGATATTTTAATTTATATATTTGCATTCATTTTTAAATTTTATATGAAACAATTTTATTCGTTATTTAAAGCAAAAGAAATGACGACAATTTTGATATTCTGACACAATTGTAATAAACAATTTTTTATTTTTTTCTTCACTTTTTAAGGTACTATTGATGGTTGAATTAAAATGAAACTTTTGTATAATTTAAAGATATTTATCCTCTGTTAATTGATACCAATGTCGTTATTAAATTCAAAATAATTGTGGAGTTATTACGATTTGAAACTGAGTTCCGATGAAATCGGTTTTTTGACAACAAGTTTTGTTATCAAACCCTAAAAATGATAAAGAGCAATTATAAAATATTCTTCGGGGTTACTCTAGTTATCCTGCATCCCCTCCAACGCCCAGTCTCCTTCCTACCACTACTATTTATTGAAGACAAAATGGAGCATTTTGCCCCATGAAATTGCGCAGAAAATGAGCTAAAAAGGGGGATCATAGTTACTCCCTTCTTCATAAAATTTACTGAAGGGAGCACTTCGGTGGGTAGAGAGAGGAGGGGATAAGGGAGAGGGGGTTGTGAAGGCGGGGGCAGTACCTCGTCGTGTCGTCATCATCAATTTAAATAAACTTGAGCACCCTGCCGTTGACAGGTTTATTTTTGGTGACGACAACTACATTTTACTGTTTTATGAGGGGTTGCGGGGACCCTAAGTTAAGGAAATTTTTCTTTTAAGAGAGTTGGGGGTACCCAGTTTATTTTATTTTTTTCCATTTTACAGTTACCCTTAAAGGGCGGGAATATGTTGATTTCATAGCCCTAATTTTCATCATCTTAGGTACCCCCAGAATTTTTGGGTCGATGCACATTTCTGCATTATTTTTTGTTGGGGTGATCGCTTTCATCCCTCATTAAGATTCAGGTCACCACCATCCAGGCGGCGACCAGATTAACTGACTGCAAATGTCACCCCCTTTTTTTATCATCATCCTGATTAAATTTATCGGAGCCTTCAATCAAATCGAAAACTGTAACGCACGCCACTGCCGGTCGTCGTGGTGTCCTTCTGGACCCGCAGGAATCGCCTTTTTAAACAAAAAATTCTCCTGTTCATTCAAACGGAATCTGGCAGAGGGCGATGATTGTCGTCGCCTCTTCTGAGAAATGGTAGTGGACGCAGATCGGTGCCCTGTGGTATCCCACCCTAGTGCCCTTCTGGCGGCCGGTGCTGTACCAATTCGAATTTCAATTTGTCCCGATAATCCCGGGGATAGTTTGAGTATAACTAAAAGATATATATATATATATATATAGTAAATAAAATAAATAAAGCACACAGACCTAAAAAACAAGGAAAAAAAACTAAGAAGAGGTCTTTAAGCCGACAACCAACGTCGCAACACTCCGCTGGCCGCATCGACTCGCCCGGGCCCCCTTGCCCCTCCGTGCGTCCAGCGACGTCCCGGCCTGTTCCCGGCTGATCCAGATCCAGTGGCAGCAGCCGCCGCCGCCGCCGCCACCACCGATGCCATTCCTGCGGGATCATTCGGCTGGAAAATGAAGGTTTTGTGAATTTCGGCTTTGTTCCACCCGGCGACTTATTTACCTCCTGCCTCTTTTTATATTTTTTTTTTATCCTTGCCTCTTCCCTGTTTTTTTTTTGGCAATAATTGTCATCACAAATTACAAGAAAATTAAATCACACCCCTAGAAAACGGATGCGGTCCTGCCTGGTTTTTCGGGATTCGGGAATGCATTTTAGTTTTATGTTGTATTGTTAGTCCGGTTGTATGGTCCCGGAGGATGTGGAGGAGATCGGTAAAGCATTAATATTTTTAAGAGAATATGTCCAGGTTTCTAGGAAACTAAAAATCGGGATAAGTCTGGAAATTTCGGGAAACGGCGGGACTCTAAAGTATGTTAACAGAATAGTTGAGATTTATTTAAAAAATTGCTTTTAATGGGGCTTTTTTGAGCTTCAAATTGCTCTAGTTTTTTCAAAATAATTCCCTGACTAATTTCTGGAGCCTCTCAGAATATGCCCATATTTCCAGAAAACTAAAAATCTGGGTGGGTTTGGAGCAAAAATATCAGGATACAGAGCTCAAAAGTGACAAATACGGCGAGATTTAGATTTAAATAAAAATTGCTCCTAATGGGGTCCACTCCGTTTCAAAAGGTTCCAGTTTTTTTTAAAAAAATTCCCAGAGCCCCAATAATTTCTGGAGTCTCTTAGGAGATGTTTATGTTTCCAGGAAACTTAAATTTGGGATAGGTCTGGAGCAACAATTTTGGGAAATGGGACTCTAAATTGGCTCCCCTTAAAAAAAAGTGACTTCATTTTAATCAGTCGTAGTTTTTCCCATGTCTTTCAGGACTTCTTTGTGTCCGCAAGAGCAAAACAATAAAAAAAATATAAATAAAAATAGAAATAAGGGGGAGAATAAAAGGGAAAAGGTCATGTCATGGTTTCGTCCCTCTTTTGTCCGAGAAAAGCTGCAACACGAAAAATCGCCACCCTGTTTATTGTTTGGCGGTCTCCCGAAAAATAAAATATATATAAATTTGTTGCAGGGAGTAGCAATTCATCATTTATCCCACGGGCTCTCTTAATCCGGGACGCTTGAGCAGTAACAGCCCACGCAAAATTTCGTTTTCTGGATAACCCGACAAACCTTTGAATTTCGCTAGTCGGGGTGCTCCTGCTGGACCATATTACGTTCTTCGGGAACAGCTGACGATCGGTTCGGCGTAGCTTCTTTTTCTTCTTGCTTTTGAATCTAATCCGGGAAGAATTCCCCCACATATATACAGAAAAAAAATATATATATATATTCCGAAATATTCCTGCAAAATCCAGAGCCGTCAAGGAAAATCCTGGCGCTGGGAAAAGGGAGAGGGGGCGGATGTTTTGTAATTAATTAAAGAAAATTGCTCTCTTAACCTTAATCAACCGTCAAGATCAATCCCTCTGACTTGGTTAGGGAAAGAAAAAGGGGATATTTTTGGGTTGGGAGAGAAGTCCCCGGGATGAGACGAGATAAAACGGCCACTGGACATCTTGACGACTTGACGATGCAATTTCACGAGTTCCTTTTTTTTTGTTCTCTCTCTTCCTGTAGGCTTTTACGGGCTATAGCCTCCCTCGGGATGAGTCCTGTGGGATAAATCCCACCAGATAATTTCAAGATCAAGAGACTCCATCGAAAAATAGTCCGAATAAAGCTACCAAAACAAATCGAAAGGGTGCCGGGTCCGGGCTGAGCGTCCCCATCCCGGTCCGGGCCTCGGTCCTGAATCCCGTCAGAAAATTGAACCGATTGTGAGGACGTCACCGTGGCAAATGCATTTGACATGACATCTTTATAACGTTCTGGAGCACTCCCCGACGTTGTTTATTTTGGGGTTCCGTTTTCCTATTCCAGAGTTGTTCCGATTTTGAGTTTCCTTGAAAGCCGGAGATGTTCCGAGTGGTTCCAGAAATTATTGGGACTCAGGGGATTTTTGTTTTTTTTTTCAAAAATCTGGAGCACCATCGGTCAATTTAGAGATCCGTTTCTCGAAATGTTTGCTTCAGAGTTATCCCGATTTTGAGTTTTCTGGAAAGCGGGACATGTTCGAAGTGTCCCCTTGAATTATTGGGACTCGGGGAATTTTTTTCAAAGATCTGGAGCATTTTGAAGCGTGGTGGGCTCCATTTAGTGCAATTTCTAGGTAAATATAACTCCATCGGTCATTTTAGAGCTCAATATCTCGAAATTTCTATTACAAAGTTATCCTAATTTTATATTTCCTGGAATACAGGACATGTTCGTAGTGTTTTCTGAAATTATTGCGGCTTCGGGAATTTTTTTGAAAAAAACTGGAGCCTTTTGAAGCGCAGCGGGACCCATAGAACAATTTTTAGGAAAATCTCACCCAATCGGTCACTTTAGAAATCCGTTTATCGAAATTTTTGCTCCAGAGTTATCCTGATTTTGAGTTTCCTGGAAAGCAGGACATGTTCGGAGTATTTACGTTTAATTATTAAGGCTCAGGAAATGTTTTTGAAAAAATCACGCGCCTTTCCAACGCAGTTTACTATTTTGAAGTAATATTTTAATTTAACTTGAAATATTTCTTAAAATTGTTGTTTAATTCCTTAAATATGTTTTAAAAGTATCTTTATTGTAGGGTTTTAGTTAATTAATTTTATTTTAATAGATTTTAAGATATTACAAACGTTTTTAACGATTATTTTTTCATTTCTTTACAGTCTTCACCATTTTATCTGCAACGTTTTTTCGAGTTTTTATAAATTGAAAACGAAACCGAAAAACAAAACGGACACCTGCAACAGCTTGAAATTTGAAAGGATCAAAGTTTCACACGTAAAATTGAGGAAGTGTCCCTTAAATAATAAAAGACAGCAAAAAATACTTTAAATTAAAGCCAAAATTAAAAAAATATATATCGAATTTATTCAATTTAAAAAAGAAATTTTTGTATACATTTTTGTTTGACTTCAATTAGAATTATATAAAAAAGTAAAAAATAGGAGCAGCGATACATATATTTAAAAGAATTAAAAATATAAATAAATTAAAATAAAAAAAAAAAAATAACAAGGAAGTAAGGGAGTAAGCGAAAATTATAAAACAAAATTTCTTTCAACATTTTCGAGATATTTATAAAAGTTTTAAGACATCAAGCTGATTGGAGCCGGTCTTCAGCACCCGTTAACGCGGGATGGTGTTGATTCATTTTGGAAAATGCCGCATGCAGGTAATATTTTATTTATCAAAACGGTTGCCAAAGAAAAAAAATGTTTTTATTTACGAAAATTTAAAATTATAAAATGTTATTTAAAAAAATGTAAAAGGATCCCACTAAAAATTGCAAATATTCGCCTAAATTATTCGAAAAATAGATAACAAGATACACAGAAATATAGAAACATAAAAATATAGATACGAAATATCGTTAAAATTCAAATTTCCCTCTTCTTTGGAGTTGGTTAAGCAGAAAAAGGAGCCCCCGCAATCGACGAAAAATGCAGCCCTTACAAGTTCCGGAATCATTTCCTTATGCTTCTTTTTTTTGTATGTGTCCTCTCCTCCTAATTTGGCTCAATTTCATAACCACCCTATTTTTCCACATCGACAAATGTTCCCTTTGTCCTCAGATTGATCATTTGACGCAATTACGTCATTTTGAAATCAACAAAAGTTTCCTCCGGGCTCTGGTGCTGCTTTAAATTGAATGATCTCGGTGACGTCGGCTGTCGTTAGCATCCCGGTCCAGGACCAGGAGACCAGGAATAAAAAAAATGTATATATATAAAATAAATTGGGGTTTCGGTGCAACCAAACGATTTCGATTGCCGGCTAAAAATTAAGGACACGTGTCGAAGAAATCGCATTTCTGTTCCTCCTTTTTTCTTTCTTTCTCAAAAAGGAAGGGAATTCACGATTTTTTTTTTTATTTTATTGTATTGCATAAGTCCTGTAACGTAATCATACCCCTGGAATAAAAAAGGAATTTCACAAATCTTTCATTAACATCAATGTTTTTGTTATATACAGGTGATTAAAATTTAATTACAGGTAGAAGATAAAATTAATGTAATTACACGAAGGGGGAGAACTTTCTCCTTCTGCATTTTCACAGAATATTTTTAATTATTTACAAAAATCCAATACAAAAAAAAAAAAATCCCACTTCTAACACCAAAATAACGAATAAAAAAAAAGTAATTGAAAATTCAAACACTTTCCTGAAAAAGCACTTAATAAATTTAGGGGATTTAGGGGTTTAAATTGCGAATAAAAATCCCACGACAACTCGAATTTATCTCTTCACTTGAGAAATAACGATGAACAAAAAAAAAAAAAAACAAGAAAACAATTGATCTAAAGCATCGTAGAAAGAAAATAGTTCGGGACCTAAAGTGGATCCCATCGACACACCACTGCGCACAGTTCTCGTTTCTCATCCCTGATACGAGGGGATAGTCTTGGTTCTGTTCGGTATATGAGTGGTTTAATTAAGAGGTGATTTTTATTTGTCTCATACTGCGAAAAGAATTGCACTGCAGAAAAAAAAATAACATAAAGCGTATAAGTACATAATAATAAAATAATAATTCGTTTTTTGGCTCAACCCCCATCAACTTAAGCCTATCTCGCACCACCACCCGCTAGGAGGAGATGGAAAAAAAACTTCAAACTCAATTTGAATTTCCGCCTGAATAATCACAGTAAATTAGTGCATGAATCGGCCGCTCAACCCCCCAGACGGTGGCAGTGACGGCGGTGGCGTTGGTGGTGGCGATGGGCAGGGGCACAAAACTGCACCCATCCTTACAAATTTATCCCACTCGAAATCATCCCCCTTTGATCTGAGCGGTTCTCTTGTTCTTTTCCTTGGTCTAGGCGGCGCGGGCAGCGGCATTGCACTGCAGCACCACCACCACCAGACCAAATTCAGAGGGCGAGGGTGAGGCCCTACCCTTAAATTATGCGGGGGAGGGCACTTGAGCAGTGATATTAACGTTAATCGCCAGATTATGACAGGCACATTAAGCGGACAGTTTCGAAATTTTGAGATTTCCGGAAGGGGAGGGACGAGAAAGGATTCTATTATGAATATGTCCAGCTATATAACAAGCACAAAATCGGGGTGAGTCTGGAGTAAATATTACTGAAAACTGGACACGAAACTCGCTAGAGGAATAAAATTTAAGTAAAAGTCGCTTTAAATAGACTCAAAAAGCTTTAAATGTTTCCAATAAAAATCCCTTAAATTGAATATTTGTAGAAATTTACTTAATTTTATAAAAAGTCCAAAATCGGGATAATTCTGGAGTAAAAATCACTGAAAACAGGACACGAAACTCGTTAAAGGAGTCAAATTTGAATAGAAGTTGTTCTAAGTGAGCTCAAAACGCTTTAGATTTTCCAATAAAATTCTCTTGTCTTTAATATGTGTAGAATATGTTTACAACATGTCTAACTTTATGAAAAGTCCAAAATCGCGATAAGTCTGGAGTACAAATTATGACAAACGGGACACGAAACTCGCCAGAGGAGTACAATTTGAATAACAATGCTCCAAATAGGCTCAAAACGCTTTAGATTTTCCAATAAAAAACCCATAGCTTGAACATTTGTAGAATTTATTTGAAACATGTCTAACTTTATAAAAGGTCCAAAATCGGGATTAGTCTGGAGTAAAAATTATTAAAAATAGGGCACGAAACTCGCTAGAGGGATAAAATTTGAATAAAAGTTGCTCAAAACGTTTTAAATTTTCTGGTAAAAATCTCTTAGCTTCAATCTTTGTAGAATTCATTTTAAACATACCTAATTTTATAAAAATGTCCAAAATCGGGATAGGTCTGAAGTAAAAACTTCGGGAACCGGGATATCAAACTCATTGTTTAAAATTTGATTAAAAGTTAGGACTATTTGCGCTCAAAACGCTGTACATTTTTGAAAAAAAAAATCTTTTAGCTCCAATATTTTTAGAAGCTCTAGCGAACATGTAACGCTCTCCAGAAAACACAAAACCTGGATAAGTCTGGAGAGGAAAAATTTTGCAGAATATACAAGTTCAGAGAATTATTTCGCGCCCCCTGTATAATCTTTATCGACCTCTTTATCCTCCTCGTAAGCCGTTTTTTTTTTTTTTTTTGAAAATGTATTTTTTTTGAAATTTTATTTAAAAGATAACATCCTTCGGGATCATAATTCCTGAAGGAGAGTGAACCACAACAAAAGAACCATCGCCGCCCTCCGTCTCCCGCCCGCACCAAACCGAACAAAAAAAAAAAATATATATATATCTTTCTTGTGGCGGTGGTGCTCCTTAAGGGAAAATCCCCTGAACTCAAGACTTTTCCCTCAGGAACCTCTCAAGAGATTTATTTTATTTTATTCTTACATCGGTCTGGTTTTATATATTTTTTTTATTCGCTCGAGAACCCCAAAATAAAAAAATTTTTGTTCGATTGCGGCGGCTGCGGCGACGGCGACGGCACAAAAATCAAATCGTCAGGCCGTCTCCAGAAAAGCGCGAAAGGTGGCAGTGTGGCGGCGGCCTAAGGTTCTTAAGGTGGTGCCGGCAATTCCTGAGGAGATTACGACTTCTTCCCTGTTTTTTCGGATTTTTTTTGCGACTCAGACACTCAGAAATTCGGCAGTAATCCTTTGGTTGATATCAAAAAGATATGGAACTTTTAAAAAGAAAAGGGATCTTCAACACATTCGCGGGGGTGCGGGATCTCTTTAAAAAAAAAAAAAATGGAATGGTGCCCGCGGGACCCTTCTTGAGGTGCTGAAGGCAAAAGTACCCGAGAAGGGATTATTTGAAGACGAAAAAAAATAAAATAAATAAAAAAAAGGAACGTCTTCGTTTTTAAGAATTTTTTTTCTTTGAAAGGGTTCACACGTAAAATCCGGAGGGATTTGACACCAACACCACCGCCGAAAGGGAAAATTTAGCGAGGATTACCCTTGCGATTTATTTTTTTCGATTTTTATAAACATATGTTTTATTCATATTTTCATAAATAAAATTTTTAATATTTAACGTCGTTTCTATTCAAAAAATTGCCCGATTTTTTGCTGTTTTAAGATTTTTAGGGTCTCAAAATTGAGTATAATTTTGAATTTGTTTTAGGGGATTTACTTAAAATATAATATTCAAACAGCGTCTCAAAATTCAAACCATAAAAACAATTTAAAATTGAGTAATTTTTAGATTAACATTTATTGAATTGTATTTTTATTTTGCTTTTTCTTTAATATATCTAAAATATCTGCGAAAAAAGAGATAAAGGGATATGTAACAAATTTTTCCTCCTCGTTTTTTGTGAGCAGGGTTCAGTTGCATTTTAAGACTTTGAGATATTCTTTTCTACTCTCCGCGCGTCCCTTTTCTTCTTGATTGTTCTTGAAGTAGGGCTCCGCCGGATTAACGGTCAGGATTAGCCCGGGCGTAAAACCTAAAAGGGAACTTTTAAGGGGATTTACTGTTTCTCTTGCGTGTAGGCTCAAATTCATCCAAAAAGACCCCGTCGCGGCGCTGAAAAAAATATATGAAAAACAGAGAAAAGATACACACCGAAAAATTTATTTCGATCAATGGGCCCGGAAAGAAGAAAGGGATTCAGATCACATTAACTTGAAAGAAAAAATATATACCATATATAGGATATATGTGTATATAGATTAAAGAGAATAAAGGATAAAGGATCATCCCAGCCGAGGCGGTTTGTTTTTGAGACCCTCTGAGACCTTATTATCCTCGAAAGATACTCTCTCGTGACCCGGAGCAGTCTCACAAAGGGCTCGCCGCAATCCGGTTTATCGCAGATTCCCTTCATCCTCATGGATACCCATCAAAACTGGGATAAATCCCTCTCCTCTTTGTTTTTCTTCTCGATTTTTGCCGCCTCGCGTGCGTCGTCACACTGAAAGCGAGAAAAATTGATTTTCGAAATATCGGAATTTTACTCACAGAATTTATTGTAGTGGTCGCAATTTTAAACGTATTTTATTTAATTAAATCTTCCTAAAAAGCTAACTTAATATGCTTCAAATTGGAAATAAAATAATAAACTAAAAAGGGGACTAAAATATCTTTAAAAATAATCATCAGTTTGGAGTTGAGTTTCTCGAAATATTTCCATTTTATATTTTCTGGGGAGCTGGACATGTTTGGAGAGCTTTCTAAAATTATTGGGGTACTGCAATTTTTGTTTTCCGGAAATCTTCAGCTTGTTTTCTCCCGAACGGGGGGGGTAATTTTTAGCCTAAATGTTAGCCTTTTGACGGAGTTTGGAGCCCCGATTTTCGGAATTTTTCCTGGAGACCTATCCGGACTTTATACTTTCTGGACAGCTGGATATGTTTAGAGAGCTCTCTAGAAATATTGGAATCCTGCAATTTTTTTCGAAAATCTTCAGCTTATTTTCGATCTTACAGATCCTATTTTGAGTAATTTTTATCCTAAATAGCCGTCTTCGCGAAGAATATGAAAAAAAAATATAATTATAAAGATAAATAGCGTGTTCTCCTGTTCCTCCCCTTAGTTTTAATCTTGCATGGATATTTATTTCGTTTTTTCATCGAAAAATCGGGATCATGTGCCAGGGATTTGGGATAACACTTTAACTTCCGTTGCCGCACATGTCAAGCGGGTGGTCCTTGTTGCTAATGATGCCCCATCAGGGCATTATTTTGTCTCCGCCCGGTTTTGTTCCCTAATTTTATTTTCCATCCCTGATTTAATTGATTGAGCAGGACATTGCGCCAGAATGCAATGTCATTTTCACTGCATATGATGCATGAGATGAGCTTGACACTTGGCTAGTAGAAGAAGGCCGTAACAAATTTTGTTAATTCCTGTTTTTTGTGACTTCTGGAAGTCCTGTGGGATATGAAGGAACGAAGAAAAATAAGAGGAAGGAGCTGAAGAAGGGTTCCCGGAGGTTGGAGGCAGTGATTTAAAAAAGCGCGCGCGACGGAAATTGCGGCACGTGTGCAACAGCAGGAAAAAAATTTTTTTTGTCATAGGAGATTTCCGGGACGAGCGACGGCCAGTGCTTTAGTTTTTTTTTTTTTTTTTTGTAGGGGCTCGAAAGGGGGTTAAATTTTAAGTCGTAAATTTTTTTTCATACAATATTTTATTGTATTGAAAAGGATATTAAAAAAATAATAATAATAATAAATTAATCGCCGCGCTTCAGGAAATAGCCCAGAATTAAAAGGTTAAGGCTCGGTTCACACTTGCACGGGATTATTTTAAAAATATGTATATATATATATTTTTTTTTGGGCTTCCGCGGATAGTTCCCGGTAATGTCCCATTCTTCTATTCTATTTCAGGGTATTTAGCACGACTCTTCCTCCTCTCTCTCTCTGTTCTCTGGAGCGTGTGCTGTGACGCCACTGTGCTCTTTTAAATTCAGAAACCTGAAACGTGGAAAGCGGGAAGCCGGGGAGGTACGGGGGGAGGAGGTGGAGGTCATGTGCCCCTTGGACCGTGACGACGCACAAGAAGTTCCTTTTTCCGGTTTTGCGCTTGCCTCTCCTTTCAGCCACCCCAGAGGTCCATTTGTGGAGGAGACTGGAGAGTAATTTATTCCTTCTCCATCCCTCAAGCAATTTTGTGGTCATTAACATGACCCTGCCGCCTCTACACAAAAATTCCCTTTCTCCGTCACTGTGTCCAGGTTTTTTCCGTCATCTTCTTGTTCTGTTTCTCTGGAGAGAGAGAAAAAAAAGGGAATTTATTGGCGCGTAAAAATCGGCTGCATATATTTCTGTTTTATTTATTTAGTCGTTTTTTTTTGTTTTTTCTTTTTCCTTGAGTCCTCGATTTCCAGGATTCTGGACTACAAAACTTAGGGAATAAATAAAAGAGGAAGAAGCATTAAACAAACGAGGACAAGGAAGTTAGATGTCGAAGTGAGCAGTTAGGAAAGAAAAAGAAATTTGTAACCGCATGTTTTTCGGGTTCGATGTGCTGTCCTCCTCCTTTAATTGTACCAGCCCGCCCCCTGCCCCCGTCACTGACCTTATCCTTCCCTCAATTCACGTCTTCCTGTTTCGGACACATTTTGAGGTCGTGTGCTGGCCATAACAATTCATTAGAATGACCATTTACTTTTGATGGAGCGGGGGATCCCACAGAAAGAAAAAACGGATGTTGAAAATGTTTCCGCAGGATAGTGCGCCCTTTCCCTTTTTATACCCGGATTTTGGATTTTCTGAGGGGTTCGTGAATTATTTCCTTCTTTTATGTTTTATGCTGGAGTGCAGCAGGTGTGTGTTCTAGAAGATAAAATGAACAAAATATTCAATTGTGTATTAATAACATGAAAATTGGTACCTGGGGATTTAGGTAAAATTAGAATAACTTTCAAAATTTGTTGTTGCTATTTTTGTAAATTTTATCTAATTGAAGAGATGATCAAAAAAAAGTTATCTTACACAGTAAAAAAATGTAACCTTACTTAAAAATTACTCGTGACTTTTACATAATAACAATGTAATTTAGCGAAATTTCCACAAAACAATGGTAATTTTTACTTTTTTTTTTAAGATAAGATTCCACTACTATATGTTGATTATTGAATTTTACCAAATTTTATATAATATATAGTATATATAATATTCCTTTTGATATATGTAAAAATGCAAGTTTTTTATATAACTTAGGCAATCCCTTCCGCAATCTGTGCACTATTCCATATTTTGTGCACATTGACAACACGAAAATACAAATGCGACTGTATAAATTTATTCGGCAAGGCGGCACCACAGCCCACACATACTTTTTTTCATTTTTTATAAAGACACGAACATTTTTAAAAATCTCCCCAGAAATTATCTGATATAATTAGATTTTCTAAAACATAAAAAGAATTATTAAAAACAGTCAGGTTCCTGAGGGATAATTTATATTTTCCAAAAATAAATAACATCATCAATTTGTCGTAATTAAGAACGTTAAAATTATAATATTAAAAAGGGGATTAAATCGTCAAGGGTCAGTGATTTATCGGCGATGATCCTTTGACACCCCGACGCAGTAGTCAATTTTGTTTCCCTTTTATCCTTCGGGATCATGTGACTCCTTCCCACACTAGTTGACCCCACACACAAAAAAGAAGAGATAAATCGCGCGGGAATCTCAAAAACGTGTCACAGACGTCCTTCAGGACTCTCGTCTATGGGGGCCCTTGAAAAAGTCCACGTTATTAATAAATAAAAGAAATAAAAAAAAACTCATCCCTCGGGAGCTCCTGTCTTTTGACATCTCAATTTCAGGGCGCTCCTCTTCCTCCACCTCCTCCTAGTGTTCTGGTGCGGCGCTCCGAGTTATTGGGCCCCTTGAGTGTGTGTGAATTAAGCAATCGTTTACAGCGGCGGCCGCATCCCGATTCCCGAGAATCATCCTCCAGGACCTCTGCCGCCCACTCAAGATCCCGCCACGAGAAATTATCCTTGTAATCTTGGGATGATATCGTGTTAAGTTTAGCGGTCTCTCATCTCAGCAGCCCAAGGGATGCAGCCTGCGAGCTGCCTCCTGTGGGATAATGTCACCCGTCGCCCGTTGTCGCCGGTCGTCAACGCCGCCCGCCACCACCGCCAGAGGGCGCTTTGATCTGTACTTAAGGGCACGTGCGTCATTTTCTGGAAACGAATTGAGCGGCTCCCGCAATGAGCTGAGATTTTTTACGCCTTTATTGCGTTCGCCGGGCGTTGGCTTTGAGCACTTTAAGCTTAAAAGAGGGCGCTGCTGCAAGCGAGCGCGAGCTTGTTGAAATTCTCTTTTATCGCTTGTAATTAAAAACGAATGAGAATTACACAAAAACCACTAATTTTTTGCCTCAATTTTTATAAAGAACAGAGATCCCCCCGGATGTATTCGTTTTCTTTTTTCGTAATTATCCCAAAGCTCTTTTTGTGCTGCTATTTTGCCAACCCAAATGTCCAAAATAATCAAAATTCGTAATACTTTGTACAGTTTAGACCCACTTTTTTAACGGACAAAATTTTAAAAGTGTTTCTTCTAAAATTCGATGATGTCACATATATATAATTACGGCTCAAAATTTTCGAAATGGCGCAAAACGTAGCGATTTTGTCAGAATTTTCAAAGGGCGAGAGTTTAATGGCTGTCTTTTAAAAGAAAAATCCTCGGGACCTTTATAATTTTGTGAGGTGTAAATGTTGGCTGGCTAATTTTTGGGAAGATTTCAAAAAATTAGGTAACGAATTTTCGAATTTGCGGCCGCTGTATTGCGATTTTTCGGAAATTTTGGTAAAGACTGGGAAATTTGAAATTCTTTTAAAAAGATGTTTACTAATTTCTGAAAGATTTTAAGATATTATTCCTAAAATTTTAGAAACCACAATTTTTCGCACGATCCTTCCAAATTTTGCAAAAATCGTTAAATATTTTTCTTTCCCTATTAAGAAATCCTAACCTCTGACTTTTTTCTGGATTTTTGAATATCTTTGGGTAAAATTTAAGATCCTAAATTTATTTGTTATATTTTTCTTAAAAAAAGATAAAACCCAGAAAAATGCGTAGAAAAATTTATGTTCAGAAGATGCGTCTCCCATGGGACTCCGCATTGAGTGAGAGGGAAAACGTTTTCTTAAAATGCCATCATCATCCCTAAATTAAGCCCTATCCTTGGGGAATATTTATTTATTTATTTATTTTCTATATTTTTCGGAATCAGGGATTTTTGTGTGTGTGAAATCATCTTTGCAATTTTGGGGCTCAAAATATTCGCGGATTTATTTTGGGGGTGAAAAAATACTTGTACAGGAAAAGAAAGGGGAAATGGGAGATTTTCGGGAATTAATTTCACTTATCCGTCCGCCTGTCGTTATATGTATGTTGTACTAGTTAAAAGGGTTTTGTTATGTGAAATAGCATATTTAAAAATATAACGCCTTACTTGATGTTGTTTATAGAAAAATTAATAATGAAAGTCCTAGGCCTTACAAATTTCTAGAAATTCTAAATAATATTGTACGGAACCCTATGCGCGCGATTCAAACTCGCACTTAATGCTTCCCATTTGTTAAATAGTTTTTCTATGGTACCAATTCGAAGAATATCTTAGCCACTTCTGGTGTGCCTCAGGGTAGACATTTGGGTCCTCTTTTGTTCATTTTGTCAATTGAAAATATCATACATATCTGATGAATTGAATGCAAAATTTTATCCTATGCGGATTTTGAATAGCACACTTGAATGTGTTGAACATATCAATTCCATTCATAAAAAAATAGTTACGTGAGTTCCCTAATTTTAACTAGTGAATTTATAAGAGGAAATCTACTACCAGTAACCTTCTTGAATTAGGATTAAGTTGGTTCTCATCTTATTTGCTTGATCGTAAATTCCATACTTTGTTTACTGGCTGGTTCTCATTTGAGTTTGTCTCAGTTTTCCGGTGTTCCCCAAGGATCTATTCTTGGTCCACTAATTTTTCTGTTATTTATTAATGATTTGACTATGTATATATATGTGTATGTCTAGTTCCCTCTTTTACGCTGATTATTGTGAAATCAAGTACGTTAGTTAATTTAAAGTGGCAATTAATTTAAATTTTGTCTAAATTTCAGAATTTTTTGTAATATTTTAAAATTACTATTACTACTCTTTTATTTTTACCTGTCATTGGAAAGAATTGTTTTTGAATTCGCCACGTCAAAGTTTGTTTAATTTTAAATAAATTATTATGCGTTTATTTTTACTTTTTTAAAATAACTACCAATGAAAACCATTAATTTCATGATTTGGCACAATTGAAATTTTCGAAAAGAATAAACGATGTCCTGGGAAAAGGAAAACCTTCGAAACTTAATTTTTAATGAAAGGATTCGTTAAAATTGGTCTCACAATTGTTGATGAGCGTTTTTCACTGAATTCAATAAAATATCAATCAAAAAATGGATTAGGCAACAATATGAGCATTTAAAATCGCTTATTAACTATTTAAATGTGTTTTTTCAGTTTTTCGATAGCTACATTCTAACCCAAATAAAATGGCCTACTTGCGAATAAAATTTCGAATTAAATATTATTGTTTCTGATAGTTGATACTGAAAAATGACAAGTGTTTAAAAATTACATTTAAACATTTCTTTTGTAAGATTAACCTGACATTATTTATTTTATTATTTTCTTTCAAATTTGACACATCTCGACGTATTCCCATCAATTCCCCTTTTCTTCCTAAACTTTTCTACATCCCTGTCTGCGTCGTGGAGTACTATCTTTTCTCGATCCTTTTTTATCCCCCTTTTTTTGTCTACTCCTTCTCTCCCTATCGCTGCGTATTTATCCCTATTTCTCTCCTCTTTCTCTCTATTATAATTTATATATAGATATATTTATATGTATATATTTTTTACTGTGCGTGCGTTGTGTTCCAACCTCTGCCCGCCTTTTATCCTGTTTTTTTTATTTGTTTTATAACTTTGAGCTTCTTCCCGCCTGTTTTTCGCCCAGGATAAAGTAAAGTAAAAGTAGAAGAAGAATTCTGGAGAGCAGAAGCAGCAGAAATTTGCTGCTTGGTTGGCTTTTTCTGGCAGAAAACTACACTTTTCCCCCCATTTCTTCCCGGTTCTTCTCTCTTTTACTCCTTTGCCCTCTGTTGTAGTAGGGAAAAATTTTCCTGGATTTTTGGGGAATAGGGTTCCCGTTGAAACAACACGGAGGATTTTCTGCAGACACATCCACCGGGATCACCAGGCTCTGCGGCGAGTGCTGTTCCCGAGATGATGACGATGATGATGATGATTTTTGCAGAGCTACAAAAATTTTCCTCCTGGTCGCTTTTGTTCCCAGTTTTTAGTTGCTGCTGTTGCGTGTCCTTCGGGAACACACACATACGCGCACTCCCTCTTTTTATTTTAGATATGTATATATATAGGTTTATATATATATATATATATTTGTTTTTTTATTGTAGGTACCTGTAAGAGAGAGGATGTGAATGTTTTTGTGGTGGGGGCTTAAAACCCACCCATTTTTCGTTTGAAGGGAGAACGAAATCCTGTGGGTTGTAGCGTTTTATTCCTCTTCATCCAATTCTAATTTTGTTGTTGTTGCGTTCTGCTCGTAATGTGATTTTTAATTATTCTTATTATTATTTATATTTTTACTTATTTGTTTTCTTAGATTTTCGAAATTTTGAAAAATCGTGGAAGCCACGCATTATTTATAAAAGCGCACGGCGCGCAGTCTGTGCGTTCAAGAGATTTCTTTATTTTTGTTCCTGTTGCCTATTCAATTGTTTGTTTTTTTTTTTTTTTTTATATATATATAGATATTTATAGAAATATGTATTCTATTTTATCATATTTTTTTCGTTTTACATACGTACGAATATTTTATTCGTATATATATAAGTAAATTATTCTTTTCGTCCTCTCATTCTTGTTATTTTCGTATTGTTGTAATCCTACAGGACTCCATGTATGTATGTGCACGCGTGCGTGTGTGTGTGTATATGTAATCCTTTTATATTTTTATTTGTGTGTGCGATTCTTACACAGAAAATTTCCTCCTCCTTCGGCGGCGCTATGTATCCCTCAGGAGCATCGAGAATGGGAAGAAAATTAAAAAAAAAAGAAGGGAAGAGTTCTTCTTCTGCTTCTTCTGGGCTAAATTGTGTATACATACATAAAATATTCCCGGTGCCATCCCTACAAAAAAAGAAAAAAAAACGAAAAGAAAGAAAACAACAAATCCTGGGGGTTAGACCGTAAAATATAATGCGTGATGGTTCGCTGAGTTTCTGCAATATTTTCATTCAGTTTTCAAATTTTACACGCATCACATGATTTACAAACATTTCGGAGTTTAATAACAAAAAAAAAAAAATAAATAAATATATAGTAATAATAATAAAATATTATAAAGATAGATAAAAATTACTATAAACTAGAAAATGTTAAAATTCAAATTCAAATTACCCGCCAAAAATAAGTTCGATCACAATTAAGATATTTATTTCGAAATCTTCGAACATGACCCGTGAATTGATTTTTGGGCGAATGTTTGCGATATGTGGAACTTGTGGAAAAAAATAACATTTATTTTGGTATCGTTCTGATAAAAATTATTATGAATTAAAATTTCAATAAACAAAAAAATAGAAGAATATAAGAAAAAAAAAATATATATAAATATACACCTAAAATATCTTTTTACATGCTCGTCTCTACTTTATTCTCTGTCGCTCTCTCAACAAAATCGTAAATTCGAAAAACCGAAAAATATTTCTCGACAACAAAAATAAATTATTAATAATTGTGTGCTTGTGTTGTTTTTGTGAATTTGTTATTCTGTGAATTTTTTGTTTAAATACTAAAAAATAAAAATAAATATATATATATATATATATATATAAAAATTGTGAAAATATTGTGGATAAAAAAAAATAATAATAATGTTGGTGAAAAAAATTGTGTGTTTTAAAAAAATAAAATTTTAAAATATACTGTGTCGAAAAAAAAATTTTAAAATATATATATATATATATATATATATTAATACGTGTAAAAATAAAATATATATATATATATATTTTGTCGTGATGATGGTTACAACCACCCAAGAGCACATAATGCATGGTCACGCGACGTCAGTTAGCCAGAGCGCCCTCTTCGGGTGCTCCACCGCCGGCCACAGCGGCATCAATCAGCTGGGCGGCGTCTACGTGAACGGGCGGCCCCTCCCCGACTCCACCCGCCAGAAAATCGTCGAGCTGGCCCACTCGGGGGCACGGCCTTGTGATATCTCCAGAATCCTTCAGGTGTCCAACGGATGTGTTAGCAAAATTTTAGGAAGGTAAGAGACCGAACGCACTGTGAACCCACCCTTAGGCCCAGTTCCAGTCCGGCTCCCAAATCCCACAGAATCTTAACCTTTTCGGAGAGCCCAAATTCGGGGTAGTAGAGTGGCTCAGGATACGTCGATTTCTAAAAGCTCCCCCAAATTTGGGAGTTTTCAGCTTCAATCAGCTGTAGGATTATCAAAAAAATATCGCCCGACCCTAATTTTTTCAGGATATATTAAGAACATATCCAGTTTTCTAGGATACCCAAAATGGAGATAGGTTTGGAACAAACATTTCAGGATACGGGATTCCGAACTTTCAAAAAGGGAAAAATTTTACTAAAAATTAGTCCAAGTGGGACTCTTCCTAGTTAGGCTGCAAAATTTCGAAGAAAAAAACATTGCAAGACCCCAATACTTTTAGGAGGCACTTACCGCATGTATAGCTTTCCATAATATCAGAAATTGGAATAGGTATAGAGCATAAAAATTCTGGAAACGGGACGCCAAACTCTCAAAAAGGGATATATTTGGTTAAAAACTACTCCAAGTGGGGTCCCTCTCGAGATTAAATTGGTTGAAAAATTTCGTCAAAAAGTCGCTGAGTTCCAATATTTTTAAAAAACTTTGGAACTAGTCCAAAATTTTAAGAAATCCAAAATCGGGATAGGTCTGGAACAAAAGTTTTGCAAAACAGGACTCCGAACATCTAAAAAAGGGAAACATTTCGCTAAGATTTACTCCAAGTGGGGCGAGCGAATATAGGATTTAAGTTTTCGAAGAAAAATCGCAGGTCGCGGATATTTTTAGGGAGCTGTCTAAGCATATCCAAATTTCCAGAAAACTTAAAATCGGTATAGGTCTGGAATAAAATTCTTGTGAAACGGGACTCCGAACTCCCACAAAGGGAAAAATTTCGCTAAAAATTAGTGAGGCTCCATTTCAACAAGCTGCAAAATATTTAAAAAAAAAAGTAGTAGAGTCCCAATATTTTCTAAAAGGCATCCCAAACTTGTGCAACCTCAAAATCGGGATAGGTCGGGAATACAATTTTCGTCAAACGGGACATCATATTCTCCAAGAGGATAAAATTTTGTTAAATTTACCGCAAAAATTTTAAAACAGGCTCCAGATTCCACCACAAAAAATCGTAAAGCCCTATTATTTTTATGGGACACTACGTACATGTCTAGCTTTCCAGAATGTCTAAAATCTGTATAGTTTTGGAACAAAAATTTCGAGCTATTCGGTACGATTCACATTTTCGAAAATAAAAAAACCGAAAAAACTTTGCAGTCTGCCCAAAACAAAAATAAATTTCGCAAAATTTTATTTCTTAATGATTAAACTTAAATTAATTTGTATCTTATTTATAATTCCAGATATTATGAAACGGGATCAATAAAACCACGTGCCATTGGTGGATCGAAGCCGCGGGTTGCGACAACGCCGGTCGTTCAAAAAATCGCCGATTACAAGCGCGAGTGCCCCAGCATTTTTGCATGGGAAATTCGGGACCGGTTGCTTTCGGAGGCTGTTTGCAATAGTGATAATATTCCAAGTGTGAGTAAATTAATTTAGTTTAATTAATTTTACAAGATTTTTCAATATATTTTCTTTTTGAGAAAATTATTGAATGCTTTTTTTCGTAGTTTTTTAGAGCTTTAAAAATAATTCTTATTTTGCTTTCTCTGCGTGCGGGAGGAAGTTTTTAAATATTTGGACCTCCCCACTAATTTAAAAGTGATTGCTTTAATTTAGTTTATGTATGGCATGTTTTTGTTCATAAATATTATAAATATTTCGATTTTAAATTTTATTTTATTTTTTAAAGTCGAGGGAGATAATATTTTTTTTTCTATACGTTTTTGGGTAACAACCAGTTTTGTGGGCGCTCGCCCTCCTTGAATTAAAAGATAGCAAATAACACAATATATTTAATAAATTAATTAAATTATAAATTGCCAAAGAATTAATCATTTGGGGATTTTTCAATCTTTCAGTCTGTGACTACACTATGAAAAAGGTTTTGGCTGCAAAAACTAAGCTAGATAGTCACTAGACCTTTTATCTATAGTATAATAAATGGGAATATCCAAGATTTTTAGGAGATACTTGGAATGATTTAAATTTTCTAAAGAGTCCAAAATCGGGATAGGTCTGGAACAATATATTCGGAAAATGGGACGTCAAATTTTGTAAAAGGGAAAAAATTTAACTAAAAATTACTGCAAGTAATGAAAATAGGCTGTAGGTTTTCGAAAAAAAAAATCGTAGGGCTCCAATATTTTTACGGAGACTACTAAGAATAAAAGAAAAATAGCTTTCCTGGAAATCCAAAATCGGAATAGGTCTAGAGCAAAAAAATTCAGGAAATGGTACGCTAAACTCTCAAAAAGAGAAAAAAAATCTGGTTTACAATTTACTCGAAGTGGGGTTCCTTAAAATTTAAATTTGCTACAAAATTTAAAAAGAAATTCGTAGAGTCTTAATATTTTCCGAAAACACCCAAAACTTGTTTAGCTTTCCAGGAAACTCATAATCGGGAAAGGTTTTGAAGTTTTAAAAAGGTCGCAATATGGCTGAATGGTAAAATATATAAAAAATTGGATTAATATACGTATCATGGCCGCAGATCAGCTGAACCAATTTATAAATCTATCTAGTATATCTATATAAATTGGTTCAGCCGTGGTGCAGGCGAGGTGCGGCCGTTGTCTTTTGTACTTAACTTCAATCCTTATACGGCCGAGCGTATGGCTGTTAAAATTTCCAAAAATTATTTCTAGTCTGTGTGGCCGTCGTCCTGCCGTGGTGCAGCCGTGGTGCGGCCGAGATGCAGCCACAGTTCATTTTTACTAGGATTCTACAGTTTTTATTTATTATTAAAGATCAATTAATTGGCCCTTGTAGAATATTAAACTTTTATTCGTGAAATAAACTGTTTTCAATTCTTACATCGAGTACTCAGTTTATGTGACGACATCGAGGAGAAATCATTAAAATTTAATAAAGTAGAGCACAAAATGAAAATCTAGTTTAGGTTAGGAGAGGGGCCCCGCCACTGCTTACTGGTTACAATAAACTTCAGGAAGAAGAAAACTTTGAATTTACTGAAAACCGATTAAAAAAAAAAAATATATAATCCTTTCAATTCAATTAATTAATTAAACAAAATTGTCTCTTGATCCCTCAGTCCCTCAGATACAAAATGTATTCAGTAACAAGTTTCAAATTCGAATTTAATTGGAAGGGAACATTTTCCCGCCCAAAACAAGCAAACATTCGAAACAGATCAAAGTTACAAATTGGTTAAAAGATACAAGAAAAGGTGAAGTGAGAATAACGGTATCGAAATATGATATCATTGCTACCCGTTTTTTATAAATATTATTTTATATTATAGATATTTTATGTAAGAAAGATAAAATTTCTTTTTGTAGCCGGAATATAAATGTGATGATGGTTATGATGAATTTTAACCGACATTTTCATTCGATATTGGAATTTAAAAAAACAAACTCCCTATTAGTAAAAGTGGAATTAAGACATGGGCGGAACGAGAATATTTTTCTAGGTCTCTGATTATTGTCTTAAAATATTTTTGTGTTTTACAATTTTTTAAAAGTTTTTCAGTTTAATCTTTCTTAAGAATTAATTACTGAACTAAGAGACTTATTAAGGGATTTTATAAAATCATTAATTGCTTTTACTACTACTACTACTATTTTTACAAAGACTAATTTGAAGTTATTATCTTAGCTAAAGCCTACATTAATTCTTCTCATAAGCGAAATTATAAATTTTTTTTCGGGGATCCTGACTTTGTTCAGACTTTAAAACATGTCTTAAAATATTAAATTACAAACATTGGTTTTCTCATTTGCTTCTTCAAAATACTATTAGTATAAAAAATTGATTCCTTTTCCCGTAAAAAGGTTCGATACAATTTAATTAATTTGTATACAAATGCTTGAGTGAACGATTTCTTATTTGAATTTAATTTTTTAATTTTCTGGAGAGGGCACCGGGTTTGCTTTATTTCTTTTAAAAATTATTTTGGCAGTAGGTATCAATTTGGTTTAAAATTACCTGCTCTGTAAATGGTCATATTATTTAATCTCTCTACTCCCATTAGTATTCCTTAAATAATATTTTACACGATTTAAAATATACAAGGATCTTTCTCTCTTGATTAATTAGATAGCTAATTGAATTTCCAGCCCGGGCGCCAAATCCCACAGAATCTAAACCTTTTCGGGGAGCCCAAATTCGGGCTCAGGATACGTCGACTTTTAAAAACTGCCCCAAATTTTTCATCTTCAATTAGCTGTAGGATTCTCAAAAAAAAATCGCCCGACCCTAATTTTTCCAGGATATATTAAGAACATATCCAGCTTTCTAGGATACCAAAAATCGGGATAGGTTTGGAACAAACATTTCACGATGTGGGACTCCGAACTATCAAAACAGGGACAAATTTTACTAAAAATTACTACAAGAGGAGCTCCCTTGGGATTTAATTGGCTGAAAATTTTGGTATAAAAAAAATATGCTGGAGTCCAATATTTTTAGAAGATACTTGGAACATGTCTAGCTTTTGAGGGTATCTAAAATCGGGATTAGTCTGGAGCAAAGTTTCCGGGAAACGGGACACCAAACTTCGCAAACAGGGAGAAATTTGGCTAAAATTTATTTCACATTGGATCCCAATATTTTTATTTTTAGGAAGCTCTTTAAATATGTCCAGATTTTCAGGAAATTTAAAATCGGGATAGGTCTGGAGAATTTTTTTTGAAGAAAGAGAGCTTTAAACTCTCCAGTAAGCTAAAATTTAGCTTAAAAAATCCTCTTAAGTTTCAATAGGCTGCAAAATTTCAAAAAAAAAATTCACACGACCCCAATACTTTTCAAAGGCACTCAGAATAAGTCCAGTTTTCCAGAATATCCAAAATCATAGACTTGCAATATTTTTAGCAGACACTCAAAATTTGTTTCAGTTTTTCAGGAAACTCAAATTTGGGTTATCTGGAACAAAATGTCTGGGAAACGTGTTACCAAATTCTCAAAAAGCGATAAGTTTGGTTAAAAACTGCTCCCTCGAGATTCAATTGGCTGAAATATTCCGAAAATATAAAAATGTTCAAGACATTTCTTTGGCAGTTCGATGCTTTGGTGCGCTTTTTATTTTGTCCTTGTTTTGGTCAAAATTCATCTTCAAAAGTACAAACATCAATGTAATTTTTTATCGTGTTCTTGTAAGAAGTTTTCATAAAAATAAAAAAAACACTTTTCCCTTTTGTTGTCTGTGAATTTGTCCATTTTCTAAATTAACCCTACGATGGCACACTTCAGACACTAGATATTAAACTGTTTACAACTACTAAGCTATTTATTATTTTTATTTGCAAAAATTACTGAGTATTCTTGAAATATGACATTAACAAATAAAATCACTACTTTTAAGTAAATCAAATTTTAACTATTGGATTGTTCAGAAAGTAATTTCGTTTTTATTTTGGGTGAACATGAAAGACGATTTTCTTATAGTACTACTGTGATCAAAAAGTAAAGCCAATTTTGAATTTAAATTGCGTGGGTATATCGATTCGAGCAAATCTTCTTGTTTTTAGGTTGGCAGCACTGTCAATCATATGTGTAAAATTTCAAGCCAGAGCAACTAAAAGTGAATTTTTCGATTTTTACAATGTGTGATTATAATGAGCAAAGAAGTTGCATTACATTTTTTTTGCGGAATGAAATTTCTGCTGCAGAAACGTTTAGAATGTTACACAAGGCCTTCGGCTATCAGGTTTTGTATGAATGTTTACAAGTGGTATAAACAGTTCAAAGAAGGTAGAGAAAGCATTGAAGACAAAGAGCGTCCCGAACGACCATCAACATCAATCAATGAACAACATGTCAATGAAATCAAAGATTTCGTGCTCAAAAATCGTCGGTTGACAATTAGAGACCTTGCTGATACTGTAAACATTTCATTTGGATCGGTCCAAACCATTTTGAAAGAACATTTGTGCTTGAGAAGAGTTACATCTCGATTGGTTCCAAAAACACTCAATTTCTCATCTCACACTGCATTGGTTCTTCGAGACTTTTTCATCAAAAATTCGATGCATATCGTTTCACAACCACCGTATTCGCCCGATTTAGCTCCATGCTACTTTTGGCTATTCTGTAAGCTCAAAAGACCACTTTGGGGACACCGTTTTGAATCGAGTGATGAGATAAAAGAAAAATTGAAGAAGGAACTGAAGGCCATTCCAATCATCGAGTTTCAGAAGTGTTTCGAGAATTGGAAAAATCGCTGGCATAGGCTTATTGTATCGGGCGGGGACTACTTTGAAGGGGATGATATAGATTAGGAAGAATAAATAAAAAATTTCAAAGTTATAAACAAATTGGCTTTACTTTTTGATCACAGTAGTATATAAATATTTTATTATTTTTTTCTGGCAGTAGCATTAAACTCATAAAACTAAGATCTTTGCTGGCAAAAAACTGATCCAAGTCATTTTTAATGTCCTCATTTGAAATAAAGGTTTTGCTGTCTAAAAAATTTTGTAGAAACCGGAACAAATAATAATCTGAAGGTGCCAGATCCGTGGAATATGGTGGGTGTGGTAGTACATCCCATCCAAGCTGTAAAAGCTTTTGGCGAGCTACCAAACTTGTATGTGATTTCCCATTGTCTTGGTGGAACACTATACCTTTTATATTGATCAATTCTGGCCTTTTCTGTTTGAGTGAATCATTCAGTTTGTCCAGTTGATGATAGTACACTTCAGAATCGATCGTGGTATTGTTTGGCAAAAGCTAAAAAGAAACCATTACCTTAAAATCCCACCAAAGAGACAGCATCACCTTTTTCTTGATGAATATCGGTTTTCGAAGTGTTTTTTACTCCATGATCTCTTGCGTTTAACATTATTGTTGACAACCCATTTCTCGTCCCCAGTGATGATTCGCTTCAAAAATAGATCATTTTCTTCACGTTTCAGAAGCGAATCACAGACCAAAGTGTGCCCTGATAAATCAATTGCCTCTTTTTTCAACATTTCCCAATTCTTCTCTGAAATTAGTATGAAATATTATCTCAAATTATATATAACTAGCTGTATCCTGCCCACGTTGCTACGCCTCCCCGAAAACAATTGGTTTTATGCGAGAATTCATAAATAAAGTACCTTATTCACAATTAAATTAAAGAAAAATTCATGAGACAAAACATGAAAATGAATAAGAATTTTGTCCATAACTTTTTAGAGTGAATTTGACTGAAATGTTGCTCAAGGGGTGATGGTCAACTCTTCGTCCATTTTAAAAATCGGAAATAAATCTATTAAAATATTATTGATCATAATAAATTTATGTATGAAAAAATAACCTCCATTTGTCTTCTTTGGAAAGCAATTTGGGGCATTTTGATAGCTATATGCATTTCAAAATAATTGCCGATCAGTTTCATCAACTTCCCATGAAACACCCTGTATTTATCTATCTATAACTATCTATGTATCTACTTATGTATCTACCTATCTATCTATCTTCTATCTTTCTATCAATCTCCTATCTATCTATATATCTATCTGCCTTGCTACGCTTTCCCGAAAATAATTGGCTTTATGCGAATTTCAATATAAATTCAAAAACGGAAAAGTTTTGCGTACATTTGAAAAGATTCTAGCCTATGACACTCCCCTTTATATAAAGACTACGTAATATAATTTTCAATAAGATCGGTTCAGCGGTTTTGGAATCTATAAAAGACAAACAAACAAATATTAATTTTTATAACGACACAGATCAATTCCAACGTAATGTCATACCAAATAATTAAATAAAAAAGGGAAATAAGTCGAAATCTATGAAAATTCAATTTAACAATGTAATCGGAAACATTGAAAATGTTAAGTGACAGCAGTTGTCAAAAAGCACGCTGTTCAGCATGATCAGTGTTTTGTCATTTAACAGATGGCCGTAAAATATTTAGTATAGCGTGTGTTGCTTTTACGTCAAACCGATGGAAAAAAAATAGGTATATATAATGCAACGTTGTGTCCAAATTTAAAATCAATCGGTAAGGAACTTCCGGAGATTTAAGATTTTGAACAAACGAACATTTACATTTTTATTTATATAGATAAAAAAAAAAAAATATTACAGATATTTTTTTCACCCGAATCTAAGCAAATCAGATAATTATCTAATTTTTGGTGGGTTTCAAAATAAATATAAATAAAAGGAAAAAGGAACCGCACGAAAGTCATCGTCCTAATTTTATTTTTTATATATATATATATATATAAACGGCCAACAAAATTAGGGGAAGCAGAACTAACAAGAACAACAACAAAAAGAAAAGATAGGGCGGGATATTTTCATCATGATAATGCTCCCTCTTTTTATATGCCGTTATTTTATATTTTTTTTATTCTCCCACTTCTGCAGTTTATTTGATATAATTGAAATGATTTTTTGTTGGTGGTGGATGCGGAATATACCTTACCTAGATATCTTGGTTTTGTTTAGATAATAAAACCCACTTTACCTAGTCAAAAGGAAAAAATCAAGAATAAAACCTGTACCGTCATCCCACCGGCCACCACCGCCGGCTGACAGCAGTAACTGACTGAAAATTATTACGACGGATGATGACGATGAAACGACAAACGAAAACCGTCGGCTAGTCTCCGCCGTCGTCGTCGGAGTCGTCGTCGTCGTCGTTTCTATTGGCTCATTGTGCCTGGCCAATCAACTGTAAGAATCATAAGTACCGCTTATTCGAAATGGGGGAGAGAAAAAAATAAATAAATAAAGAGGCGAAAAGGTGTGCACCTCTCTGAACAAGAAGAAGACGAAGAAGAAATCTGGCTTTAGGCTGCCTTTCCCCTTTTTATTGAGAAAGGCACCACCCAGAAAAAGATATAACACGCCAGATAAAAAGATATATTTTCTAAAGGTGTGCAATTTGTGTGTGGTATGGCACAAAAGTACGCAGGTAAATTTTATTATTAAGTAAAAAAGTAAAAAATCGTATATATAAATAAATATTTATCGGAAGGGGGAAAATTTTAGAGGGGTCTCTAGCTTAAAGAGAGTCCCTCTCGGGTCCCCGGGGAATCCCCGCGTTTAAGGGACCACCTGGCCTAACTATATATTTTTTTCAAAGGGGGAAGGGGGCGTCTCAATGTAACGCATTTAGATGCAACGGCGGCGGCAAACGGAGGCAATGGCGACGACAGCTACCACTTTCGGCTTGCGGCGTGTAATGGAATCCCGCAGGTTTTGCTACTGCTGCTGTTGCTGCTGCTGCTGTAACAAAAAAATAAAAAAAAATAAAAGGAATAAGCGTTCAAAACGAAGGGAGGAGGGCTCGAGGACGGTCTGTTCGACAAATAGGAATAAATAGGACGTAATAAAGGAGCGATTTGTTACCTTTATACATATCGTTTGTTTTATTCTTTTATTTATTTTTCCCCCTGTACCTGCCCTTTGTTAGGGCTCTTTGCTTTCATTTTTTATATTTCTTTTGTATTTTTGTATCAGTCGAGAGAGCATTGCATTGTATTATTTTTTTTATTTTGTTACATCCTACAAGAGACAGCGGTTGGATTTAAATTATTTTTCCTCGTTTTTCAGGAATTTTTTTTTCCCCTGTGCAGGGGTATCATAAGTGCACCAAAGGTGCTATCATTAAAAGCAAATAATAAAATATATTATACTAGATGAGTTTCCTGATTTCACCCGGCGTTTCGTAAAAACTTTTATGAATTAAACACATCAATTTTAAAATTTAGATATTTGATTCGAAATCATCATCAAATCAATATCTTTTGTACTAATGAACCCACCCGTTAAATATAAGAAATTCTAGCCACCATTTTGGATTCGCCATTTTGAATTTCCAAATTTTTATAATAGAAGCGTCGAATGTCAAAAAGGCTGGTCGCCATATTGGACTCGTCATTTGAAAAATTCGTAAGTATATTCGAAATCGACACCATAAAAAACCCGTAGGTTTATAACACTTACTTGAAAATGAAACTTTTCGCCGCAATTTCGAGACTTTAGATTTGATCCGAATAAAAAGTAGCTTATATCTTAAGTTACAATATACACTATCTTCAAACCAAAAACGAAAAATATCGATGGAAGCGTTTTGGCGTAATTGAGCAACAAATAAACAAAACACTTTCGATTTTATCTATATACCAAAATAAGCGATCAAGAATTAATTTTTGTACTCATTTTCATTAAAATCCATTGAAGTCGAGAAATTTCGGTCGTCACATTGGATCCGTCACCTTGAATCACCAAATTTTGAAAGTAGATTCGCAATTAGTAGCTTAAAAATACCCTTTATTCTAATTTTGACTTTTAAAAATTTTAGTCGGATTTGCAAATTTTCATAATATTCAAAATTAGTAAAATCCGTTGAAATCGAGAAATATTGGCGGCCATATTCGGTCTGCCATTTTTAATTTGTTAATTTGGACAGTGGAAAGCCGCAAAACCCCTAAGTACCAATTTTTATGAAAATCGCTTCAAATTTAAAATTTTCAACTATAATCTTGGATCCGCCATTTTGAAACCCTATATATTATCCGAAAAAATAATTTGCCTATATGTTAAGTTGGAATATAAACTACCTTCGGACAAAAAATGAAAAATATCGATGCAAGCGTTTAGGCGTGATTGAGCAACAAATAAACGAACTTTCATTATTATATATATATATAGGGATAGGGATTGGAGAAATGGGCCACATGAATTGCTAGAAAATAATCGAATGGACAGGTTAAATATTTTTTTTTTCCTAGCATGTTAGGAATGGGCGTAGCAATGCCCACCCTAGAAACCTCTTTGCGCACTCTAGAAAAATCGACAGTATTGTAGAATTACTATACTGTCTAATTGCCTTTCTATTTCAAGATTCAGTGCCAATCCTACAACTACCGGCGTGCAGTGTTCAATTCAAGATTCAGTGCCAATCCTACAACTACCTCGTTCGGTTATTTTCATTGCGAGCGCCACTAGGTGTTTCTAATCATTGAATTACAATGTTCGATAAAAGCTAATTAACACAAGTTAATCGCAAAGACATAAGGTATGTTATGTTTTTGTTTTAACTAAGTATTTAGTAAATTAGCATTTTGACATCAAATTGAATCAATCGCCTTCTTTTCTGCTTAAAATTCTAACTATAAATTTAATGACAAAGTATATTTTTGGTTATTTAATGTTTATTTCATTAAGTTGGTTATAGGTTTTTATACACACTCTAAAGTATTCACCAATTTAAAGATATCAGAATATTCTTTAAAAAACCCGAATATTGGGTGATACATAATAATAAAAAGATGGGAAATACAAGTAGTTCTAGTTCTTCTATACAATCTAAAGCATCAAGAAGTACATCTGAAGAAAATCGCCCAAAAACTGAGAGTATAATAAATATCAACTATTCTAATTAAAAAACAACGTATTAGATTTTCATTTGGGAATGAGATATTTCACTATCTTTCCCCAGGATACTATGTATTATATCTTCTTTCCAAATTTTATCGAATTCCGTTCAGCCGTTTAAGCGTGAAAAGGTAACAAACAAACATACAGACAGAGTTACTTTCGCATTTATAATATTAGCTATGCCAATGATGTTAGACGAAATTAATGTTTCTTGGCAAAAATTAGTAACCTGTGATGAGAAATTGGTCATTTACGAAAATACAAAACATCGGAAAATTGTATGATGAGCTGGAGAGACGAATTTATCAGTCCTAAAATCAGACATCTATCCGAAAAATAATTTATTAAGTGTATGGTGGAATATCAAAGATATAATCCATTCAAATTTAATTGCCCCTAATCAGATGATCAGTGTTAGATTTAAACAGATAGATAGAAAAATTAAATATTTTTAAAAGGTCCCCCACATTGAGTTTATATCACGTTGGCTCGGTGACATTAAAGGAGGTTACTGAGTTTAAAGATCTCGGGGTCACTTTCAACAATAGGTTAACTTTCGATGCTCACATCTGCAATATCTCCAAGATATCCTATAGACTATGCACCTCAATCTATCTTCAAAATCTGTCTATGGCAAGATTGCTATTCCTGACTCTAGTGAGAAGTATTGAATACTACTCTCCGGTTTGGTCTGTGTATCATCAAAATAAAATTCAAACTCTCCTATAGTCAGGCTTCAACGTAACAATGACAAATTTCAGTTTGGTCCTCTAAACTATTCTTTAGCTACCTTCAAATATACTGTCCTTTTTAAATTAAACTCCTAATCTAGCCTTTGTAATTGTCTTCACGCTTAGTTGCTTGGTGTAATTAGAAATTGTATTATTTCTGTAAACAAAAAGTTAAAAATTAAATGCCCAAGTCTTATGCTATCGTAAAAGTGTTATTTACCACCATGACAATGCTACAACTCACACGGTTTTCTTCACTCTTACCTCACCTTCATATTTTTCCGATGTCGCACCTACTGACATATCATATCTCTCGTTTATTGCAATATCGTTTGACTCAGAAAAACTTTGATAAATTTGAAGAAGTACCAAAAGTAATACAAGAGTTTTTTGATTCGAAATCTGAAGAATTTTATTTATTTCTCGACGATTCTCCGGCTCTATGAAGAAGTATTTGAGAGTGTAATTTCTCCATATTAGGGACAAGTAGGACAATAGATTTGTGAAGCTATTCACGCCTTTATTCTTTTCGTTGTACGGCAGGATGTACCGTCGTGCTGAAAAATATATAGTATTCACCTTCAGGAGATTTCAACAAAGGAATCAAACTTGGACTCCTCGCTACAAATTATGCACTATCATTGCCTTATTGTTCAATTTTTGTATTTTCTTTTAGCCAAATCTAGCCGTTTCTTCTTTTTTATTTGGTAATTAGGAGACACTTTTCTTTTGCCTGAAGGTATTTAGTTTTAACATTACCTTTAACTTTAATTTGGTATATTACCTTGGAGAAGCCATATCCAATAATTTGTTTAACAAAAACACTTACAAGTGTACCATATACAAAATTCTTTTCAAGTCGATTGCCGTTGATGCTTATAAAATGTTTTTTTGATGAACAAAGATCTAAACATTCTTCTCTTTTTTCTTTGTATCATTAAAAATCAGTTATTTTAGTTACTCAATTTGTTTTTAAATTAAGGAAATTTAACCCATTATTCGAAGGATCATTATTTTTATTAAAATAAACATTCTCTTAACTATATAATCAAAATTTAGTAATATTGTCTTAATTTCGTACCGACCTGACTTATTTTAAATATATTGAATTTTCTTATAATTAGTAAAATTATATCATTAATTTAACGATGCATTCATTAATTCAGATTTTGTTAATGCTCAAAAATGCCTTCACTTCAATAAGACACGTTTTGTGAAATTACAAAAAACAATTCCAGAGTAGGCGAACGATTTTTGAGAAAGGCGAACTCTTTTGCAATTGTTCGGGGTTTTTATCAGTCGTTTTCATCAAATCTTCTAGCCAGAAAAATAAAAGAATTAGGAAAAATTCATGTATGTAGAAAAAAAAAACGATTTTATAGTCGATTACGAAGAGAAAGGGACAGTAGACAGCAATTAGACAACAGTTTGACAGCTGACAAGTACGGTAGACAGGTTTTAGACAACAATAGACAAAAGTAAGACTGCAATAGACAATAGTAGACAAAATTAGGTAAACACAATTTTCACCTTTTATTTAAATTTTATACTATCAAAAATAATCTCAATATTATCTTCACGTTCGTTTTACTACTTAAAAAAATTAATTCAATGACCTTCTTAGACCCATCATAAGACTAAAACTGTTGATTTTTTTATTTCTTTTTTTTTTTGGGTTTTATAAGACACTAGAAAAGAATCTTCTAAAAACATCTGCAAAAATTATCTGATGATGACGATGAGACCCAAGCTTCGGATCGGTTCACCTATGAAAAATAGGCGCGATGTTTTTGTTTTTTTTATTTAAATGATACGGTCCTCGGTTTCATTTTTACCTTTTTGTTTTCTTTTCAGGGCTACTTGATACATTTTTTTTCACGCCTACATCAAAATAAGAGTAAAAAATAAACAAAAACTGAGACCTTAATTAAGCCCAGTCAATTTTTCGGTCTATTGTGCCGGATGACCTTTAAGAAGGTTTTATTTACAATTTTGCTATGATAGGGGCTAAATCTAAATGTTTTCTTTTTATTCGTTTTCGTCACACAAAAGGGGACTAGAAAATAAGAATCAGGATAGGTCTGGAATAGATTTCTTTTTTTTTTTTGAAAACAAAACTTCGCCGACTATTTTCGAATAAATTTCCACCATCGCACAGTGTTTCGAATCGTCAGAAAGCTGATTAAAATTCGAAATTCAGTCGGATATGTTTGAAATTAAGTATAGAGGGATTTTTAATGATGCTGATTTTAAAATCAATTATTAAAATTTATAAATTCAACATGGCAGCCTAGGAGTATTCAATTTCATTTGATTTTCATAAAAAGTTTTAAGTGGGGATTTTAGGGGTAATTTATTTCACTTTTTTTCATTGAATTTAAGTAAAATTTGGTAAATCGGTGTCTGTCATTTATATCGATTCTCATATCAAAATGGAATAGTTTTTCACAAAAATTGCTTTCTAGTCGTTCTATAAGTTACTTTATTGAATTTTGATATTAAAATTGTTAAGTTAAAAATGATATTTAGTAGTAGTTTAGCAATATTTTATCTGTCATCTTAAATTTCAAAATACATATAACAATATTTGAAAATTAATGAGTTCTAAAACGTCGTTGTATCCTTTTTTACAAGAATCCTCTGAGTTTTTCAATTTCGTTTCGCCATATTCGATACGCCATTTTAAATTTCGAAATTAAAAGGATTTTATATTATATTTAGCCTGCTGAATATGCTATTGAATGGAAAAAATCACATTAAAATCAATGATTTATTTCTAGTGCAATAGCCGAGCTAAATACCATTTCGATACCTCTAAATATGGCATACATAAGGTCGTAAACGTGGCTTAAATGTGGATTTCTGACACTTTTTGGCAGCTAAATTTTATACCCTACTAGCTGGGTTACCCGGTTTCACCCGGCGTTGGGTAAATACTTACTAATTACACACTTCTCAAATGTTCTAGTTTGTTATATCCTAGAAATTGTTTCAACCCGAAAACCCCTTTATGGATCCGCTATCTTGAATTTCCAAATCTTAATAATATTAACAATTAGTGGCCTTAAAATAATTATTGTACCAATTTTCATTCAAATCCGTTGAAATCGAAAAATTTTGGTCGCCATATTGGATCCGCCATATTGAGTTTGGAAATTTTGATAATATTCGAAATTAGTGGTTCCGTAATAATCATTGTACTAATTTTAATTAAAATCCGTTGAAATCGAGACACTTGGTTGGCATATTGGATCCGCCATCTTGGATTTACAACTTTTGATAATATTCGGAACTTGTATCCTCAGAATAATCATTCTACCAATTTTCATTAAAATTCGTTGAAATCGAGACATTCTGGTCGCCATGTTGGATCCGCCATGTTGGATTTGGAAATTTTGCTAATATTCAAAATAAGTGGTCTCAGAATAATCATTGTACCAATTTTCATTAAAATCCGTTGAAATCTAAAAATCTTGGTCACCATGTTGGGTCCGCCATCTTGGATTTGTAAATTTTGATAACATTCAAAATCAGTGACCTCAATATAATCATCGTACTAATTTTCATTAAAATCCGTTGAAATCGATCGAAATATTGGTCGCCATATTGGGTCCGCCATCTTTGATTTGTAAATTTTGATAGCATTCAAAATCAGTGACCTCAAGATAATCATTGTACTAATTTTCATTAAAATCCGTTGAAATTGAGAAATATGGTCGCCATTTTGGATCCGCCATCTTTGATTTGTAAATTTTGATAACATTCAGTGACCTCAAGATAATCATTGTACTAATTTTCATTAAAATCCGTTGAAATTGAGAAATATGGTCGCCATTTTGGATCCGCCATCTTGGATTTCTAAATTTTGATAATATTCAAAATCAGTGGCCTCAAAACAATCATTGTACTAATTTTCATTAAAATCCGTTGAAATCAGGAAATCTTGGTGGCCATATTGGATACGCCATCTTGAATTTCTAAATTTGGACAGCGGATTTGAAATCCCCATCCCGCAAAACCCCTATGTACCAATTTTCATGAAAATCACTTCAAATTTAAAATTTTCAGCCGCCATCTTGGATCCGCCATTTTCAAACCCTACATATTATCCGAAAAAAAATTAGCCTATATGTTAAGTCGGAATATGTACTACCTTCGGACAAAAAATGAAAAATATCGATGCAAGCGGTTAGGCGTGATTGAGCAACAAACAAACAAACAAACAAACAAACAAACAAACAAACAAACAAACAAACGAACTTTCATTTTTATATATATATATAGGGATATTAAGGGGGTATTCTCATGTGACAGCTTCGAAAAATCGATTTTTTTTTTTCATATTTCGATAGTAAAACCTATCGAAAATATGCTGTGACCGAAATTCCTAGTATTACATAAGTTACAACTCATAGTCGCCGACGCGCCCTAAGCGACTTGTTCTGCTCTTGAAACTTTAAACGTATTTTTCTCGAAACATCATTTTTTAAAACGGTCAGTGTCCTTACAAAAAAACTATTCAACCGATTGCTTTGAAATTTATACAGGGTGTTCAGAGGTGGGAGGTCAATACTGAAGGGGGTGAAAGGTCAGACCGAGAGAAGCAAAAAATCGTATGGGTGGGGGGGGGGGGGGGCATCTCTCACCGTTTGGCAGTTACAGGGTGATTCGTAAATCAGGATTTTGCCTTATATGGGAACCGCTCTTGTATTTTTATCTTTTTTTCTACGCATCGCAGCGGCCCCGAACTGATTGCAAAAAATCACTATTTGGAAGCCCTTCTCAAAAAAGTTTACACCACCCCCCTATCCCCAACCCCTTGGCCACAATCCCCCCTGGAAGTTGAAAAAATTAACTTTTATTTCACGATTTTTCACCTTTCGCCCCACTTTTCTCCGAAATTCATGTTATTAACATACCTACTTTTTATTTTTTTTAAGTTGCCTATCTAATTACCTTTCCAAAAAGGTGCAACATGCCCAGGTAGAAAAGGGTTGCAAAAGTCCTGAAATTAAAACATCCTCACAGGTACCTAATTACTTTATTGCACAATAATGGAAAAAGTCGTTAAGTAAACAATTTTTATGACAGCAAGTTCGGAAATGTTTGTTTTGGAAACAAAGGTAGTACATTTTAATTATTTCAGCAAAACAGTAATAAAATAATAAATGTAATATCGTTAAATAGCGTTATTAGTTTATTATATCCAGTACTGACTCTTAAGTATCCTGACGCTCCGTTTCTAATACCTCCTATGAATTATGGTATAAAAATGGGTAAGTTTGAAAGGACATTGACCACAGTTGAAGAAGCAAGCGAAAAGAACGGGTGTTTAATAGAAAAAATTAAGATAAAATGGCAGAATTCAGTGTTGACGAGTATGCCGATATAATTTACGTGCACGGTTTAGTAGAAGGAAGTGATAGTGAGGCCGTACGAGAATACCAAAAGAGATTCCCGAATCGGCGGGTACACAACAGAAGGGTATTTTCAAGGACTTTCAGAAGGTTAAAAGAAACCGGAAGTGTAACCGCCCCCAGAGCAGAAACGCGAGCAGGAAAATCGGCCGATTCAGCGGACCCCGACCAACAAATCCTCAACATCGTCAGGAACAGCCCTGTAATAAGCATCAGGCAGGTCGCACGAAGGTCAGGATTGTCTTCAGGGAGAGTTTGGACCGTTGTGAACCGAGAGGGACTACATCCATACCACCATATCCCGGTCCAAGCACTACAGGAAGGAGATTCCGAAAGACGATTGCAATTTGCACTTGGCTGTTCGAGTCTGACATCGAAAACAGAAGGTTTCTAGACCGAATTCTGTGGACGGATGAATCGCAATTCACGCGGGATGGCATCACAAACTTCCACAACCTCCACACCTGGTCAGATGTGAACCCACATAGGACCAGGTGTCGGTCCTTCCAGCAAAGATTTAGTGTCAATGTCTGGGCTGGCATCATCGGCAACCAGTTGATAGGACCCTTCATCTTGCCCCAAGTGCTGAATAGTCAGCTATATTCGGACTTTTTGGAGAATACCCTCCCGGATCTGTTGAAGGACATCCCCCTGGCCACCAGAAGCGCAATTTATTTACAGCTCGACGGAGCACCTGCGCATACTGGAAACATTGTTAGGGCAACGTTGAATGAACTTTACCCAGAACGCTGGATTGGACGAGGTGGACCGATTCCTTGGCCTGCTAGGTCACCGGACCTTACTCCACCGGACTTTTTCTTATAGGGAATGATGAAAGATGAAGTTTACTCAAGACCAATCAACACCAGAGAAGAATTAGTTACCAGGATTGTGACTGCAGCCACGAAAATACGGGAGAGACTGGCTACCATAGACCTCAAACGTGAAATAAAACGAAGGCTACTTGCATGCATCGAAACTAGCGGAGAACATTTTGAACAGCTTTTAAAGGACAAACGTTTTAATTGTAATTAGTTTTTAAGCAAACAAAATGTATTTTTTAGTTAACTTCAGTATAATTTCCTAAAAATTCGAATTATCATGATATTCTGTAAAAGGATTTTTGTAAATAAATTTTCGTATCCTTTTCTTACCTGGGCATGTTGCACCTTTTTGGAAAGGTAATTAGATAGGCAACTTAAAAAAAATAAAAAGTAGGTATGTTAATAACATGAATTTCGGAGAAAAGTGGGGCGAAAGGTGAAAAATCGTGAAATAAAAGTTAATTTTTTCAACTTCCAGGGGGGATTGCGGCCAAGGGGTTGGGGATAGGGGGTGGTGTAAACTTTTTTGGAAAGGGCTTCCAAATAGTGATTTTTTGAAATCAGTTTGGGGCCGCTGCGATGCGTAGAAAAAAAGATAAAAATACAAGAGCGGTTCCCATATAAGGCAAAATCCTGATTTACGAATCACCCTGTAACTGCCAAACGGTGAGAGATGCCCCCCCCCCCACCCATACGATTTTTTGCTTGTCTCGGTCTGACCTTTCACCCTCTTCAGTATTGACCTCCCACCTCTGAACACCCTGTATATGTTCTTCTACACATTAATAGTTATCGTCCGTACCAGAATTGTTTATTTTCGAAAATATTTTCTTATTTTTTTTAAACGATTTTTAACAAAAAAAAACGAAGATTTTCGTAACTTTTTTTTCTACAGTCCGCCATTTTTTTGTTTTTCAATGAAATTGATTAATTCTGGTTGGGACGATAGCGACAGACCTACTGAACAATAATCCATTCGATTTTTTTATTTCGGACAACATGAACAGCTGCTATCACACTGACCAGTGACCGGTTTTTTTTTTTTTTTGTGTCTAATTTAATTTTAAAAAAAATATATAAGAAATGTAAAATAAGAAAAAAAAAATGTTTTTATACAGTTTAAGATATAAATAAAAACATATAAAAAAATTAAAGTGATTGAATTTTATTGTCTTATAAAAAAGAATTCCCTAAAAAGAGGTAAAATTTATGCGTTTACATGAGAATAACCCCTTAAAAGTCGTTATTCCTAGATAGTAAATAAAGTATTAACGCAAAAATTAATATAAATACATAGTTATATACATATAAGTTTTACCTTTTGACGTCAGGTTTTTTTAGTCTTGGCTACCTTTTTAACGATTTCGGTTCGAAGTGGTTTCCCTGTGGCACCCCATTGAATTTTATGGTGTTTCGTCCAGGTTTTTTGTTTTATCTTTCGCGTTTTTACCTGATCCCTCCCTCGATAATCGGGGCAAAAGTTCTAAGTATGCTTCTGAGAGGTGCCGCCGACGAATGCGCGAGATTTAATCCTTGGTCTCCATTATCTTCATCTCCGCAGTGGCCGACTGCTTCAAAGGTGGTCGCATTAAAAACATCCTAAAATAAAGATCTGAAGAGAGTATAGTATGTAAAGAAGAGGCTCTTAAAACCAGGAAGACACAAAAAGAAAACAAATATTACTTAAAAGCAGCCTAGAAATGGAAACGATAGCAAAAATAAAATGACACTGTTTATTCCCTTTTTATGTTTTTTTTTCTGAATCCTGCTCGCATCTCTCGTGAGAAGGATAATCTGGGATAAGGCGAAAACCATTCCTCTTGGTCGGTGGATTAAAAAAGATAAAATAAAAAAAAAAAACGGCGAAAAACAGTAGCACCGAAACACTTCAAGGTGCATTCAAATGTATTTTTTTGTTGTCTTTCTCCTTTTTCGGGAACACATCCACGAGGAGCTCACGGAGGAACAATCGGAAAGGGCGGGATAATTACTTTTGACCACTTCACAACCCACTTCAATGGGATTTTTCGAGAGGCTGCAAAAATGTCCAGAAGCCGGTTAAAAGAAGCATCGGGTTTTTTTTCGGGTATCCTGAGAGAGATCGGGGATTATCCTGTTTTTAATTCGGGACTCTCGGTTTTGTGTTTTTTCTCCTTCTAGACGCATTTTACTTGAAATTGCGAGAGTTTTCTTTCTTTTTGGGATTGCGGAGGCTGCAAAACGCTGTAAAAGCCTCAACAAAATAATTGAAGGAATGCAGCTGCTACAATTATATTTAGTTCCTTAGGGAACTCAAAATCGAGTTCAGCCTAGAGCAAAAATTTCGGGGAATGGAGCTTTAAATTGGCCCATGGGGTGAAATTTTAACTGAAAGTTTCAACATACAACAACATATCCCGCTTTCCAGGCAATTCAAAATCAGGATAAGTTTGGAGCAAAAATTTCGGATTCTAAAATCATGGGGTGAAATTTAGCAAAAAATTGCTTTAATTAGGTCCCCACCGCCCATCAAAAGAATCGTAGAGCTCCAAAAATATTTGTCCTGATCCAGAATTTTTTATCGGGTTATACTCAGAACATCATAAAAGTAGAAAAAGTGTCTGGAACACATTTTTTGAGCTACAAAACTTTGAATTCGAACATAATTTTTGTTTTAATTCAAAGACATGCGGGGAAAAAAACTTTATGATAACAATTTGTGGGTGAGTAGGGGGGAGGGGACGGGGGGACGGGGGGGGGGGGATAAAAGATATAAAAGATAAAAGGTTGAGGGGCGGTAAAAAGAAATTTGTGTTTTTCTTAAAACGTTTCAAATATTCTTCTTTTCGTTTTCTCTTTCTCCAAAAATAATTTACCAGCTGTTTTTCTTCAAAGAAAATTTCTTCGTAAAGATGAAAATTTCTGCACGTTCCCAGAAACAGAAAACGTAAGTGAAATTGATGTTTTCTTGGGGAACGCAGAGGGGAGAGGGAGCAGAATACATAGGGCACCGTAGGAAGAGAGCATAAAATCACCCCTGGCCCCGTTCCCCGTCCCTCCATCACCCGGTCATTGTTATCAAAAAGCACACTGACGGAGGGTTTTTTTTTTTATACATAAAACAAACGGGACTCGTCCCCCCTCCGTCAAAAAGCCGCCCTACTTTTTTGGGAACGGGGCGACAAACATAAAAGCGGGCGGGGAAATTGTTGTTGCTGTCGTCGTTTGGAGCTCTCTACGCGCCTGAAGTTATGCAAAAAGGGCTTTATTCGAATTTTTACCCATTTTATGAAGACTTTTTCTTGATTCTTTGTTTTGTTTTTAACTTTGGAAACATTTTCGACACCGAAGGGTGCGGTTCCCCTTAAATCGGTCTTCCGTCTCCCCAAAAAAAAAAAAAAAATTGCTTACATGTGAGTCCCGAAAATGCTCTCAAATTTTCGCGCGGCAATATATTTGTTTCTCTTCTTCCTCATCATCGACGCTGTCGTTTTGTCCTTTTCATTGTGTTTTTGGGGGTGTGTACGATGCTCCCCCGGGATTTTATGGATAGAGAGGAATACACTCCCTTCCTCCCCCCGAATTCCTGGAGAATTGAGAGTGCGCAGAACAATTTCTTTTCTTTTTATGATAAAGTATAATTTGTGTTCCCCGACACACAAGAAAGAAATATGGATATTTTTTTTTTTTAATTCGGGAAAAAAGAGGAATTTTGCAAGGATCGCATTTATGGAAAATTGTATACGATGAAAATTAGGTGAAATTTTACAAAAACCGGCGGGATATCAATTTTTTTGCGAAACTTATATGAGGACAGATTTCGCTGAAAAGGCTGCAGATTTTTCAAAAACATTCTGTAAAGTCTGAGTTTTTCAGTAAACGGTGGGAATTTTTGCAGCTTTCCAGGAAATTCAAAACCGGGATAAGTTTTGAGGAAATATTTCGGGAAATCGAGCTGTAAAATTACCGACGGTAAGAAATTTATCTAAAAAGTTCTCCCACCACGCTTCAAAAATCTCAAGATTAAAAAAATAATTCGCTTAATCAAAATAATTTCAGGATACACTTCGAACATGTTCAGCTTTCCAGGAAACTAAAAACCGGGACAACTCTGGAGCAAAAATTCCATGAAATAGGACTACGAATTTTGAAAATCGAATCTGTAGATTTTTGAAAAATAATTCCTCAGCACTACATTGTTTGTTTTTTTTCTACAGACTTTAAGAATAAATTACGCCTTCCAGAAAACCCAAAATCGGGATAATACTGGAGTAAATATTGTGAAATATTCGTAATTAACCAGAAGACCAGATGTTTATCAAATTGTTTTTCGACTTCTACATCATTTTCCTTGTGGGCAAATAAAAACGTTGGGAAACATTTCACTGGATCATGGACCCTAAAGAGGGTCCGACCCCCTTCGAAATTTATCCCTAATAAGGGATAAATTCATATATTCTCCGCAGAATTGTTTAAAATATTTATGAGACCCAAACAAAAGGAGGAATTTTTGCGGTTAACCGAAACGCGCAGGATAAAACGCAGGGTGTTGGGTATAAAATTTTTCTGGACTCTATCCCCGTGAAGGGAAAGGTACTCGTAAAAAATTTCATCCCTGGAAAAAAAGGGGTGCAATTTGAATTGCGCTGCATAGACTTTTTTTTTTTTTCTTTTTTCTTAAACCTTACTTTCATCGCGCCCCTTCATTTCAAAAATTGGGTTCCTTAGGGTGAGTCGAGGACTCAGCCAATCGAAAAGCGACGCATCCCCGTGATGTTGCGGCGATGATGGCACCGGTTCGTGCAAACACCTTTCTGTTGTTTTTTTTTTTTTTTTTTTGTATCTGTATCTTTGCCCTTCCCTGAACAAATCCCGAAATCCATTCAAAAATTTTCAGCCATTTTTCTGGAGTGGAAAAATATAAAAAAAATATATATATCCATATACTTATCCACTCAAACTCAATCAAATCCACTCCGACGTGAGTCCCTCAACTTTTGGTCAGAAAATAAGAGGAAGAAGAAGAATACGATGACGAGGAAGGGGAGGAAATTGCGTAACATATGGCGAAATGTTGCGTGATCCCGTCCAGTAAACAGGATCATCCGAAATTTGGCTATTTGTCGAAATTATGTTGAGGCGCGCACCCCCGCTCCACGAGAACAAGACAAAAAGGGAATTTCGGAAAGTATATCTTTGTATTTTTGTGTCTCATTAAACGGGCACTCGAGCGCCCCGGACGGACGGACGGGAAAAATCGGGGACCGAACAAAAGGAAAAGGTCCCACAGGATGCGGGGGCGGGTCGGGGGAGGACTTGCGGGTTACCCTGTTTATTCAATTTCCATGTGATCTAATTTTTTCCAACCCTCTTCGCCTTGTTTGCAGAAAACCAGGGGGCGTAATCGCATTTATTACTTTAGGCCTCAATTCGATTCCTGTAACATTTTTGGGAATGTATGGAAAGTAATTTTCTGTGGGCGAAAAACATAACAAGGTAAAAAAAAAGGGATTCGGCCGGACCGGGGGTTCCCCGGAAAAAAAATAAAACTTATCCAGAAATTGTGATTCACTTCACTCGAGAAGTAACTTTGAAGAATTTTTAATCGACTTTTAGATTTAGAAGTCAATTTTTAAAGATCTCTACTCTAGACCTATACCGGTTTTTAGTTTTCTGGACAGCAGGATATGTTCGGAATCTTTCCTGAAATTATTAGGGATCAGGGAATTTTTTTTTTTTTGAAAAATTTGTTCAGTCTTTTGAAGCGCGACGGGCCCCACTCGAAGCAATTTTTAGGTAAATCTGCCCAATTAGTTCCTTTAAAGCTTCGATTCCCGAAATTTTTGCTCCAGACTTATTCCGATTTTGGGTTTCCTGGTAGACGGGGCCTGTTCGAAGTATGTATGTATATGCTAAAATTATTGGGGTTCAGGGAATTTTGTTTTAAAAAGTCTGGAGCCTTTTTAAGTGAAATTTTTGGATGGATTTAAACCCATCGGTCATTTTATAGTTCTGTCTCCAGAAATGTTTTTTCCAGACTCATTCCGATTTTGAGTTTCCAGAAAAGTAGGATATGTTCGGAGTGTCTCCTTAAATTATTGGGGTTCTGGTAATTTTTTTTTTGAGAAATCTGGAGCCTTTTGAAGTGTAGTGCGCCCCACTTGGAGCAATTTTTAGGTAAATATTGGTGCATTGGTCACTTTAGAGCCCCGATTATAGAATTTTTTGCTCCGAACGTATCCCGATTTTAAGCTTTCTGGATAGGTGAATGTATTTTTAGTGCATTTATAAGTAACTAAAGCCTAGTGAATTTTTATTAAAAAACCTACAGCCCTTAGAATTGCATTCGATTTTATTTGATCGTTAAATTTTCAAACTTTTACAGAAACTTTGTAGCGAAATAAAAAAAATTCCCCATTTATAAAATCTCTATCGGAAAATTTCACTTTCTCCGATTAATTTCCACGGTGGCGTTTTGCACGTGTAACACCTGCCTTAGGTGGCGGGGAGAGCGAATAGGGACGGGGGCGAATTATCGACTGCTTAACTTGTAATCTGGTCTGGATTAATTAGAAATAAAATTGATTAGTCTAGGAGAAAAGTGGGGCCGATTATCGTGTGATGTTGAGCGGCGACAGGCAACAAAGCAAAGGGTTCTTCAATTTTGGTTCAGTTTTCGAAAAGTTTTCTTCTTCTTCTTTCAGTGTGCTCCTCTTTCAAGGTGTAAAATTTTATGTATCATACCGACGTCTCCCCAAAATCGAGCCTTTTGGCATTGTGCCACAAATAAAAAAAACATTCTGTTCCCAAAATCCGCAGAATAACTCAAGCAAAAAATTTTTTTTTTTTTATTAACTTCCAACTACAAAGGGACGGGGGGGGGGGGGGGGGAGAGGGAGGGCGGATTATTTCCCGCGTGCCCTTTAAATTTTATTGGCGCAGTTTCCTTGCAGAAAAGTCTGACGACAGTGGCGGCGGCGGTGGAAAGTCGACGGAAAATCGTCGCCAGCAAGCGACATCGGCTGCAATTAAGCAGATCTCCTCTCGCTCCACTCGCGATCCGCCCCCTTTTTGCTGGCGCCTATTTTACCACAGTTTTATTTTATTTTAGAGGCTTAACTTCGAAAACATGAGGAAACATGCAGAAAACCACCTGAGACACAACTCTTAAAAAAGAGAAAATAATGTTTATCCGGGGAAGCCCCGAGCGTGGGGGACTGTCGTGAGTGGAAAACAAATAAATAAATATATAAAGTCAATATTGTGGTAATGTAAATTAAACAGGCGCGATATTGACGAAGTCGTCTCATTCAAACCAATAAAATTGATGTTGTGATGAGAAACGAAAAAGAAATCGTGATTCCTCAAGGAACGAGATAGTACTGGATATTTTAAGAATATTTAAAAGCTCCGGATAATTAATCGCACCCTGAATGCAGTCAAATACAAGTTCTGGAGATGTTTCGTCTTTCTTCAAGGGACAGAAAAGAAAAAAGCCTAAGCCTACGAGTATAAGTCGGTAGTGAATAAAGATTAGCCCAGTGGAGACCACGGAGAGCAAAATGTAAAAATCTCCGCTGAACAGCCTCAATATGAGAAATATGAACCGCTTAAAAAGGCGTACTCAAGTATTGGACGAACAAATGTGCAAAAAAGAATTTTAGTAACATGCGGATCTTCAAATTCCTCGCACCTGAATCTTTTTAAAAACCCCAAGGTAGCATTAGCTTTGGATACTATAGCGTCAATGTGGTCATCGAGGGACAATCGTGAGTTCAAAACAACTCCCAAGTCCCTGGTCTTGTGGACTAGTGTAAGAGGATAACCGTCCAAGGAGTAAGTAAAGTTCAGAATAACCCTCCTACGAGAAAATGACATGCATGTGCAATTATTAATATTGAGATAGATCAATTGATAAAACACCATTTATAAAAGATGCCTAAGTCAGAATTTAAAAGTTCAAAGTCTTTTTCATTGGATACAAGTCGAAAGATTTTGGCATCGTCAGCATCTAATATCAGAGATACATTATCTAATATCAGAGATATATCATTGATTTAAATAATGAAGAGTAAGGGTCCCAGATCGCTGCCCTGAGGGATACTGTAAGAGATTTTTATTTCATCAGAAAAAGCTTCGCGAAATTTAATTCGCTGCATTCGACCAGACAGGTACGAGTTGATCCAATTCACGAAAACAGTGGGAAAACCAAGAACAGATAACTTATAAATCAGGACATTGTGATTGAGTTTGTCAAAAGCTTTATTAAAGTCTGTAAAAATACAATCGACTTGCTTTTAAGTTTCAATAGCGGTAGTACAATAATTAGTAAATTCAATTCAATTCAATAGCTGAAATTGTAAAATTCTCTTTTTCATCCCATTTCTATGAAATTTTTCTCCAGAGTTCTCCTGATTTTGAATTTTCTAAAAAGTAGAACATGTTTGGAATACTTACATAAATTATTGCTGATCAGGGTTTTTTTTTGTTTTTAAGTCTGGAGCTTTTTAAAGCACGGTGGATCATTTTCATTTCACGGTCATTTTAAAGCTCCAATTATCGAAATATTTGGTCCAGACTCATTCTCTTTTTGAGTTTCCTAAAAAGCAGGACATGTTTGAAATATCTCCTTAAATTATTGCGGATCAGGGAATTATATTTTTTCAAATGTGGAGTCTTTTGAAGCGCGAAAGCCCTCAATTTTTGTGCAAATCTCTTCCGTCGGTCTTTTTACAGTTTTTAGAGCTTAGTTTCCGTGACTTTTTGCTCCAGATTTATCCCGATTTTTAGTTTCTTGAAAAGTTTTGCATGTTTTTAGTAATTACTGAAAACTTTATGGTCTGAGCAATTTTATTTGTTTTTAAATTGCATCCCTTTCGAAAATCGTTTTAAATTACACTGGGACCGGGAGCAGGGAGCAAAAGTTCCGCACATGTGGGCGATGATATTTTTTTTCCAATTAATTTCCTTATTTTGACTCCTTTCTGCTTCTGATCCACTTAAGTCAGAAAAAAGCAATTTCACGCCAATAGCGGGCGATAAAAATCCACCGCCACCGCCAACGACGTCATCGGCATCATTTTCATCATCGTTCCCGGTGTTCCCGGGCGCACAGGGGTCGCTCCCGTTTTCTGCAGGACCGAGGAAGAAATTATGATTTTTATCTGACGATATCAAGAACCAAAATCTCGACTTTGTCGTGATTTCGAAAATGCCTCCCTTCGTCGGGATCGTCTGCGAACGTGGCCAAATTGAGTTGAGGGGTGGAAAATTTCGTTGTTGCCCACTTTTATTTTAATTTTTAATTCGATTACAATTGATTCGATGTAAATTGATTTTTTTTGAGTTAACTGATTTTGTGAGAAAACATTTTTAAAAAAATCAATTTTATGCTTTTCGTTGGAGTCTTTGAAAGTTTAAATACAGCGGATGGTTTTTTCTGAAAGAAAATTGTGACCGTAGTTTTGATACAGCGGCAGTTGTAGCCAAAACTTTTGTAAATATTTTTTAAGTTCGAAAATTTTTACAGAATTATTTATTTATGTTTCCGTTTTACCTTTATATCTTAACCGTTAAAATTATAAATAAATAAAAATTAATAAATCTTCTGCATGAGATTAATAAATATTTTTTTTTTTTTGAGAATTTTTAATTTTGTATTTTTAATATTTCGTATTTTGATAAACTTTTCGCATTATTTTCTTGTCTCCTTCTTACTTAATTATTCCAGGTATCGTCTATAAATCGTGTCCTTCGTAATTTAGCATCACAAAAAGAGCAACAGGCGCAGCAACAAAACGAATCAGTTTACGATAAATTGCGAATGTTTAATGGACAATCGGGGGGCTGGGCGTGGTACCCCAGCGGAGCGACACCGGCCCACTTGGCTCTCCCCCCGACACCCGCCGGCAATTTATCTGGACAAATAACTCGTGATGAGCTTCAAAAACGTGGTGAGTACCCCTCCTTTTTTTCTACTTTACTGTGTGTTTATAAATATTTTTTGTGGGCTTTAGACAAAAAAACGAAATATATTTAAATACAAAGTTTTCTTAATTTATTTGAACTAATTAAATTACAAGGAATAAAATCATACGGCTAATAATATGTAAAACGTAGGAATATTTGTAATCACGTTATCGTACAAAATATTCGATTTCGAGACAAAAACATCTAACATTTCGGATATCAGTGATTTTTTTGCGATTAACCCTTATTGGGACATTGTCCGTTTTTGTCCGTCAACTTAATGCTCGGACAACTTTGTTATTTATTTATAAAAAGTTCTGAAAATTCATACCCGGGTATTTTCAATAGTGCTCCTTCAGAATATCACAATTAAAAAAAATACCTATAGTGTTTTTGAATTTAATTCGGATTCTACATTTTCAACCCTTACTCACCCCCTATTAACCTTTTACACAACAAAGAAAAGGTTGTAGAGTTAGAATATATAAAAATGTGCATGCCCAAAAACCCTACAAGTATTAATTTGCGACTTTATATAATGAATACCGTGTATTTTCCGTTTTTCATACCTTATAACAACCAAAAAAGGATGGGAAGTATTTTTATCTCTATCATAAGCATTGACACTAATATGTAAGGCCATAAGTTTCACTCATATTTATTTTCCGAATTTAATTTATGCACAACTCTTTAGTTCTCAAAACAGTATTTTTGAAAAACTGTCGAATTTTAACCCTTTTGGGCTTTTTCTTGCGGGTGGTGATGAAATTTAGCCTTAGATAACAAAAGAATTGAGGTTCTTATCTTCCTTATTATATTTTTTTTCCCATTTTCACCTATTTTCGAAGGCCAAAACCAATTTTTTCAGAAAAGCCCATAAGATAGCGAGTTAGGGTAGAAATGTTGATTGTAGGGGTGGTTTACAATCCCTTAATGATAAAAATCATACCTCCGGGTTACTAATTGGACATTTTGAGCCAGAATTTTTGTGATTTTGGCTTTTTCCAAAACTTCTTTCATATCGAACGTATCAATTTTTTATAAAATTTACCCTTAGAAATCGGTGTATGTTTCTTTAAATTCAAAAATACAATAGGATGGTGTGTTTTTTCTTTAATTTTCATGTGATATTTTGAAAGAGGTCTATTGAAAATACCCGGGTATGAATTTTCAGAACTTTTAAAAAATAAATAACATAGTTGTCCGAGCTTGACGGACAAAAACGGATAAATTGGGACAAAAAGCCTCGCAAAAATTGTTCGAATATAGTCTTGGTTATATATATAAAAAAAAAAAAAAAGTGGTACAAACAAATCCGAAAAAATATTTTGAAACGCTTCAAATTGTTTTTTTTTTCGAAAACATCGAAATGTTCGAAAGACATCGAATTATTTAATTTAACATTTGTATTCATATTATCCCTCGAAAACGTAATGAGGCCGATTTAATGGCATCATCGGGGATTCGCCAGGATAATTCGTTCTGTTTCGGAATTTAAGCTGCAAAATCCGATGCAGCCGCTTCTCCGCCCCTCTTTCCAGTGCATGGGTGCAAGTGATTCTGGACAACGATGACGAAGTCGATGATGATCCTGAAGGACAGGCAGGAAAACAGGAAGCGGAGGGAAATTGTGATAGGGAAGGGAAGGGGGGGGGGGGGGGAAGGGCTATCTATAGGATTTATCTGATTGAGAATTCAGGCATTAATTCTGATTTAATCCTGATGTGATCGCACTTGTATTAATTGGGTAAGCGTATTTTCAGCCCCTGCCAAACCCTCTCTCACGGGAAGCCACCCTTGGCTTGGGAGGAATTTATTAAATATTATAAATTTTAAATTTCATGTAATAACATTTTTTGTGTTTTTAAAGTCTACAGACATTTAAATTCTTAAAGACTAAAGGAAAGAAAAAGTTAAATTAACTACTCCCAGAGTAAATATTGCATTTCATTAATTGTACTTCTAAAAATTTCTTTGAAATCTATGGGACATGCTTTTTGGTAATAGTAGGTACATGACTTTACATTTAGAAATATTTAGTGAAGGAGCATTGTTTTTTCACCATTTAAGAAAAGAATCACAATCTTGTTAAAGAACTTAAAGATTTAATATTATAAAATAATACTTGAAGTCGTCCACTAACATTAAATACATTTGATACGTCATTAGTAAATTGAATAAAAAGAAGAGGACCCACATGACTTCCCTGAGGAACACCTTAATTGACTAAAATAACCCTTGATAGAACATTAATCTTTATCTAAGCCCTCAAAAAATGCATCGACAGCAGCTTTGACCTCTTAATTTGTGGTAAATTGTTGACCTCCTAAGTGGTTTTTAAGTTTTGGAAAAATATAAAAATCTGATGGTGCTAGATCACTGATGGATTTCTGCCATGCTTTCTACAGATGTGTGAACTCGCGCATTATCCTGGTGAAACAAAACTTTTCTTCTCGGCAAATCAGGCCGTTTTTCTTTAATTTCTTCTTTTAAACGTCACAACAGATTGCAGTAGTAAGCACAATTTATAGTTTCACCTTTTTCTAACTAATCCACCATAATTATACCCTTTGAATCCAAGAAAACTGAGGCACTTCTACTTTTTTTGCAATAGGATATCTTGGTATTTTCCACTGTTTAGACTGTACTTTTGTCTCTAGAGTATAATCGATGAAGAAACTCGTATTCTTTTCTTAACCGTATAAAATTATACAGATCCTCAGAACTACGCGTCAATTTAAAGTTTTTATGAGCTTTGGTCTTGGTATTCTTTAACCTTTAACCAGATTTTTTTTAAACCATTTAGGATGCTTATTAGAAAACGTCTAATATTTAGGTACAAATTCATTTATGCCATGATGCACAACATCCAAAAATCTATTATACCCATGATGCAGGTCACATTGAGTAATTAAAAACCAGTCTGTATTTCACATAAGCTAGTATAGTTTGCCTTGGAGAAATCGTAACCTATTAAAGGGGAATATCAATAGTTGCACTATAATTATAGTATATATCTTAACATTAGGAGATATTACTTCATGATTTTACATATAATATTACTACTTACAAAAGCTAGATCAAATAATCTCCCAAATCTGTATATATATAAAAGAAAGTCGTGTTAGTTACACTATTTATAACTCAAGAATGGCTGAACCGATTTGGCTGAAAACTGGTGGGGAGGTAGCTTAGAACCAGGAAACGGCTATAGGATACTTTGTAGGGTTTCAAAATGGCGGATCCAAGATGGCGGCCGAAAATTTTAAATTTGAAGCGATTTTCATGAAAAAATTTATATATAGGGGTTTTGCGGGATGGGGATTTCAAATCCGCTGTCAAGATGGCGGATCCAATATGGCGACCAAGATTTCCTGATTTCAACGGATTTTAATGAAAATTAGTACAATGAATGTTTTGAGGTCACTGATTTTGAATATTATCAAAATTTAGAAATCCAAGATGGCGGATCCAAAATGGTGACCATATTTCTCGATTTCAAGGGATTTTAATGAAAATTAGTACAATGATTATCTTGAGGCCACTGATTTTGAATATTATCAAAATTTACAAATCCAAGATGGCCGACCCAATATGGTGACCAAGATTTCTCGATTTCAACGGATTTTAATGAAAATTGGTACAATGATTATTCTGAGGATACAAGTTCCGAATATTATCAAAAGTTGTAAATCCAAGATGGCGGATCCAATATGGCAACCGAATATTTCGATTTCAACGGATTTTAATTAAAATTAGTACAATGATTATTCCGGAGCCACTAATTTCGAATATTATCAAAATTTCCATATCCAACATGGCGACCAAAATTTCTCGATTTCAACGGATTGTAATAGAAATTAATACAGTGATTATTCTGAAACCACTAATTTTGTATATTATTAAAATTTCTAAATGCAAGATGACGGACCCAACGTGGCGTCCAGAATGTCTCGATTTCGACGGATTTTAATGAAAATTGGTACAATGATTATTCTGAAGCTACAAATTTCGAATATTATCAAAATTTGTAAATCCAAGATGGCGGATCCAATATGAGACCAAATTTCTCGATTTCAACGGATTTTACTGAAAATTAGTACAATGATTATTCTGAGGCCACAAATTCGAATATTAGCCAAATTTCCAAACTCAAGATGGCGGATCCAATATGGCGACCAAAATTTCTCGATTTCAACGGATTTAAAATTGGTATAATGGTTTTAAGGAACTAGCCCAAGATAGAAACGGTTGGAGAGACTTTGTAGACGCCCTATGCTCCCAAAGGGAGTAAGACAGGACAAGAAAAAAGAAAAAGAATTTTTTTTGAATATTATTAAGATTTGGAAATTCAAGATGGCGGATCCATAAAGGGGTTTTCAGGTTGAAACAATTTCTAGGATATAACAAACTAGAACATTTGAGAAGTGTTTATTTAATAAGTATTTACCCAACGCCGGGTGAAACTGGGTAACCCAGCTAGTTTGTTATAAACATAATATTTTTGCACCAAATCAGAACTATACGAAGAATCAATTAAAATTTCTTCTTTTGGTAGGGTCTCTAACTTTTAATGATTAGAACATATTAAGTTTTTGTATTTAAAATAAGCTCCTTTATGTGATTTCTTCGACAGAGACACGCAGAAAATTAAAAAAATTATTTTAAAACTTCATTTAATTATTTTTAACCGATAATAATAACCGATTTTGATAATAATTTTTGCTATGCTCAAAAGGGTGATCTTAGCCCAAAAAATATTTTAACTCATTCTAATAATTTTTATTGTTCCATTTTGATGTTTTTAAACATATGTGTAACTTAAAAATATTATCCGGGCATTAAAATGTTGAAAAAGGAATTTTTATCTACTGCTCAAAAAAATTAAGGGAGCAAGAAAATTATTGAAATTGTTTGCCAATTTTTGAAGAGCTGTATCTTAGTAAAAAAATGATCGTATCGAGATTAACCCCTTTAACCCATTAATGCGGAAGACGAGAATTTTGTGTACGCAAGTTCAATTATACGATTCGAATAGAAAATTGGGGTGATTTTCTTCCAAAATCGTATATAGGGGGTTTTTGGGGATGTTGTTTCAGAATGTGGCATTTGTTCTGCATAAAAGCTTCTAAAACCCTATTATTTTTTGGGTTTTTCAAAAAAATACTAATTTTTTTTGGTCTTTTTCTGTTTTCAAAGTTGATTATCTTGTTGTTGCTACTATTGAATGATCATATCACCACCAGAAATCGCGGTCCGAATGTCTAAACTTTCTCAAAATATGAATTTGGTTTTTGCAAAATGGCGTCATATGAAACTTATTCGTAAAATTTATCCTTTGTGGGTAAAAAAATCGCGAATTCAATCACGTAGATAGAATTTGAAAAAACCAAATTAAAGTCGAATAAACAAGCTAACTAACCTTTGCACAAGTTTAATTTTCTTGCTCTATTTCTTATGATTGCGCGAAAACCGTAGCTAGTGTGTGTATTATTTGTTTAAAAATGTTTCCTTAAATTATTTTATTATTATAACATTCAACTGAGCGAAAAATGATAGAGCCACCACTTCTTTATGTTATCCTTTATTAGAAATAGGAATTTTTACCATTATTCAATACGAATTAATGATATTATATGAAATTAAAGTTAACATGACACTGTTAAAAATTGAACTTTGCTCTTTTAATTGCTTTTTCTCTAGACGGATTAGCTCAAATCACGTGGAAACTTAGCTAACGCCCTTCCCTTAAATGTGTTATGCAATAAAAATAGAAAAACAAAATAAATGTAAAATAATTCCCTGTAATAAAAAAACCAAAAATAACAAAATAAATTCAAACAAAGCACCAAAAACCTAGAAAATGACCACGAGAAGGACGGTGTTAATCTTTAGAAAAATGAAATAAAATAGGAAAAAATACGCCGACCGACGGGCTGAAGAAAAAAATTGAGCTTAATTTAAAAGGTGACTAATTTCCTTTGATATTTTTCACTTTCGTCTTTTTTTTATTTTAATTTGCCATCGCACCTTGGCGCGCCCTTTTTAAGTCGTTTTTATTAATCTATTTTTGAAAATAAATCGAGCGGTGCAGCTCAGCGGAAATGAGCGCGAGAATTGTGGTCGGTACCTTAGGTTAAATTTTTTTTTTGTTTATATTTATTTATTTCTTATTTTGCACTTATTATTTTTCACTCGAAACTTTTTTATTTTTCACTCAAATCTTCGAAATTTAAACGATTTAAAAATTGTATAACAAGTTTTGAGTGGAATAAAGAAAAACAAAAGAGAATATATTGAATTAGGCTCCAAATTAAAAAAAAAAAAAAACAATTGAAAAGAAGAAGGTGAATAAAAAAATCTTCGGCTAAACGTTTGAGACACTTTTTGATATTGTTTCCGAACGGTTTGAAATTTGACACCGGCCCTAAAAATCAGAATCCTTTAAAGAATTTTCGTTGGGCCTTTTCTTCTCAATTTTTGGCTGTTTTTTCGGTCGTAAAACACATTAACAAAAAATAAATAAACAAAAATAAATAAATTATTCCTCACCTTTGCGAATGGACGACGATGATTTTTACATTTTTTTAATTTTTTGTAATTTCTTGAACATTTTGCGACCTCTCGTAAAAAATAAAATTACCCTGAAAAGGAAAAAAACAATTCCGTTATTATTGGAGATAGGTAATTAAAAACGGGGGTGTCCGATTTCAAAATAACGCGCCCTTTTGCGCTGCAAAAGAAAATTTAGCGATGGACATGTTCGCAGCATTAAAATTCTGCTATTTTTTGTTCTGGAATTTTCTATATTTTACTTAAAATCATCTAGTTATTTTACTAAGAGGCGATTTAGCCAAGAAAACCGATCCGGGGAGCCCTTTTCTGGAAAATAATTTTTTTACCTTGATAGGGCAAAATTAATGCAAGGGAAAAAGTAAAAATTGAAATTCTGCTATTTTTTCTTCTGGACTTTTCTGTTTTTTGCCTAAAATCATCTAGTTATTTTACTTAGCATATTTTGAAATGGAATGTTATTTTTAGAATAAATAATTTTATCTTACAATTAGACAAATTTTCGAATTCCAAAACCGAATTGAGTTTACCTAAACGAAAAATATACGGGGACATGTTCGCAGTAAATAAAATAAAATGTTAAGTTAATTACATAATTAAAATCGTTTTCTCCCTGCAAAATCTGGGGAAAAGTGGCCTTCTCCGTCGGAAAATCGTTGCTTGAGCCCTTGCCCTTCGTTTTTGAGCTACTTTTGTGAAAATGGGATGGAAATCAAAAGGCAAACCGAATGAAAAGGGACCCGTCCATTGAAAATTTCACTTATGTTTTACCTTCTCGAGAGGAGCCCTATCAAATTACGAGGGAATCATCCCTCCGCTCTGCCCTTTGTCCCTTTTACCCACGGTTGGGTTGCGCGCCCTCTTCGCCCACATTACGCATTTTGTTGCGTTTTGTCTTGTCTTGTCGAAGGGACGCACATCCCGAACAAATTGCCCCTCGTCCTAATTTGTCCGACTGTAAAAGGGCTTAATCATGATTTTGGCGAAAATCTAAGTAAGTGCAAAATTGAAACATTTGTTAAAGTGAATTTGGACGCCCTTTTCGACCTTTTATCATTTCGGGATTTTATTATTCTTCGGGAACATGTGATCCCTACAAACTTAATGGGGTCCAGAAAATAAAAATCAGGAGAAAAATCATCAATTTAATTTTGGGGCCCCTTCAAAAAATTAAATCTCCTTGCAGAAAAATTTTGCAACCAAAAATCTCTCTTTTGCAGACTTTGCAACCGAATTGGGAAGTAACGATGAATTTGATGTTATCTTTTTCAAAAATTTTCCTCCAGCCCTATCCTGATTTTAGAATTTGTGCAGAGCTGGAAATTTTTGGAGTGTTTTCTGAAATTATTGGGGCGCGCTAGATCCCACTTAGAGCAACCGTTTCTCGATATTGTTACTCCAGAGTTTTCCCGATTTTGAGCTTCCAGGCAAGCTGCAGATATCTGCAGTGCATTCGAAAAATATTAGAGTCCGGAGAAATTTTTTATTGATTTACAACCTTTGCATTGAAAGTGTTACGATTATTGAACTTAATTTTTATATTTTTTTACAAAACATAAATTCCTTGATGGTTGAAATTTTGTATAAATAAACAAAACTTGTATCGCTTTGCAGAAACTTTAAAAACAGGATAATATTTTGAGTAATGAGGCCTGCAACTTGAAAATTCATACAAATAAATTCACAAATTACAGGAACTTGTTTATTTATTTATTTATTTATTTTTTCGGATATATAAGAATATTAGGATGAATATTTCAGTCTAAAATATATAGGGTGTAGAAATTGAAAATTTTTACTTGTCCATTCGATCTCTTGAAACTTGGATAAAATAGATGAAAAGATATTTTTTTGCAGTGGAAAATTTTTTTCATCAGATCCACTGAAAAGTAAACTATTCAATTCGGTGGGAAGCTCTCTGTAAAGGGCCCCATTCGAAGAAGACGTGTATTCAGCAGGGCTCTCGTTCTGTGTAGCGTCCTCTTTCCGGAGCCTTTCTATTTTAATTTAACGTTTTATTCATATATACATATATATTTTTTATATTCTACCCCTCAGATCCCACTTCTGGTACCGACAACATTTTTTACCTTCTTTATTCGTTGTTGTTGCTTGTGGTTGTTGTTTTTGTGTTTTTCTCCCATTTCATTTGCAACTTTTCATTTTCATTTATTTCCCTCATGCGGAAAAGGCTTTTCCTCGTCGGTTTATTTTATTTAAAAAAGAATATATATATATATATAGTTTTTATATGTATATATATATATATATGTATATAATTTATTTTATTTATTTTTTATTCTGAATAGTGGCAAAGAGGCTCATATTGTTGCCGCTCATTTTGTTTTATGCTTCTTTTTCCCTCTTCCTGAGCACTGATTCACATGCTTTTCATGTTGTCGCTTTTTTCTGTCCTTAATTTTTTTCTCTCATATTTTTTCATTTTATTTATTTCTTCATATAAAATGTTCAGTTTTCATTTTGCTGCATTTCCTGTTGTTGTTGTTGTGAGGTATAATTTTTCTTTTTTCCAACAGTTTTTAACGATTTTTCATCATTTTTCATGTTAACTGTAGCGTTATGTTGCTAGCTGGATGCTGTGCAGCGAAAAACCTCTTAATTTTATTCCTTTTTCCAGGTTTTTCATTTTTGCTGAGGTTGGGGGTGAGGAGAGGAAAAAAGGAAAATCGCTACAAAAAATGAAGGGAAAACAATTTTTTTTAATACATATATTTTCTTTCTGCCCCCTTCTCACGTCCCGGGGGTCTAATACATTCGTTGTTCCTGTTGGAAGTCATTGCCTGCTGTTTTTGCTGCTGCAGTCGCTGTTATGTTTTATGCCCTCTTCCCCCTCTACCGTATGAAGAAAGAAAAAAATTCTTCTTCCTGTTTTTTTTCCTATTTTTATTTTATTTTTTTAAAGGCAATCTGGGTAGAATATTTATTTGTAAATGAGCTTGTGCATCTCTCCGCAGCCTCACAGTGCGGATGCATGAGGCAAAAGAGGCTGTACCCGCCCCCCGAACCGCCCGAGCCCTCAAAGTGTCCATCAAACCTCAAAACGTTGGTGCCAGGTGTGGGGTTAGAGTTTTTTTTTTCCAGCTGGAGCTGGATAGCTCAATTCTCCCCTGACTGTAGGCTGTAGTGAAAATGAAAATGTGCTACAGATGGGGAGCTCTTTTTATTTTTCTGCTGCCGTGAAAGCATGCACATTTTATTACCATTCAAAAACAACATCTCCTCCATGTTGAGGGATAAAAAGAAAATTGCAAAAATGATGATGAAATGATGAAAAAAATAAAAATAAAAAATAAATATATATACAACACAAGCAGGCAAAAATATGATTTTTATGCGAGCGAGATTCGTGTGAATTAGCCTTTATATTTTCTATTTGGACCGTAATTTTATGAGAGCTAGAGAATGAAAAAAATATATATATATACAAAAAAAAAAATAAAAAGAGAGGCCCCTTGAAAAGGTTCAAGCCTGGCAAAAATGTATAAAAAAAAAATATAAACCCATATTAATAGGGTGCAGGGAAAACACATTTTTTTTCTTTTTTGTATTTTAACTTTTACATCAAAGGGAATCGATTCAGAGGAGCAGAATATTCAATTCACACGAAATGTGTTACCCTCTGCTGGCGGAGACCATTAACAAGCCTATAGAAAAAAAAAAGAAGACGTTATTTAAAAAATAATATTATCGATGGCCCTTTTGCAGAAATTCACTTCAAATTGATGATAAAAGTAAAACGGTCTTCCGGCTTCGACACCTTATGGTGCAAAATATTCCCCTAAGTTCTACCCGGTTTTTTTGATAATTTCTCTAAAGGGTTCCTAGCTATAAGCATTGACTTTTGGACCTAAACCAAATCTTCCATATACTTGAATATAATTGCTCATTATGATTAATTATGACATTATAGAGGGTCAATCAACAATCATATTGTGTCTAAGAGCATGTATGTGAGTCATTGCAGAGCAATTAGCTTGAATCTCACTTCATTCATTTTGATTGCACTTTATGGGTAGCAATAGCTCATTTTCACTTGAATATCATATGAAATGATGAAAACGAAACAGGAAGCTCAATTCCCACCGGGGACCATTATTTTTGATGATGAGACTTTTCGATTGAGTCTTACCAATCCCTCAACTTTTGAATTGTAATTCCTTAGCTCTCGAACCAAGTGAATCAATGGAATAATGAATATACGAATAATTGCTCAAAAAAATGAGACCCTTCCACTCCTTCGATTTTCATTATTTTTGGCATACATGTATATCTTGACGCCCTTTATCATATATCTCATTTCCAGCTCTGGACACTCAAAGGAAGCTGTTACTTACTGGCCTTGAAGATTCACACTGCTTCCAAACTTCTCATTTCAATTTACATATATATGTTTTCTCACTGTCATTTCAAAGAACATTAGTATATGATATAACTACAGCAATCTAAAATCCAAACTCAATCTCTGTTGGACACTAGGAGGACCTAATGTTCAAAAGGTTTTCGCCCTCTAGTTCCCCTGTTTTTTGATATACGAAATAAATATGGTACCTCCAAACTTAACTCATAAGGACACATCCATGTATGGTATAGGTATGTAATTTTCTTGCTTAGGTCCAAGCGGACACGCTTATAGCTAGGAACCCTTTACACATGTTTTCTTGTTGTTAAAGGAATTTGAATAATGTTTAAAGTATTTTTCGAGAGATGGCAGCACTTTACATTAAAAAGATAATTTTCTTCAATGTTTGCTGTCTTGCAGTTTTCTAAAATTTTTAATTCTAAAATTTAATCATTAATTGATGAAAATGCGGAGGTTTGTAGTTTTAAATGATAATTTACAGATATGTAAAATTACACCTCCCCCTTTTTAATAAATATCATAAAATGAACGATTTCTCATTGAGGGTATTGTTTTTAATTTCCTACTCAAAATTTTTTTAAATCCACATTTTTAGGGTGAATTACACCAACAAACAAAAACGATTAATTTGGAGCGTGTTGGGATTGTTGCATATATTTTAATTGATAATAATTATCTGAATAAAGGACTATTGTTTTTAATAAGGGCACAAAATGTCCAATTAAACGTTTCGTTTTGTTAAAAATTGCAAAAATTATCCTTTTGTTTTAAAATTCGGAGCTCTTTGTGAGGTAATTGTTCGAAATTTTTTCCTTCAAACTTATCCCGACTTTGAGTTTTTGTAAAGCTGGATATGTTCAGAGTATCTTCTCAAATTATTACGGCTCAGGGAATTTTTATTTTTTTTTTCGAAAATTTGGAACCTTTTAGAGCAATTTTTGTGTAAATTACCGCCCGCTCGTTCACTTTAGAACCCTGTTTCCCGAAATTTTTCCTCGAGACATGTACCGATTTTGGATTTTCTAGAAAGGTGTATATACTTCTCTTAAATATTTGCGTCCTACGATTTTTTTTTCGAAAATCTGTAGAAATTTGTTTTTCGAGAGTGTCACAGTTTTTTTCAGCATAAATTTTACCTCACTGCATTAACATTTAGCCTCATTTCTTAAAATTTCCTCTTCAGACCTATTCCCATTCGGACTGCCTAGAAAGCTGGATATGTTATATGTCTTAAACAATTTAGGACCAATTGATTTTTTTTTTAAATTCTGCAACAATTTTTTTGATTTAAATTTGATGTGATTGAAATTTTCTAAGGCGATTTTAAAATTTTCCTATTTGTGTGTACTCTGTATCCCTTATTTATTAATTTTCTTTCTTTTTTTAATTCGGCCTCTCCAAGGTCGAGGAATGAGGTTCTCAATTCCACAGAAACCCCAATAAAAGATACATCTACTCTCCGCAGAGTGTCACTAGGGTATGCTTTGAAGTTTAAGTTGAATTTTTTGCCTATTGATTGTCAGCAACCGAAGAAGTGTGTGAAAATTTTAATCGTGGCCAGCACGTGTTAGGCACCCTATAATCATCATCCCTGATGTTCTGAGAAAAATTCCCGACTTCGAACGCCCTCTGGAATGCAATAAAGTGGCAAAAAGGGAGGATACGCCGTCAAGTGGAAAAGGATTCCCTTTTCGGATGAAAATCAAAATCAGAGTCGTCATATCTTGGCGCCTTTTATGTGTATAAGTCGTGCACGATTCTTTATTACCACCCTCTGCGCATCCTGCACATAGGGGTATACAAAAGTACCCCCGCCTCCTTTCTCTTCATAGTGTCGCAGAATACTTCGAAATCTTTAAGTGGTTAAATACTTTTGAGCTACTCTCGGGGATTTTGATTGCTATTTTCGGGGCATAGGGTGTACAAAAAGAACGCCCTATCTGATGGTCTCATCTCTTACAGTGTTAAACCATAAAATTAAAGGCACACACTTGAGAAAGAGATTTTACTTTATTTTATTTTTTTTTTTTTTTTCTGTATTTTGGGGCTTTATTGCATAGCAACACCCTCGCACACGAGAAGTAGGAACCCTCCGGAGAGGCACCCTTTCCTCTGTGAGACACCCTGTGCGATGGGGCGGTCGCCCCGAAAATATTTGAAATTATTCTCGGCGGCATAGTTGCGCACTTTACGACGAGGGCGACACCTTTTATTCGCATTTTCGAAATGGCTTCAGATTAAAACCTGGATTCCGGTGGGGCTTTTTTTTTTTTTTTTTTTTTTTTTTTTTTTTGAAAGAGAGAGAAATTCCAGACCCCCTCAACTGCCTCAAACTGTCCCTGTCTCGGGGCTTTTATTTTGTAATTGGGAGGAAGAAACAGGAAAATTATGAACATTTGTTCTAACATAACTTGAAATTGCTTTTTGTTTTAAAAGATCTCACCCTTAAAAATAAAATAAAAATTCACATGTTTAAAGGGAACATTTCCCAATTAATTTTAGGGAGTCGGTGAAAAGGGCGACTTTGTCTTGTCTTTGCACGAAAGATGCTAATAAGGGTTGCCCAGGATAATTATCCGGGAACGCCTCTTTTCGCAGACACCGCCCAAAAACCCAAAATCAAGACCCTGGCATGTGTTACCGACGCCTCAAAATAATCATGGGTTTATCGGGGCAGAAAATAGAGGAGGATTTTTATGGCCGAGACTTTAATTTAAAAACAAATTTTTTTAAATATTAATTATACTGTGTAACGTTGATTTCATAACGGAACAAGGAAATAGATCATTAAATTCATTAAAACTAAAACTTCAAAGATATAGGAATATAAAATTTGTAAACTAAACAAATAAATGGATGGGCCATCGGCTAGTTTCTTTTTAAAAATGCTATAAAATAAATATTGTTCAAAATTTTGGAAAGTTTGTTGATTTATTGAAAAGAATAAACCCTCCGATGAGTTGTGGAATATGATTTCATTTAAATTGCTATTTCGGCTGCCTTGGCCGAGTATCCTATTCTGTCAATATAATTTTGAAATTCATTTTCAATGATTTGGGATCCTATTTCATCAATAAATCGACCAATATTGTGATTAAATTACTGAATCGTTTTTCGATTTTTAATGGCATCCCAAAAAATATAGTCCAATGGTGTTGTCAAATCGCAGCGATGACACATCTCGAAAACGGCTGTTTACACGATTATTGAACTTACTGCGGAAAAGGTCGATTATTGAACAGCTTGTGTGACATGTAGCGTTATCCTGCTGGAAACAGAGCTTGTCCAAGTTCAATTTATGGGTCAGTTGGTCCCTTGTAAGGGATGACTTTATGAAGAATTCTCCTTAGGCCACAGACATATATGATAATAATAGACTTCTAACTCAACGAAAAATATGAGCCCTAGGCCGTTTGGAAAGAATGTATGTTTGACAGTGACAAAAAGTTCTGACTTCGTAGAATTAAAATATCATTGATAACAATTAATTCATATTTTTATCCTATATTTAACCCTGTAGCGGGTGCGCGGCGGTATTTAGACCGCCAGAGACACAAAGCCTTGACTCCTCTAAAAGGTGGGATGTTAAAATTAAATTCAAAAATAAACTTCATTAATTTTTTTTTTTTTTAATTTCTACCAAACAATATGCTAAAATGTGTAAGGAAGTCATTTCAGAATAACTTAAGAGGTAAAAGTGGAATTATAACGAAAATATGAAAAAAAAAAATAGAGGCGGTCCAAATACCGCCGCGCGCCTGCTTAGGGGAGTTCTCGGGGCGCGCCCGCTACAGGGTTAAAGCAAAACATCCTTAAATTTATTTAACTAGAATATTACATTTCCTTCCTTCGAGATAAATTTCCCACTGTTTTTCAACGTTGTTGAAGCTTAAATCTGTTAATTTCACACCGCGGAGGTATTACGCTGTGTATCTTTCAATATTTTAACGGAAATTTAAGAAGAAACCAGCCAATGGTCCACCCCTTTAGAAGGTAAAAATTTGGATTTCTTAAATTATAGTCTCGATCAAAATTTAATGGATGCCTTCTATTAAAACAGACGTTAAAACCCCATCCCCGGTTCCGGCTCCTTCATCTCGGCAAAAATTGATACTTTGTTGACGCAATGAATATGTAAATTAGGTAGCGGTACAATATCAACACGTTACTTAATAAAATACATGCCCCCACTCCCCTCCCTTACCTTCCGTTCCACCCTTCAATAGAGTTTTGATATTTCTAAAGGTGGAGATATGAGAAAAGGGAAGGGATTTACTGCGTAGTTTGCATAAAATTTAATACCAGGTGTGGGGGGGTATTTGGCCGAAAAATAAAATTATAAAAAAATTTTGTTTCGTGTATAATAAACCATCCTTCCTCCTCTCCCCTCCTCCCCAGAATCATCCCCTCTGTAGCGCCCTCATCGCTCGTCGTTTTGTCGTTGTCGTCGTCGTCGTCTCGTTATTTATTTTTCACGCGAGAATTAGCAATTTATTCATGTCGGACTCATTAGGGCTAATTTCGTTAGGCAGCCCTGCACATTCGGGGGCAAATATCACACCCTTCTGCCGCGAGGGCGAGGGATGCCAATCAGCCCGAAATTATGTCGTCATACACACCCGAAAATAACAAGATTCAGGCTGCATATAATAGAATGAATATAAATAAAATGAATAAATAAAATTCTTCTTGGCGAGAAGAGGGGGGAAAAAAAAAATAAAATTTATATGTATGTATGTATGGTATAATAAATGAATTTGTATCTGTTATCGAATAACGACATAAATCAGATTAGTTCTGCTCCTTAATTTCTGTGTAGCACCCTCTGTCCACCCCTTTTTCTCTATTTTATGTTCTTTTTAATTTTTTGTTCCTACGCCACTGACATTCATAAATCAATAACAACGTCTAAGAAGTAAAATATAATGAAAGTTTTAAAATTTCAGTTATTAAATTATATTTTAAAAGCAAAAAAAAAAAAATTAAAACCAAAAACAACGCCCTCTTTTATCACTCGCACATAATTAGAAAACAGTGGCGCAATGTTCCCGTGGAACAATAAAAGCATCGTTTCGCCTGTCCTCCGTGTTAAGTGTTTCAGGTGCCTCCTCCGTAATTTCGTTAGTACCTCCTTTCTCTTCTTCTCGGACGCCTGGGGGCACCGAGGGCAATTCAAAGACGTCGCAGAACAGAAAACGGAGACCCCCCCCCCCCCCCCCCAACTTTTCTGCAGGGCAGTCGGTGAAATTTCTGAACCTTGTTCCTTGTGAATATCCGCAAAATTTAGTTTACGCCCGTATCCCCAGGGATCTTAACGCTATTTTTCGGATTCGGATGGTCCTGGAAGGTCCTCATTATGTTCTGTTAAATATATTTTGTACAAAAACATAAAAATTAGTGCTATCTTCTGGGCAAGAACATTTTGTAACGAACAAAATTTAAAAATCGATGACGTCACAGCTAAGTTTTGAACGTCGAATTTCAATAAAATTTCTTAGTTCACATTTTCGAATCGACGGCGCAGTACTGCGTTTCACGATTTAGCCGGCTTTTGGCGAATTTTACAAAAGGCGGGAATTTTAAAAATAATTCGCTTCGTACGTGTTTTTCGTTTTTGTCTCTTCTTCTGCATTCCGATTGTGAACTTTTTGGAGTGGTAGTTAAACATGTTTTGAGAAGGCTCCTAGAAATAATGGGGATCTGTGGTCGATTTGTTTTTAAATTTCTGTAGCCTATTTTCACTTGAACGGACTTCACTTTTTAGCCTAAATGTTATCCTTCGGGCGAGTTTGGCGGGTTTTCCCTGTTCGAAATGTTCATTTTTAATTAATTAATATTGCTGCAGCTGCCCCTGTTTTACAATTTTACTATTTGTCAATGCCCTTGAGCTATTTAAACGACGACAAACTCGTTAAAGTTAAAGTTAAATACGGTGAAATGAGTTCCCGTAGGATTTCTTTTGCTTTGGGAAAGGGGAAAAAAGAATGGGAAAACAACAACAACAAAAAGAAAGGGAAGAGGCCAATTTATCTCGCCATCAAACGATAAGTGGACATGTACCGTTTTATACCTGGAGAAGTGCCCCGCCATCGTCCCTTCCCAAAATCGTTTGTTGGCCGGGCTACAGACCCTTAAACTGTCCCTCGGGACATAAAAATCAACTTGTCCTCGTCTCGTCAGCCCGTGAAAAGTGTCCCTGTTCGGAGGCGACGGACGGCAGCCGACCTAAGCAACCAGAACCCGAAATAATAATAATAATAAAAACAACAACAACAACAACAAGAAGGGCTTGATCGCCCGCCAGAGAGGGTCCTGAGGGAAGAGAATTGAATTTTGCGCTGCTCTTGAACATCGGCGATTATTGCATCCAATGAAAGGGAAAGAAATTTGTCGTCCACGTCGTCATCGTCATCCTCTGGTCCGAAACAAACAGAAAATCGAGTTCGAGCATCCCCCCTGCCCCTGGGGACATTCGGGTAGGAGTGCAATTTGGTTTGTTTGCCCTTCTCTCAAATGACACTTAAGTGGCCCTTCTGCCTTGACGTTATGAGGGCAATTATCGGAGGAGTTGTCATCTGTTTGGATTGAAACGTAAATACAACACTTTTTTTTTTCTATCCTTCAATTCTGTCCTCAAAATTAATTTTTCACTTTCGATTTTCTCGAGGATGAAGGGCGAACAATTGCAGGACATATGAGTTCCACTTCAGTTCGCCTTCAAACCCTTTTAAATCTCTTCAGACCCTCTCCAACTCAATAAAAATCAGATTAAATAAATTTAACGAAAAAATAGCTTCGGACCTAAACTTGTACCTTTCGATACTCCAAAGGATTTTATGTTTAACACTGTGAAAAAAATTAAAATTTATCGTTTAATCATAAATATTGACCTATTTTGACCCTAACAAATGACGATTGTGCAAATTTTAACCGCAATTTTATATGTTATACAACAAATCGGAAGCAATTAATTAGAAAAAAAAAATAATAATGGGCTCCTCTCGGAAAAGACGAAGACGACTATTTCCGGTCCGGTAGACATTATTCTACTTCTTCATTTTATCCTGATCAAGGGATTTCTTTTGATAACGACCAAAGGAGGCACTTGTCCGGTTTTTTTATGTTATGTTAAAAAAAAAAAATAAATAAATAAATACACACTGAGGATATATTCGCTAAAGGGTCTCGATAAAAAATACGACAAGAGAAGAAAATAAGAAATGATAATTTCCGGTCAGAAAGTTTTCCTCTCGTTTTCTTCATCTTAAATTCAAGGAAATGTCTCTTTAGTATTTTATTGTTTGTGTGTGTGTGTGTATATTTTTACTAGTCCATCCCCCAAAATAAAAGCGGGTGGAGGTTTTGCAGTCATCATTACACGCATGTGATGAACCCGGATCCGGGGACCCCCCGTTCACAATTTCCCCCCCTCCCGGTCCTTTTTGAGATATGCTCGAAGGCGAGGACAGTCGACGTCGTATAAAATGCACCCCAACCACTGAAGCGGCAAACGCGCGGGGGTCGATGGCCATTATTCAGTTAAAACTGATTGAGGGGCGGACCAGATTGGTTAGATGATTAAGTTAAAGGATGGGATGCGAACCTGGCCCTGTGTGTACCCTCGGATTCTGTGCTCTGGTGTGCGCGGCTGCTGCTGCTACTGCGTGCATGCCCCTGAACGGTGGTGGTAAACATCTCAATGAGAGTTGTAATCGATTAACCGGCGAGTGTTTTGGTCATTTCCAGCAAAATTTTCGGGAACGATAGGGGACGGCTGGTGCTAAATTCGTAGTTTTCTTCTTCTTCATTTAAAGGGATGCCAAATTCGCTCCCCCTTAAATGAGATTCGAACATGGCCCCTACCACTTTCAAGTGAACGCCGTCACCGATTTCGTTCAAGAGCCACTTTATCGAAGAGGTGCCGCTGAAAACATGTTCTGGGTTTTTTTGTTTTTTATTTTTTATTTTATTTTAGTTAAAAGCCTTTAATTTAACTGGACTTTAGAAAGAAAAAAGGAGAGCCCAAAACGAGTTATGTAATTATAATCTTAAAAAAATTGCTTCAAAAATTAAATCCGTCCACAATTTTTGTTTGGATGTACTCCAAACATATATAGATTTTCTAAAATCCCAGAATGGGAATAGGTTTGAAGTAAAAATTTCCACAAAGTGGACGCTAAACTCCTCCAAGTCGGGCTCATCTTAGAAACAATTAGCTGAAAATTTGATCACAGCGGTTACAATATTTTTTGGATGGTACTCCGAACATGCCCATTTGACATATATAAATTTAACAGACTAATCGTCCCATACAAATTGCTTTGAAAAAATGTGTGCACTTTTCAGAGAGGCATTTTTGGGGTACTACTCAATTTCTTGCAGAATTTGGGTATTGAATGAACAGAAGTTAGTTCTTAGTATCTAAAATTACGAATTCTTCCTATTTTATGCCTGCTTTTCCTATAAAAATGACACAAAAATAATAGAAAACGAGGGGCATAATTAAGGCAGATTTATTTGAATTGATTTGGTTTTATTGTAGGTAAAATTAAATGAGGATTATAGCAGATAGTTATATTTTTTAATTCTTATTCCCCTAGCAAAGCGCGAGTACCATAGGCCAATAACTAGATCGCCATAGAATTTATTGATGGCTTCAAATACTTCTTGTGTGCGATGAGGTGCTGCTCCGTCTTGGATAAAATAAAAAGATTTAACGAGAGCTCTCTTTTTCGTATGACGAAAGGATTTGGTCTTTAACATCCCTTTGTACCACTCTACGGTGACGGAAGATTGTATTTGTTAATGAAAAAGTAGATTTTGTTAATAACTTTCAAGAAATAGAAGGTAATTATCAGCGTTGCCAGATTGCGAGATTTTCCTCAAAAACTGGGATTTTTATATATTAGGGGGGAGTTTTGGGAGATACTTTTTCGGGGGTATTTTTTGGTGTGGCAGAAAAAAAAACGGAATATTGGGAATATTTCAAAAGTTCAAATTATAAATCCAATTATAATTAAAATATTGAGGATTCAAATTATGTTTTTTGTTTATTTCCCATACCTAAAATTATGTAGTTAGATTTTAATTTAATGAAGCAACGCTTGTTAGAATTGTCATTAAAATAATTTCTACCTTTTTTATCAATTTTTTTCTATACTTCATTGTTATTTTAGATTATTAGGTGCTCCCCAGGCAAAATAAATTTCGTATAAGGGCTCCATTAATGGCAGTTCATTTAAATTCAGTGGTAAATGTTTAAATACATTTTAATCTTATATTTAAAATCTAAATGCTGTAACTTTTAAACAATAGACAGGAATAGACCGAAGAATTAAGCGAGTTCTGTAATTTTTAAACAATATATTTCCAAATGTTTTTATTAATAATCATCATTTTAATAACTTGATACTTTTAAATGTAATGCCTTCTTAACTTTGATAATTTAAAACGAGATATTATATGAATATTACTCCGTATTATTACTTATTATTGCCTTACTTTTCAGTTCAGTTAAACATAGAATTTTTAAGTTTTTCTTTAGGCTCACTGTATGTATTGTTGATACTGGTTATTATTCTTCTGTTTTTCAAATAAAGACTGATTCAGACAAAAACCGACCACCTATGGAATGATGAAACCAACTAGAAAAACCTTTTTCCTTGTTTTAATCAAATAATCTTTGGCAAAGCCAAAAATTGTGATCCTTTTTTAACCTATTTCCCGTGCACGTATCTGAATGAGACATATATCAAGAGAAAGGTATTTTTCTATAGATTTGCATAATATATGTTATATTCAGGTACGTGCATAAGGAAAGATGTGAAAGCCAGGTAAAGTTTTACCCATACTGAAAATTTGTTATATTCACATCCGCACTAATGCACAGTGGTGATTTAAGTAAAAGTGACTTCGATTTTATTTTATTCTTTCTTAGAATAAGTTTGGCCGAATATCGATAACAGGTGACACTAGTATTGATTATTATATTATTTAATCATCTACGTTATTTACAACCAACATGCAATAAATATTACGTGCTGTAAAATTGGTGAACTTTTTGTTTTACATTCTTCATTAAATTTTGTACAGAGGCATTATTAAACATATCGGGCGATCTTTTATGCTTTCTTTAAAAAGTGTCAATTTTATAGGTGTCTTCGTTTTATTTAGTTTCCTTTTAATATTATCCCAATATTTTTCAACAATTTGGTGGCTTCGCTTCTTTTGGTACTAAGGGTTTAAATTGTGCATCGTAGAAATCTCTCGCTTTCTAAAGCTTTCGAAAGCTAATGCATTATGTTTTGTAAAGAATGGATGAAAACGCGTCTGAAGATACTCCTTAACGTATACAATCGTATTGATTATACCTGTTGTCACGAAAAGTGATAATTTCTGACCACGTGTACATATTGCTTCCCAAACTAAATATTTAATGGGAAATTTGGTGCATTGACGATTCTTAAATTTGGAATCTGTGTCACTCCTCTTCTTTGCCACATATACTGCCTGTCCTAGAAGTTGGTTGAAGTCCGCTTTCACGTAAGTTTCATCATCCATAATGCAACAGTCGCGAATTTCGTTAGAAAATGTTCATACAAAAATTAGCACTTGGATTTTACAACTTGGTTCTTTACTGATGTTCTGTGCGGTGTTTTCTGAACATTGAAATTTCGTAGGCATTCTCTTCTTTGAATTAGTTGGACCGTAGCAGATGATGTACCAACCTTATCAACCATTCTCTGGACACTACAAGATTCCCGAAATTTGCTGAGGATATTTTGGATAAGTTGTCTTGGGGTTTTTCAATTTTTTAGCGAAATCCCTTTGCGACATATTCGAATTTCCCACATGTGTGTGGAAACCATTAATTGGCGACGTTCTTCTTGGCTGGCATCCATCTTTACTACACAAGATCTTTGCACTTAATGGCTTCCATATATAAGTGCACACCGTTTTATACTTACAATGCTACCTGCGTTCCCGAATTTTGTTTACCTGGGGGTGAGTAGTGGGGGTAGAAAGGTGGTCGGTTTTTTTCTGAATCAGTCTTTAATCTCTTATTAGTCGCAATGCTATATTCTAAATTCGAAAACAAATGACTTTCTCGTTGTCATCTTCAATGGAACCGCTAATGTTTTAGGGCATTATTTAACAGTAATCCCGCCCCCTTCACCGGGGAGAAAAAGAAACCCTCCTATGAAAAAACAAAAAATTATATATGCAGTGTAAAATCTGGGATAACGATTTTGATTAATAGTCGTAAATTTGAGAGCGATTTTCGAGGATTTCTAGGCGCAAGACAATGTGCCTGTCGGCGCCGTCGTTGTTCTTGTACAGTCTCATCCATAAAAATGGTTTCGGCTCACCGCGTTGGAAGGGGGGAAGCACGTTTTTCATAGTAATCCTTTCAACCCCCTCCAGATGTCGTTGGTGTTCCTTGTGAGCAACCCCTCCCTCTCCTGTTCTCCCCAAAAAAAAAAAACAAGAAGAAAGTGCAGTTTTCTTGTATATTTGTAGTTGTTATTGTTGTTGTTCCGTTCTTGTTTTTTTGGATGTCGTCGAATTTTCTTGCGAAATCATTTTTTTCCCTCCCTCCCCTTTCCTCCTCCCTCACCCCCACGTCCTTGTAAGGGAGTAAAGAGGAAAAATGTGTTTTGCAGGGTGACAAAAAAACTCATTTGGTTTTTCACTTTTCCTTGTGCGTGACTTGAATCTGATTTTTTATGCTCTCTTTCTGTTTTTTGGTTTTTGTTTTATGTTAGCAAGTTTATTTACTTTTCCAGACGAGCGTGACGACAGGATAAAGACAAAAAGTAAAAAAATAAGATAGATGAATATACAAAAAAAAAGAGAAAAGAAAAAAAACATATCGAAGATATCCTGCGAGGAAACGTGTCCTTTGAACGTGCTGAGGCTGAAATAAGAAAAACATTTTATCTCGTTTTTTTTTTCCTGTCAGGGTGGAGGGGAACGATACGTGGTTTTTGTATTTTTTTTTATCTTATCTCGTCCCCAAAGTTATTTTTGTTGTCATCATCATCACAAGACAAGGCCATACGAGAAGACTTGTGCTCCCCCTGCATCGGCCCTGCATCTTTGCAAGGAGGCTACGTGACGAAATAAATTCAAAAAGATGTTTTCGAAATTGATCATATTTCTTTGAAATTCGATTCTTTGGCATTATCTTTTGATATCTTTAAAGGCTTGTAAAATTTTTAGGAAAAAAAAAATCGCCCATTTTTGCGCCTCCGAATTTCGTTACAAATTATGATCTAGATCAGTGATGGCGAACCTTTTTGAGAAGTGGGTCAAATTTTGTTCATTATTTTTTTTAGTATTAGCTCGTGGGTCACTAAGTTAGTTGCGTCATTTGGAAAGGGGCAGGGGAGGATGGTTAAAAACTACTTTTTTTGGTTCTCACTTTTAAAATCCTCTAAAAAGTTTGCGTTTCCTTTTTGTTTTACAACTTTTACCTTTGCAATTGAAGAGCAAAGAATAAAGGTAAAAAAATTGCTATAAATAGAGTGATACGATGAATTGCAGCACCAGGTGACTGCACTGAGTATTAGAATGAACAAGGAATAAAGAAAATCACATATATATTATTAAATATTATATATTAACAGATATAGTTACAGGTATGCATACGTATTATAAAGTGGAAGTACATTTAATGAGAAATCTGCTGTTGTTTAGTTTCAGATAGTTTCTTAATATTAGGTTCATATTCCTTATTCATTAGTTTAACGCATTTCGCAGTCAATTCATTTCCAAGTTAATTTCTATCGATAGATTTTACTAAATACATTGAAGAAATCAATTTTTCACACGAATATGTGGACCCAAATATAATTAGAAGAGCATTAGCAAGTTTCTTCATTGATACAAAATTATTTGGTAAAGAATACCATACGATTAATACAATATTTTCAATTTTTAGTGTAGGATCATTATTATCTGCACTACTTTCTAACATTTTTCCTTCGACTTCGGAAATCAAGTTTTCAAATCTATTTTTCTACACTATGCTGCTTTGAAATTCAACTAATTCCATGTTTAAATTATGGATACCTAGCCACATAAATTCGGTTATTGTTTCGAATTCAATTTTGTATGGATATAAAATAAAGTGAAATGTATTTTCCAAACTTTTAAATTTATTAAATCTCTCCTCAAGCTTGTTTTATTTCCCTATAATTATTAAATATTTTTTAATTGCATTTTTCTGAACGTCAAGCGTATTTTCAAAAATTATTGTGTTATGAAAATGATTTTGTAATTGAGGAAAATATTTCATGATTTTCATTTCCAAATCCTTAGCAAAGATTTCAAGTTTCGTGGTAAATATTTTAATATTTTCAAACATCATTAAAACAATTTGTCCATTGTGGCCACATGTTTCTAACTTTTCTGGTTTTTTTGATGACGCAATAAAATAGTGGGTGCTAGTGAACTTATCACTATAAACACATTTTAATTTAAAAATTTTTTATATTTATTAAAACAAAATAACTTTGTTTAGAAAAAATATCATAATATAATTTTATTAGCGATGAATATAATCAACAATATAATATCTAATATTTATCGTGCAAAACTGTACAAATGAGGTTACCTATATCCGTTTTTAATAATGTAATATTTTGTGAATTTTTTTAAAGACATTTTGTTTATGTTAACATGTGTTTAAATTGAAATATGTTTATTGAAATTATGTAATACTGTAATGTAAAATAGTAGAAAAGTTACAACATTTGACCCAGTGCATAAACCACATTTGCTCGTCATTGTACGTCATACATAGTGTAGTGTGCAGATACAAAATCAGCTAGCCAACGTCCACATGGAAATATTTTTATTATAAATTCGACATTAGATATAATATATTTTATTTTTAAAATATTTTTGATTCTCTGTTCCCTCTTTTATGATATAAAAAATAAGTTTATAACAATTAACGCGTGGGTCATTTAAAAAGCCTGCGTGGGTCAGTGTCTGACCCGCGGGTTATAGGTTCGCCACCATTGTTCTAGATGAATATGCTCTTGACAAAGTTTCTGCTGTTAAGGCCACTTAAGGGGTTTAATTGAAAAAAGGTGCCAGAAGACCGTTGTCAATATGTATCTTAAAGCTAACAAATTAATAGGAAATTCAAATAAAAAGTAAACAAAAACAATTAGATTTCAAATAAAAATATAAAATACAAATTAAATTATTCACTATATTCTTCTTTACAAATTCGCTCGCAGTTCGTTTGCAAATAAAGGAAAATAGTTAATTCTGATATCGTTTTTCTAGTTTAAGTTGACGTTGCTAAGTTTCTGCAGTTTGATAATATAGATAGCTCACTACGCTAGTCAGAGAAGTCAGTACGTTAACTCTGAGGAAATAGCTCAGCACGCTATATAGGAATAGTTAACTCAATACATTAACTATGAGGAATGGGACTTAAGCTCAATATGCTTGGAAGAAGAGTGAGCTGGTCAGATTTCAAGGTCAATTCCCTTTTTCTTTTAGGTCAGTACCCTAGGAGCTCAGTCTTGCGACTGCTGCCCGATCGACTGATCGAGCTGCTTATATAATGAGCTACAACCCGAGTGAAGTTGAAAGAAGCTGTGAAGTGAGGTACACTTACAGCTGTACTACCTAGATCAAGTTGGAGGACTTTTACCTCCATGGCACATGGCGCTTATTGAACAGTTAATTTTACGATCAGCTGTGTGAAATTCAGTATTAAAATTGCAGTTCAAATATTTTAAAGGATGGTTGGGTCTGTAGGCCGATCATCTGTGATTTTTGATATATGACCGATTAAAGATGTAATATATGTACGTAATGGGATGTATGATCATATCACAATGCAAACAATTGCAATTTAGAGTCAAAATGATTTCACCTTACAAGTAAAATGATCTGTTCTTTCCAATTCCGGTATTACTTTCTAGGTACATCTCCTCCTAAGGGATGAAAAAACGGTGTAAAGTTAAAAAAAAAAACACACTTTTAATTTAAAACATTTAATAGCTCAATAGTATAATGTCTTTCCTTTTAATGCATAATCAACAATTTTCACCTATATTCAAACATGGCTGAATAACTACTCCCTCTGGAAAGGTGAAGAGGGTGTAACTTTTCAAAAAACGGAAAAAGCATTTTTACTTTCATTCTTAACAATTATATTTCTGAACGGGTATAATCAACGTTTAAGAATCACGATTGAGTGTTTCAACCCCTTTCTGCTATTCATCCTTTATTTAGGGATGTAAAAATCGCATTTATCGTGCCAGATCCTTACTCGATTTTTGGAGTCACTCTTTATGAAATTTGAATTATCCCTCAGAAAAACTTTTAGCCCGCAAAGTCAATGATAAAAAATTTAAGTTTGAAAATGTCATAATTCTTTTTACGTTGGCCGCAATTATTTGGGGTGAGAGGATTTAAATTCTAAGTTATGCTTTTGCAGAAAAATGAAAAAAACTTTTTCTTTATAATTATTTTCATCTTTTAATTTTTGGTTAATGTTTTCTTTTTTCAGATATTTTTAGTGCGGACGTTTCACATCCGAACTCGCATGAGAGCACCTCTGACGGAAATTCGGACCACAATTCGTCCGGTGACGAGGACTCACAGATGCGTTTGAGGTTAAAAAGGAAATTGCAACGAAATCGAACTTCGTTTACAAATGAACAAATCGATAGTTTAGAAAAAGGTGAGAGTAAAATGAGCCGTAAATGTTTTTCTTTTAATTTATTTTATTTTTCAATTGTATCTTTTTTACACGCAGAATTCGAAAGGACCCACTATCCAGATGTTTTTGCTAGAGAAAGATTGGCGGAAAAGATTGGCTTGCCCGAGGCACGTATTCAGGTTTGTTATATTTTAATTTAGAAGAATATAAAAAATTAATTTTTTTTGCCACTACCTTCGACAAATTATTGTAGGAATAAATCGTAGCAATGTAAATTTGCCATATTATTTAAAAGTATTAGTACTTAAATAGAATTGAATAAAATATAACTTTTATAGATGCTCTGAACTAATTTGAGCTGTTTTAATCGCTTTCGAAATTGAAAAACATGAACACATTTCGGAATTCTGTTTTTTTTTTTTTAATATCTACTACATTTATTCGAAAAATACTTTTTAGACATTGTTCTATATCAATTGAAGAATACAAAAAAGATCTCTCGGCACATATTTGTATATTGTTATTATCAAATTTTCACAATTACACTATCAAAAACTTTGATGTTTTACAAACAGTATTTAAATATGTATTATTTGCTATTGAATTTATTGATATCACATTTTTTCAATAACAAAATGCACTATGAAAATATCTCCTTCACATTCATTGCATTGTACATAATAATAAAAAAAAATACTTCTATGACATTATTATCTTACTAAGCAATTAAAACGAATTTATTCAATTTTATATATTTATTTCAACCATTATAATGGTTTAATTCAAGGAAAAAAAATATATAAAATATATATGTAATAAAAATCAGTCGCAGCAGACTGTTTTCATTTAAATAAAGTCTCAAGCACGATAATAAGAAGCCGCTCTTGATTATTATTATTATTATTTTCCATATCAGAAGGTACGAAATCAGCTGGAAAATGCCTGAAATTGGCGAAAAATGTAGTTTTTTATTTTTTTCACCCTGTTGTACCACCGAAAAAAATCTGAAAATGTTCAGTGATAGTTCTAGAGATAATACAAAACACATATTTTTTTCGAGGTAATGTTATTTTTTTAAATTTTTTCCCCGAATTTCGAAATTTGCGAACGCTCGCCAAAATTTAAATTTCGCGCCAAAAAACTCTAAAAAAAAAATCGTGTGGATGCGCACTTACAACCTCCATTTAGAATTTTTGAAAAAATTCTGAAATTTCACACCCCGGTATTTTCAATAGTCCTCTTTCAGAATATCAAATGAAAATTAAAGAAAAAACACCCCATCCTATTGTATTTTTGAATTTAAAGAAAAAAATACCGATTTCTGAGGGTCAATTTTATAAAAAAAACTAGCTGGGTTACCCGGTTTCACCCGGCGTTGGGTAAATACTTGCTAATTAAACACTTCTCAAAATTTCTAGTTTTTTATATCCTAGAGATTGTTTCAACCCGAAAACCCTTTTATAGATCCGCCATCATGAATTTCCAAATCAAAAATAGTGGCCTTAAAATAATCATTGTACAAATTTTCATTCAAATGCGTTGAAATCGAGAAATTTTGGTCGCCATTTTGGATCCACCATCTTGAATTTGGAAATTAGTGGCCTCAGAATAATCATTGTACTAGTTTTCATTAAAATCCGTTGGAATCGAGACATTTGGTGTCAGATTGGTTCCGCCACCTTGGATTTACAAATTTTGATAATATTCGAAATTTTTAGCCTCATAATAATCATTGTACCAATTTTCATTAAAATCCGTCGAAATCGAGAAATCTTGGTCGCCATATTGGGTCCACCATCTTGGATTTGTAAAGTTTGATAACATTCAAAATCAGTGACCTGAAGATAATGTGCTAATTTTCATTAAAATCCGTTGAAATCGAGAAATATTGGTCGCCATATTGGATCCGCCATCTTGAATTTCAGCGTACCGTAAAACCCCTATGTTCCAATTTTCATGAAAATTTCTTCAAAATTAAAATTTTCAGCCGCCATCTTGGATCCGCCATTTTGAAACCCTATGTATTATCAGAAAAAAAATTAGCCTATATGTTAAGTTGGAATATGTACTACCTTCGGACAAAAAATGAAAAATATCGATGCAAGCGTTTAGGCGTGATTGAGCAACAAACAAACAAACAAATGAACTTTCATTTTTATATAAATATATGTATATATATATAGGGATGATATTTTCGATATGAAAGAAGTTTAGAAAAAAGCCAAAACCACAAAAACTCCGGCTCAAAATGTCCAATTAATAAAGTTATTAAACCCGGGGGTATGATTTTTATCATTAAGGGGTTGTAAACCACCCCTAAAATCAACATTTTTACGCTAACTCGCTATCTTATGGACTTGTGGATGGATTTCTAGAAAAAATTAGTTCTGGGTTTCGAAAACAGGTGAAAATGGGAAAAATATATAATAAGGAGGATTAGAAACTCAATTCTTTTGTTATCTAATGTCAAATTTCATCACCACCCCAAGAAAAAGCCCAAAAGGTGTAAAAATTCGGCATTTTTTCAAAAACACTCTTTTGAGAACTAAGGAGTTGTGAATAAATTAAATTCTGAAAATAAATAAGGGTGAAACTTATGGTCTTACATACTAGCGTCAATGCTTATGATAGAATTAAAAACACTTCCCACCCTTTTCGGTTGTTATAAGGGATGAAAACTGGAAGATGCACGGTAATCATTATATAAAGTTGTAAATTAATACTTGTAAGATTTTTCGGCATGCAATTTCCAAATTTTTATATATTCTAACTCTAAAACCATTTTTTGGGGGTGTAAAAGGGTGGCGAGGGGTGAGTAAGGTTTGAAAATTCGAAAATCCGTATTATTTTACCCAAGCCACTGTCGTGTCTCGGGGGTTTTTGGCATCGCTTATTTTCGAATTTTCAACCGTTACTCACCCCCTGTCACCCTTTTACACCGCAGAAGAGGGTTATACAGACAAATTGGGACAATAAGGCTTAATAGTAATTCAGGAATTCTCTCATGAACTTTTACTTTGCAATTCTAGATAATTGTATTCGATAAATTGTGCCCTAAGGTTTCTGTAATTTTTGGGACCCTAGAAAGGTTTTCTTTGACTTTGGTTTCCAATTTCTGAAATGGTGCACATCTCTGTGCAATTTTGATAGAATTCTTCGAAGATCGGAAGTTCGGAGTGAACCCGTTGAAAAAAAAAAGTCCCTCAGGACCTTATTATTTTTTTTGTTTTTTTTTTTTTTGTTTTGTAAAGCTAGACGTAGATGTAGATTGGACACACACTTAGACCATTATAGGTCCATTGTGATACCACTTTTTGTGACCAGGGTTTCTGGTGCTATTGAGGCTCCGCAAATCTAAAAGTTTTGGCTAATCAATTTGCCGGCAAGGACTTTGAACAGTTTGATGCTGGAGCCTGAAACTCGTACCATTTTTGTACAAGCTTTTATTCTAGTGCAATGTTTGTATGTTTAGGTAAAATCGTACAACTGAAGTTTGAACCATTTCCTCCCAAACGATTTTGCTGAAATTTTACATACATCTTTAGTTTTGGTGACAATGCAGTATGCAATACTTAATGCTGTAATATTTTCAAAATGGTCGCCGCCACGAGATGGCGGATGGTGGTATATTGTGTTAACTCTGTTAATATGGGTATCAAATGAAAGGGTTTGCTAAGAAGAATACGAAAAACATGTCCAGAGAAAACAAAAAAATCCGAATATCGCGACAAGCTTTTATGTCATATAAATTGTATAATGTAATAAATTGATGGGTTCGATTTAATTTAAAGTTTATTATTTTCTTCTTAGAGCATTGAAATAAAATCTAAATTATATTTATACGTTTAGCATATTTATCCCTTTAAAGAGCTGCTTTATGTCAAAAAAAGATAAATAAATGCGAAAAACGGAAAAGGGATCTCCTTCCGGGCGAGAAAATAAAATAAGAAGGGTCTCCGCGAGACCGTGTAAACGGCAGGCCATCTCCCGACCATTTTGGCACGTTATGAGCCGTGACGCGATGTGACAGGATGACGTCACACTTGGTAACTTTCACATAACGGGATGATGGGGGATTAACGGTTGCATCATTGTTGATGTTTTTATCCCCGCGTTTTCTATCCTCTTCGGTTGCATCCCCACGATCCCCGGGGACAGTGATGAAGGCGATGATTTTAGCGATTTTCACAATTTTCACGGTTTCGGGGAATCCCCCGACAGCGAACAAACAAGCGTGGGTGCGGGGGGTACATTACAATGCAAGAGTTAACTTGTTTCGTTTTCTTTTCGTGTCGTCATCAAGAAGATCGCTTAGGGGTCCCTTTCTCATTGTCACCAAAAAATGTTCAGGGCAATTTCCGTGTCACCACGTGCGAGGGGTAGGCGATTTTTTTGTCCTTTTCTCTTATTATTCTGTTAGAGAGTTACAGAGGAGGGTGCACACGTTCCGGGAAGGGTTGCGTCGAGCTCAAGGAATATTTATCATCACTCAAATCATTCAAAAGAAAATTATTAGTTGACATTTATACGAGAGGAATAATAAAGTGAAAATGAGTCCGTGACGAAAGCAACCCCTTTTGCGCCTCTTCCGCCATCGAGTCGTATCAATGACAGCAAGGGGGAGGGGAGACCCCTTCGTGGAAATTTCGACAAGTGTTTTTATTTGAATCAATTGCAGTTTAAAACGAAAGATAAAATAAATAAAAGATAAGGCCAAAACAACGACTAAATCCACAGAGCCGGCACAAAAGAAGGCGCAACAGCAAACGATAGGGATAATTTGTTTTTATTTTGTAACATAAAATAGTCACCCTCTTTTTTTTTTAAGGGATAATCAGGACACATTTTTTTGTTTGTTCTCTTCTTGTTCGCTTTTTATTTGTCCGATCTTTTTGATAAGCTGAAAGCCATTGGTTTCGGTATGATCCTGTTGGTTTTCTTCTTGTTTTTAAGAAGGCAAGAGGGCACTTTTTTATGGTACTTGAAATCAGGGATCGAAAATAATAATTATTTTCAATTTTTCAAACCAAAAAATCAGGTAGACAAATTTGTGGGAAAATTGGTTCAAATGTAGCATTATGATTTTTATGGCCTGAGTTTTAAAAATGTTATGAGCTTTTTAAATTTGTGATTTTTTCCATAAAAATAAAAAAATAAAAAATTTTCGTATTTTTAACAGACGAAAAGTCGATCCGTATATACTATATATATTTTTTTTTGTATGACCTCGCATAACTTTGTTCAAAGTAGTCCGATTTTGAGGATTCTTTTTTTATTGGATAGAGTGTACCTCAAAGTTGGTCCGAGTTAAATTTGAAAAAAAAGTTCCACCCCTGAGGGTAGAAAAAAATTGGGAATGATTGATTTTTTATTCACCTGCGAACCGATTCTGTTGAAACTTGGCACTCATTTGTAGTTCTAATGACACTGCAACATAATTGCGACCTGGAATTAATCTGATGATAAAGACGGAAGAATTACTAGAATCTAGCCACAAACAAAGAGATTATTTTCTAAAAAAGGGCTCGCCGGATCGGTTTTTTTTGCTAAATAGACTCTAAGTAAAATAACAAGATGATTCTAAGCAAACAACAGAGAAGTCTAGTAGAAAAAATAAAAGAATTTCAATATTTACATTTTCCCTTTTGCCCTTTTTTAGAAAATAGTTTTTTTTACCTCGATAGGGCAGAATAAATACGAGGGAAAATGTAAAAATTGAAGCTCTTATATGTTTTCTTCTAGGCTTTTCTGTTTTTTGCCTAGAATCATCTTGTTATTTTACTTAGAGTCGATTTAGCCAAAACTACCGATCCGGGGAGCCCTTTTTTAGAAAATAGTTTTTTTTACCTTGATAAGGCAGAATTAATACAAGGGTAAAAGTAAAAATTAAAATTCTGCTATTTTTTCTTCTGGACTTATCTGTTTATTGCCTAAAATCATCTAGTTATTGTACTAAGAGGCGATTTAGCCAAAAAAACCGATCTGGAGAGTGCTTTTCTAGAAAATAATTTTTTTACCTTGATAGGGCAGAATTAATACAAAGAAAAAAGTAAAAATTGTTATTCTGCTATTTTTTCTTCTGGACTTTTCTGTTTTTTGCCTAAAATCATCTAGTTATTGTACTAAGAGTCGATTTAGCCAAAAAAACCGATCCGGGGAGCCCTTTTCTAAAAAATAATTTTTTTACCTTGATAGGGCAGAATTAACACAAAGAAAAAAGTAAAAATTAAAATTCTGCTATTTTTTCTTCTGGACTTTTCTGTTTTTTGTCTAAAATCATCTAGTTATTTTAGTAAGAGTCGATTTAGCCAAAAAAACCGATCAGGGGAGCCCTTTTCTAGAAAATAATTTTTTTTACCTTGATAGGGCAGAATTAATACAAAGAAAAAAGTAAAAATTGTTATTCTGCTATTTTTTCTTCTGGACTTTTCTGTTTTTTGCCTAAAATCATCTAGTTATTGTACTAAGAGTCGATTTAGCCAAAAAAAACGATCCTGGGAGCCCTTTTCTAGAAAATAATTTTTTTACCTTGATAGGGCAGAATTAATACAAGGGAAAAAGTAAAAATTGTTATTCTGCTATTTTTTCTTCTGGACTTTTCTGTTTTTTGCCTAAAATCATCTAGTTATTGTACTAAGAGTCGATTTAGCCAAAAAAACCGATCAGGGGAGCCCTTTTCTAAAAAAATAATTTTTTTACCTTGATAGGGCAGAATTAATACAAAGAAAAAAGTAAAAATTTTTATTCTGCTATTTTTTCTTCTGGACTTTTCTGTTTTTTGCCTAAAATCATCTAGTTATTGTACTAAGAGTCGATTTAGCCAAAAAAACCGATCAGGGGAGCCCTTCTCTAGAAAATAATTTTTTTACCTTGATAGGGCAGAATTAATACAAAGAAAAAAGTAAAAATTGTTATTCTGCTATTTTTTCTTCTGGACTTTTCTGTTTTTTGCCTAAAATCATCTAGTTATTGTACTAAGAGTCGATTTAGCCAAAAAAACCGATCAGGGGAGCCCTTCTCTAGAAAATAATTTTTTTACCTTCATAGGGCAGAATTAATACAAAGAAAAAAGTAAAAATTAAAATTCTGCTATTTTTTCTTCTGGACTTTTCTGTTTTTTGCCTAAAATCATCTAGTTATTGTACTAAGAGTCGATTTAGCCAAAAAAACCGATCAGGGGAGCCCTTCTCTAGAAAATAATTTTTTTACCTTGATAGGGCAGAATTAATACAAAGAAAAAAGTAAAAATTGTTATTCTGCTATTTTTTCTTCTGGACTTTTCTGTTTTTTGCCTAAAATCATCTAGTTATTGTACTAAGAGTCGATTTAGCCAAAAAAACCGATCAGGGGAGCCCTTCTCTAGAAAATAATTTTTTTACCTTGATAGGGCAGAATTAATACAAAGAAAAAAGTAAAAATTAAAATTCTGCTATTTTTTCTTCTGGACTTTTCTGTTTTTTGCCTAAAATCATCTAGTTATTGTACTAAGAGTCGATTTAGCCAAAAAAACCGATCAGGGGAGCCCTTCTCTAGAAAATAATTTTTTTACCTTCATAGGGCAGAATTAATACAAAGAAAAAAGTAAAAATTGTTATTCTGCTATTTTTTCTTCTGGACTTTTCTGTTTTTTGCCTAAAATCATCTAGTTATTGTACTAAGAGTCGATTTAGCCAAAAAAACCGATCAGGGGAGCCCTTCTCTAGAAAATAATTTTTTTACCTTCATAGGGCAGAATTAATACAAAGAAAAAAGTAAAAATTGTTATTCTGCTATTTTTTCTTCTGGACTTTTCTGTTTTTTGCCTAAAATCATCTAGTTATTGTACTAAGAGTCGATTTAGCCAAAAAAACCGATCAGGGGAGCCCTTCTCTAGAAAATAATTTTTTTACCTTGATAGGGCAGAATTAATACAAAGAAAAAAGTAAAAATTGTTATTCTGCTATTTTTTCTTCTGGACTTTTCTGTTTTTTGTCTAAAATCATCTAGTTATTTTACTAAGAGTCGATTTAGCCAAAAAAACCGATCAGGGGAGCCCTTTTCTAGGAAAGGATTTTTTTTTTCCTTGATAGGGCAGAATTAATACAAAAAAAAAAAAAGTAAAAATTAAAATTCTGCTATTTTTTCTTCTGGACTTTTCTGTTTTTTGTCTAAAATCATCTAGTTATTTTACTAAGAGTCGATTTAGCCAAAAAAACCGATCAGGGGAGCCCTTTTCTAGAAAATAATTTTTTTACCTTGATAGGGCCGAATTAATACAAAGAAAAAAGTAAAAATTGTTATTCTGCTATTTTTTCTTCTGGACTTTTCTGTTTTTTGTCTAAAATCATCTAGTTATTTTACTAAGAGTCGATTTAGCCAAAAAAACCTATCCTGGGAGCCCTTTTCTAGAAAATAATTTTTTTACCTTGATAGGGCAGAATTAATACAAAGAAAAAAGTAAAAATTAAAATTCTGCTATTTTTTCTTCTGGACTTTTCTGTTTTTTGTCTAAAATCATCTAGTTATTTTACTAAGAGTCGATTTAGCCAAAAAAACCGATCAGGGGAGCCCTTTTCTAGAAAAGAATTTTTTTTTTCCTTGATAGGGCAGAATTAATACAAAAAAAAAAAGTAAAAATTAAAATTCTGCTATTTTTTCTTCTGGACTTTTCTGTTTTTTGTCTAAAATCATCTAGTTATTTTACTAAGAGTCGATTTAGCCAAAAAAACCGATCAGGGGAGCCCTTTTCTAGAAAAGAATTTTTTTTTCCTTGATAGGGCAGAATTAATACAAAAAAAAAAAGTAAAAATTAAAATTCTGCTATTTTTTCTTCTGGACTTTTCTGTTTTTTGTCTAAAATCATCTAGTTATTTTACTAAGAGTCGATTTAGCCAAAAAAACCTATCCTGGGAGCCCTTTTCTAGAAAATAATTTTTTTACCTTGATAGGGCAGAATTAATACAAAGAAAAAAGTGAAAATTAAAATTCTGCTATTTTTTCTTCTGGACTTTTCTGTTTTTTGTCTAAAATCATCTAGTTATTTTACTAAGAGTCGATTTAGCCAAAAAAACCTATCCTGGGAGCCCTTTTCTAGAAAATAATTTTTTTACCTTGATAGGGCAGAATTAATACAAAGAAAAAAGTGAAAATTAAAATTCTGCTATTTTTTCTTCTGGACTTTTCTGTTTTTTGTCTAAAATCATCTAGTTATTTTACTAAGAGTCGATTTAGCCAAAAAAACCTATCCTGGGAGCCCTTTTCTAGAAAATAATTTTTTTACCTTGATAGGGCAGAATTAATACAAAGAAAAAAGTGAAAATTAAAATTCTGCTATTTTTTCTTCTGGACTTTTCTGTTTTTTGTCTAAAATCATCTAGTTATTTTACTAAGAGTCGATTTAGCCAAAAAAACCTATCCTGGGAGCCCTTTTCTAGAAAATAATTTTTTTACCTTGATAGGGCAGAATTAATACAAAGAAAAAAGTGAAAATTAAAATTCTGCTATTTTTTCTTCTGGACTTTTCTGTTTTTTGTCTAAAATCATCTAGTTATTTTACTAAGAGTCGATTTAGCCAAAAAAACCTATCCTGGGAGCCCTTTTCTAGAAAATAATTTTTTTACCTTGATAGGGCAGAATTAATACAAAGAAAAAAGTGAAAATTAAAATTCTGCTATTTTTTCTTCTGGACTTTTCTGTTTTTTGTCTAAAATCATCTAGTTATTTTACTAAGAGTCGATTTAGCCAAAAAAACCTATCCTGGGAGCCCTTTTCTAGAAAATAATTTTTTTACCTTGATAGGGCAGAATTAATACAAAGAAAAAAGTGAAAATTAAAATTCTGCTATTTTTTCTTCTGGACTTTTCTGTTTTTTGTCTAAAATCATCTAGTTATTTTACTAAGAGTCGATTTAGCCAAAAAAACCTATCCTGGGAGCCCTTTTCTAGAAAATAATTTTTTTACCTTGATAGGGCAGAATTAATACAAAGAAAAAAGTGAAAATTAAAATTCTGCTATTTTTTCTTCTGGACTTTTCTGTTTTTTGTCTAAAATCATCTAGTTATTTTACTAAGAGTCGATTTAGCCAAAAAAACCTATCCTGGGAGCCCTTTTCTAGAAAATAATTTTTTTACCTTGATAGGGCAGAATTAATACAAAGAAAAAAGTGAAAATTAAAATTCTGCTATTTTTTCTTCTGGACTTTTCTGTTTTTTGTCTAAAATCATCTAGTTATTTTACTAAGAGTCGATTTAGCCAAAAAAACCTATCCTGGGAGCCCTTTTCTACAAAATAATTTTTTTACCTTGATAGGGCAGAATTAATACAAAGAAAAAAGTGAAAATTAAAATTCTGCTATTTTTTCTTCTGGACTTTTCTGTTTTTTGTCTAAAATCATCTAGTTATTTTACTAAGAGTCGATTTAGCCAAAAAAACCTATCCTGGGAGCCCTTTTCTAGAAAATAATTTTTTTACCTTGATAGGGCAGAATTAATACAAAGAAAAAAGTGAAAATTAAAATTCTGCTATTTTTTCTTCTGGACTTTTCTGTTTTTTGTCTAAAATCATCTAGTTATTTTACTAAGAGTCGATTTAGCCAAAAAAACCTATCCTGGGAGCCCTTTTCTAGAAAATAATTTTTTTACCTTGATAGGGCAGAATTAATACAAAGAAAAAAGTGAAAATTAAAATTCTGCTATTTTTTCTTCTGGACTTTTCTGTTTTTTGTCTAAAATCATCTAGTTATTTTACTAAGAGTCGATTTAGCCAACAAAACCTATCCTGGGAGCCCTTTTCTAGAAAATAATTTTTTTACCTTGATAGGGCAGAATTAATACAAAGAAAAAAGTGAAAATTAAAATTCTGCTATTTTTTCTTCTGGACTTTTCTGTTTTTTGTCTAAAATCATCTAGTTATTTTACTAAGAGTCGATTTAGCCAAAAGAACCTATCCTGGGAGCCCTTTTCTAGAAAATAATTTTTTTACCTTGATAGGGCAGAATTAATACAAAGAAAAAAGTAAAAATTAAAATTCTGCTATTTTTTCTTCTGGACTTTTCTGTTTTTTGTCTAAAATCATCTAGTTATTTTACTAAGAGTCGATTTAGCCAAAAAAACCTATCCTGGGAGCCCTTTTCTAGAAAATAATTTTTTTACCTTGATAGGACAGAATTAATACAAAGAAAAAAGTGAAAATTAAAATTCTGCTATTTTTTCTTCTGGACTTTTCTGTTTTTTGTCTAAAATCATCTAGTTATTTTACTAAGAGTCGATTTAGCCAAAAAAACCGATCCTGGGAGCCCTTTTCTAGAAAATAATTTTTTTACCTTGATAGGGCAGAATTAATACAAAGAAAAAAGTAAAAATTAAAATTCTGCTATTTTTTCTTCTGGACTTTTCTGTTTTTTGTCTAAAATCATCTAGTTATTTTACTAAGAGTCGATTTAGCCAAAAAAACCTATCCTGGGAGCCCTTTTCTAGAAAATAATTTTTTTACCTTGATAGGGCAGAATTAATACAAAGAAAAAAGTGAAAATTAAAATTCTGCTATTTTTTCTTCTGGACTTTTCTGTTTTTTGTCTAAAATCATCTAGTTATTTTACTAAGAGTCGATTTAGCCAAAAGAAACCGATCAGGGGAGCCCTTTTCTAGAAAATAATTTTTTTACCTTGATAGGGCAGAATTAATACAAAGAAAAAAGTAAAAATTAAAATTCTGCTAGTTTTTCTTCTGGACTTTTCTGTTTTTTATCTAAAATCATCTAGTTATTTTACTAAGAGTCGATTTAGCCAAAAAAACCGATCCTGGGAGCCCTTTTCTAGAAAATAATTTTTTTACCTTGATAGGGCAGAATTAATACAAAGAAAAAAGTAAAAATTAAAATTCTGCTATTTTTTCTTCTGGACTTTTCTGTTTTTTGTCTAAAATCATCTAGGTATTTTACTAAGAGTCGATTTAGCCAAAAAAACCGATCCTGGGAGCCCTTTTCTAGAAAATAATTTTTTTACCTTGATAGGGCAGAATTAATACAAAGAAAAAAGTAAAAATTAAAATTCTGCTAGTTTTTCTTCTGGACTTTTCTGTTTTTTGTCTAAAATCATCTAGTTATTTTACTAAGAGTCGATTTAGCCAAAAAAACCGATCCTGGGAGCCCTTTTCTAGAAAATAATTTTTTTACCTTGATAGGGCAGAATTAATACAAAGAAAAAAGTAAAAATTAAAATTCTGCTATTTTTTCTTCTGGACTTTTCTGTTTTTTGTCTAAAATCATCTAGTTATTTTACTAAGAGTCGATTTAGCCAAAAAAACCGATCCTGGGAGCCCTTTTCTAGAAAATAATTTTTTTACCTTGATAGGGCAGAATTAATACAAAGAAAAAAGTAAAAATTAAAATTCTGCTAGTTTTTCTTCTGGACTTTTCTGTTTTTTATCTAAAATCATCTAGTTATTTTACTAAGAGTCGATTTAGCCAACAAAACCGATCAGGGGAGCCCTTTTCTAGAAAATAATTTTTTTACTTTGATAGGGCAGAATTAATACAAAGAAAAAAGTAAAAATTAAATTTCTGCTATTTTTTCTTCTGGACTTTTCTGTTTTTTGTCTAAAATCATCTAGTTATTCTACTAAGAGTCGATTTAGCCAAAAAACCGATCAGGGGAGCAATTTTCTAGAAAATTATTTTTTTACCTTGATAGGGCAGAATTAATACAAAGAAAAAAGTGAAAATTAAAATTCTGCTATTTTTTCTTCTGGACTTTTCTGTTTTTTGTCTAAAATCATCTAGTTATTTTACTAAGAGTCGATTTAGCCAAAAAAACCTATCCTGGGAGCCCTTTTCTAGAAAATAATTTTTTTACCTTGATAGGGCAGAATTAATACAAAGAAAAAAGTGAAAATTAAAATTCTGCTATTTTTTCTTCTGGACTTTTCTGTTTTTTGTCTAAAATCATCTAGTTATTTTACTAAGAGTCGATTTAGCCAAAAAAACCTATCCTGGGAGCCCTTTTCTAGAAAATAATTTTTTTACCTTGATAGGGCAGAATTAATACAAAGAAAAAAGTAAAAATTGTTATTCTGCTATTTTTTCTTCTGGACTTTTCTGTTTTTTGTCTAAAATCATCTAGTTATTTTACTAAGAGTCGATTTAGCCAAAAAAACCTATCCTGGGAGCCCTTTTCTAGAAAATAATTTTTTTACCTTGATAGGGCAGAATTAATACAAAGAAAAAAGTGAAAATTAAAATTCTGCTATTTTTTCTTCTGGACTTTTCTGTTTTTTATCTAAAATCATCTAGTTATTTTACTAAGAGTCGATTTAGCCAAAAAAACCGATCCTGGGAGCCCTTTTCTAGAAAATAATTTTTTTACCTTGATAGGGCAGAATTAATACAAAGAAAAAAGTAAAAATTGTTATTCTGCTATTTTTTCTTCTGGACTTTTCTGTTTTTTGTCTAAAATCATCTAGTTATTTTACTAAGAGTCGATTTAGCCAAAAAAACCGATCAGGGGAGCCCTTTTCTAGAAAAGAATTTTTTTTTTCCTTGATAGGGCAGAATTAATACAAAAAAAAAAAGTAAAAATTAAAATTCTGCTATTTTTTCTTCTGGACTTTTCTGTTTTTTGTCTAAAATCATCTAGTTATTTTACTAAGAGTCGATTTAGCCAAAAAAACCGATCAGGGGAGCCCTTTTCTAGAAAAGAATTTTTTTTTTCCTTGATAGGGCAGAATTAATACAAAAAAAAAAAGTAAAAATTAAAATTCTGCTATTTTTTCTTCTGGACTTTTCTGTTTTTTGTCTAAAATCATCTAGTTATTTTACTAAGAGTCGATTTAGCCAAAAAAACCTATCCTGGGAGCCCTTTTCTAGAAAATAATTTTTTTACCTTGATAGGGCAGAATTAATACAAAGAAAAAAGTGAAAATTAAAATTCTGCTATTTTTTCTTCTGGACTTTTCTGTTTTTTGTCTAAAATCATCTAGTTATTTTACTAAGAGTCGATTTAGCCAAAAAAACCTATCCTGGGAGCCCTTTTCTAGAAAATAATTTTTTTACCTTGATAGGGCAGAATTAATACAAAGAAAAAAGTGAAAATTAAAATTCTGCTATTTTTTCTTCTGGACTTTTCTGTTTTTTGTCTAAAATCATCTAGTTATTTTACTAAGAGTCGATTTAGCCAAAAAAACCTATCCTGGGAGCCCTTTTCTAGAAAATAATTTTTTTACCTTGATAGGGCAGAATTAATACAAAGAAAAAAGTGAAAATTAAAATTCTGCTATTTTTTCTTCTGGACTTTTCTGTTTTTTGTCTAAAATCATCTAGTTATTTTACTAAGAGTCGATTTAGCCAAAAAAACCTATCCTGGGAGCCCTTTTCTAGAAAATAATTTTTTTACCTTGATAGGGCAGAATTAATACAAAGAAAAAAGTGAAAATTAAAATTCTGCTATTTTTTCTTCTGGACTTTTCTGTTTTTTGTCTAAAATCATCTAGTTATTTTACTAAGAGTCGATTTAGCCAAAAAAACCGATCCTGGGAGCCCTTTTCTAGAAAATAATTTTTTTACCTTGATAGGGCAGAATTAATACAAAGAAAAAAGTGAAAATTAAAATTCTGCTATTTTTTCTTCTGGACTTTTCTGTTTTTTGTCTAAAATCATCTAGTTATTTTACTAAGAGTCGATTTAGCCAAAAAAACCTATCCTGGGAGCCCTTTTCTAGAAAATAATTTTTTTACCTTGATAGGGCAGAATTAATACAAAGAAAAAAGTGAAAATTAAAATTCTGCTATTTTTTCTTCTGGACTTTTCTGTTTTTTGTCTAAAATCATCTAGTTATTTTACTAAGAGTCGATTTAGCCAAAAAAACCTATCCTGGGAGCCCTTTTCTAGAAAATAATTTTTTTACCTTGATAGGGCAGAATTAATACAAAGAAAAAAGTGAAAATTAAAATTCTGCTATTTTTTCTTCTGGACTTTTCTGTTTTTTGTCTAAAATCATCTAGTTATTTTACTAAGAGTCGATTTAGCCAAAAAAACCTATCCTGGGAGCCCTTTTCTAGAAAATAATTTTTTTACCTTGATAGGGCAGAATTAATACAAAGAAAAAAGTGAAAATTAAAATTCTGCTATTTTTTCTTCTGGACTTTTCTGTTTTTTGTCTAAAATCATCTAGTTATTTTACTAAGAGTCGATTTAGCCAAAAAAACCTATCCTGGGAGCCCTTTTCTACAAAATAATTTTTTTACCTTGATAGGGCAGAATTAATACAAAGAAAAAAGTGAAAATTAAAATTCTGCTATTTTTTCTTCTGGACTTTTCTGTTTTTTGTCTAAAATCATCTAGTTATTTTACTAAGAGTCGGTTTAGCCAAAAAAACCTATCCTGGGAGCCCTTTTCTAGAAAATAATTTTTTTACCTTGATAGGGCAGAATTAATACAAAGAAAAAAGTGAAAATTAAAATTCTGCTATTTTTTCTTCTGGACTTTTCTGTTTTTTGTCTAAAATCATCTAGTTATTTTACTAAGAGTCGATTTAGCCAAAAAAACCTATCCTGGGAGCCCTTTTCTAGAAAATAATTTTTTTACCTTGATAGGGCAGAATTAATACAAAGAAAAAAGTGCAAATTAAAATTCTGCTATTTTTTCTTCTGGACTTTTCTGTTTTTTGTCTAAAATCATCTAGTTATTTTACTAAGAGTCGATTTAGCCAACAAAACCTATCCTGGGAGCCCTTTTCTAGAAAATAATTTTTTTACCTTGATAGGGCAGAATTAATACAAAGAAAAAAGTGCAAATTAAAATTCTGCTATTTTTTCTTCTGGACTTTTCTGTTTTTTGTCTAAAATCATCTAGTTATTTTACTAAGAGTCGATTTAGCCAACAAAACCTATCCTGGGAGCCCTTTTCTAGAAAATAATTTTTTTACCTTGATAGGGCAGAATTAATACAAAGAAAAAAGTAAAAATTAAAATTCTGCTATTTTTTCTTCTGGACTTTTCTGTTTTTTGTCTAAAATCATCTAGTTATTTTACTAAGAGTCGATTTAGCCAAAAAAACCTATCCTGGGAGCCCTTTTCTAGAAAATAATTTTTTTACCTTGATAGGGCAGAATTAATACAAAGAAAAAAGTGAAAATTAAAATTCTGCTATTTTTTCTTCTGGACTTTTCTGTTTTTTGTCTAAAATCATCTAGTTATTTTACTAAGAGTCGATTTAGCCAAAAAAACCGATCCTGGGAGCCCTTTTCTAGAAAATAATTTTTTTACCTTGATAGGGCAGAATTAATACAAAGAAAAAAGTAAAAATTAAAATTCTGCTATTTTTTCTTCTGGACTTTTCTGTTTTTTGTCTAAAATCATCTAGTTATTTTACTAAGAGTCGATTTAGCCAAAAAAACCTATCCTGGGAGCCCTTTTCTAGAAAATAATTTTTTTACCTTGATAGGGCAGAATTAATACAAAGAAAAAAGTGAAAATTAAAATTCTGCTATTTTTTCTTCTGGACTTTTCTGTTTTTTGTCTAAAATCATCTAGTTATTTTACTAAGAGTCGATTTAGCCAAAAGAAACCGATCAGGGGAGCCCTTTTCTAGAAAATAATTTTTTTACCTTGATAGGGCAGAATTAATACAAAGAAAAAAGTAAAAATTAAAATTCTGCTAGTTTTTCTTCTGGACTTTTCTGTTTTTTATCTAAAATCATCTAGTTATTTTACTAAGAGTCGATTTAGCCAAAAAAACCGATCCTGGGAGCCCTTTTCTAGAAAATAATTTTTTTACCTTGATAGGGCAGAATTAATACAAAGAAAAAAGTAAAAATTAAAATTCTGCTATTTTTTCTTCTGGACTTTTCTGTTTTTTGTCTAAAATCATCTAGTTATTTTACTAAGAGTCGATTTAGCCAAAAAAACCGATCCTGGGAGCCCTTTTCTAGAAAATAATTTTTTTACCTTGATAGGGCAGAATTAATACAAAGAAAAAAGTAAAAATTAAAATTCTGCTATTTTTTCTTCTGGACTTTTCTGTTTTTTGTCTAAAATCATCTAGTTATTTTACTAAGAGTCGATTTAGCCAAAAAAACCGATCCTGGGAGCCCTTTTCTAGAAAATAATTTTTTTACCTTGATAGGGCAGAATTAATACAAAGAAAAAAGTAAAAATTAAAATTCTGCTAGTTTTTCTTCTGGACTTTTCTGTTTTTTGTCTAAAATCATCTAGTTATTTTACTAAGAGTCGATTTAGCCAAAAAAACCGATCCTGGGAGCCCTTTTCTAGAAAATAATTTTTTTACCTTGATAGGGCAGAATTAATACAAAGAAAAAAGTAAAAATTAAAATTCTGCTAGTTTTTCTTCTGGACTTTTCTGTTTTTTATCTAAAATCATCTAGTTATTTTACTAAGAGTCGATTTAGCCAACAAAACCGATCAGGGGAGCCCTTTTCTAGAAAATAATTTTTTTACTTTGATAGGGCAGAATTAATACAAAGAAAAAAGTAAAAATTAAATTTCTGCTATTTTTTCTTCTGGACTTTTCTGTTTTTTGTCTAAAATCATCTAGTTATTCTACTAAGAGTCGATTTAGCCAAAAAACCGATCAGGGGAGCAATTTTCTAGAAAATTATTTTTTTACCTTGATAGGGCAGAATTAATACAAAGAAAAAAGTGAAAATTAAAATTCTGCTATTTTTTCTTCTGGACTTTTCTGTTTTTTGTCTAAAATCATCTAGTTATTTTACTAAGAGTCGATTTAGCCAACAAAACCGATCAGGGGAGCCCTTTTCTAGAAAATAATTTTTTTACTTTGATAGGGCAGAATTAATACAAAGAAAAAAGTAAAAATTAAATTTCTGCTATTTTTTCTTCTGGACTTTTCTGTTTTTTGTCTAAAATCATCTAGTTATTCTACTAAGAGTCGATTTAGCCAAAAAACCGATCAGGGGAGCAATTTTCTAGAAAATTATTTTTTTACCTTGATAGGGCAGAATTAATACAAAGAAAAAAGTGAAAATTAAAATTCTGCTATTTTTTCTTCTGGACTTTTCTGTTTTTTGTCTAAAATCATCTAGTTATTTTACTAAGAGTCGATTTAGCCAAAAAAACCGATCCTGGGAGCCCTTTTCTAGAAAATAATTTTTTTACCTTGATAGGGCAGAATTAATACAAAGAAAAAAGTAAAAATTAAAATTCTGCTAGTTTTTCTTCTGGACTTTTCTGTTTTTTATCTAAAATCATCTAGTTATTTTACTAAGAGTCGATTTAGCCAACAAAACCGATCAGGGGAGCCCTTTTCTAGAAAATAATTTTTTTACTTTGATAGGGCAGAATTAATACAAAGAAAAAAGTAAAAATTAAATTTCTGCTATTTTTTCTTCTGGACTTTTCTGTTTTTTGTCTAAAATCATCTAGTTATTCTACTAAGAGTCGATTTAGCCAAAAAACCGATCAGGGGAGCAATTTTCTAGAAAATTATTTTTTTACCTTGATAGGGCAGAATTAATACAAAGAAAAAAGTGAAAATTAAAATTCTGCTAGTTTTTCTTCTGGACTTTTCTGTTTTTTATCTAAAATCATCTAGTTATTTTACTAAGAGTCGATTTAGCCAAAAAAACCGATCCTGGGAGCCCTTTTCTAGAAAATAATTTTTTTACCTTGATAGGGCAGAATTAATACAAAGAAAAAAGTAAAAATTAAATTTCTGCTATTTTTTCTTCTGGACTTTTCTGTTTTTTGTCTAAAATCATCTAGTTATTTTACTAAGAGTCGATTTAGCCAAAAAAACCGATCCTGGGAGCCCTTTTCTAGAAAATAATTTTTTTACCTTGATAGGGCAGAATTAATACAAAGAAAAAAGTAAAAATTAAAATTCTGCTAGTTTTTCTTCTGGACTTTTCTGTTTTTTATCTAAAATCATCTAGTTATTTTACTAAGAGTCGATTTAGCCAACAAAACCGATCCTGGGAGCCCTTTTCTAGAAAATAATTTTTTTACCTTGATAGGGCAGAATTAATACAAAGAAAAAAGTGAAAATTAAAATTCTGCTATTTTTTCTTCTGGACTTTTCTGTTTTTTGTCTAAAATCATCTAGTTATTTTACTAAGAGTCGATTTAGCCAAAAAAACCGATCCTGGGAGCCCTTTTCTAGAAAATAATTTTTTTACCTTGATAGGGCAGAATTAATACAAAGAAAAAAGTAAAAATTAAATTTCTGCTATTTTTTCTTCTGGACTTTTCTGTTTTTTGTCTAAAATCATCTAGTTATTTTACTAAGAGTCGATTTAGCCAAAAAAACCGATCCTGGGAGCCCTTTTCTAGAAAATAATTTTTTTACCTTGATAGGGCAGAATTAATACAAAGAAAAAAGTGAAAATTAAAATTCTGCTATTTTTTCTTCTGGACTTTTCTGTTTTTTGTCTAAAATCATCTAGTTATTTTACTAAGAGTCGATTTAGCCAAAAAAACCGATCCTGGGAGCCCTTTTCTAGAAAATAATTTTTTTACCTTGATAGGGCAGAATTAATACAAAGAAAAAAGTAAAAATTAAATTTCTGCTATTTTTTCTTCTGGACTTTTCTGTTTTTTGTCTAAAATCATCTAGTTATTTTACTAAGAGTCGATTTAGCCAAAAAAACCGATCCTGGGAGCCCTTTTCTAGAAAATAATTTTTTTACCTTGATAGGGCAGAATTAATACAAAGAAAAAAGTAAAAATTAAAATTCTGCTAGTTTTTCTTCTGGACTTTTCTGTTTTTTATCTAAAATCATCTAGTTATTTTACTAAGAGTCGATTTAGCCAACAAAACCGATCAGGGGAGCCCTTTTCTAGAAAATAATTTTTTTACTTTGATAGGGCAGAATTAATACAAAGAAAAAAGTGAAAATTAAAATTCTGCTATTTTTTCTTCTGGACTTTTCTGTTTTTTGTCTAAAATCATCTAGTTATTTTACTAAGAGTCGATTTAGCCAAAAGAAACCGATCAGGGGAGCCCTTTTCTAGAAAATAATTTTTTTACCTTGATAGGGCAGAATTAATACAAAGAAAAAAGTAAAAATTAAAATTCTGCTATTTTTTCTTCTTGACTTTTCTGTTTTTTGTCTAAAATCATCTAGTTATTTTACTAAGAGTCGATTTAGCCAAAAAAACCGATCCTGGGAGCCCTTTTCTAGAAAATAATTTTTTTACCTTGATAGGGCAGAATTAATACAAAGAAAAAAGTGAAAATTAAAATTCTGCTATTTTTTCTTCTGGACTTTTCTGTTTTTTGTCTAAAATCATCTAGTTATTTTACTAAGAGTCGATTTAGCCAAAAGAAACCGATCAGGGGAGCCCTTTTCTAGAAAATAATTTTTTTACCTTGATAGGGCAGAATTAATACAAAGAAAAAAGTGAAAATTAAAATTCTGCTATTTTTTCTTCTGGACTTTTCTGTTTTTTGTCTAAAATCATCTAGTTATTTTACTAAGAGTCGATTTAGCCAAAAAAACCGATCCTGGGAGCCCTTTTCTAGAAAATAATTTTTTTACCTTGATAGGGCAGAATTAATACAAAGAAAAAAGTGAAAATTAAAATTCTGCTATTTTTTCTTCTGGACTTTTCTGTTTTTTGTCTAAAATCATCTAGTTATTTTACTAAGAGTCGATTTAGCCAAAAAAACCTATCCTGGGAGCCCTTTTCTAGAAAATAATTTTTTTACCTTGATAGGGCAGAATTAATACAAAGAAAAAAGTGAAAATTAAAATTCTGCTATTTTTTCTTCTGGACTTTTCTGTTTTTTGTCTAAAATCATCTAGTTATTTTACTAAGAGTCGATTTAGCCAAAAAAACCGATCCTGGGAGCCCTTTTCTAGAAAATAATTTTTTTACCTTGATAGGGCAGAATTAATACAAAGAAAAAAGTGAAAATTAAAATTCTGCTATTTTTTCTTCTGGACTTTTCTGTTTTTTGTCTAAAATCATCTAGTTATTTTACTAAGAGTCGATTTAGCCAAAAAAACCGATCCTGGGAGCCCTTTTCTAGAAAATAATTTTTTTACCTTGATAGGGCAGAATTAATACAAAGAAAAAAGTGAAAATTAAAATTCTGCTATTTTTTCTTCTGGACTTTTCTGTTTTTTGTCTAAAATCATCTAGTTATTTTACTAAGAGTCGATTTAGCCAAAAGAAACCGATCAGGGGAGCCCTTTTCTAGAAAATAATTTTTTTACCTTGATAGGGCAGAATTAATACAAAGAAAAAAGTGAAAATTAAAATTCTGCTATTTTTTCTTCTGGACTTTTCTGTTTTTTGTCTAAAATCATCTAGTTATTTTACTAAGAGTCGATTTAGCCAAAAAAACCTATCCTGGGAGCCCTTTTCTAGAAAATAATTTTTTTACCTTGATAGGGCAGAATTAATACAAAGAAAAAAGTGAAAATTAAAATTCTGCTATTTTTTCTTCTGGACTTTTCTGTTTTTTGTCTAAAATCATCTAGTTATTTTACTAAGAGTCGATTTAGCCAAAAAAACCGATCCTGGGAGCCCTTTTCTAGAAAATAATTTTTTTACCTTGATAGGGCAGAATTAATACAAAGAAAAAAGTGAAAATTAAAATTCTGCTATTTTTTCTTCTGGACTTTTCTGTTTTTTGTCTAAAATCATCTAGTTATTTTACTAAGAGTCGATTTAGCCAAAAAAACCGATCCTGGGAGCCCTTTTCTAGAAAATAATTTTTTTACCTTGATAGGGCAGAATTAATACAAAGAAAAAAGTAAAAATTAAATTTCTGCTATTTTTTCTTCTGGACTTTTCTGTTTTTTGTCTAAAATCATCTAGTTATTTTACTAAGAGTCGATTTAGCCAAAAAAACCGATCCTGGGAGCCCTTTTCTAGAAAATAATTTTTTTACCTTGATAGGGCAGAATTAATACAAAGAAAAAAGTAAAAATTAAAATTCTGCTAGTTTTTCTTCTGGACTTTTCTGTTTTTTATCTAAAATCATCTAGTTATTTTACTAAGAGTCGATTTAGCCAACAAAACCGATCAGGGGAGCCCTTTTCTAGAAAATAATTTTTTTACTTTGATAGGGCAGAATTAATACAAAGTAAAAAGTGAAAATTAAAATTCTGCTATTTTTTCTTCTGGACTTTTCTGTTTTTTGTCTAAAATCATCTAGTTATTTTACTAAGAGTCGATGTAGCCAAAAGAAACCGATCAGGGGAGCCCTTTTCTAGAAAATAATTTTTTTACCTTGATAGGGCAGAATTAATACAAAGAAAAAAGTAAAAATTAAAATTCTGCTATTTTTTCTTCTTGACTTTTCTGTTTTTTGTCTAAAATCATCTAGTTATTCTACTAAGAGTCGATTTAGCCAAAAAAACCGATCAGGGGAGCCCTTTTCTAGAAAATAATTTTTTTACCTTGATAGGGCAGAATTAATAGAAGGGAAAAAGTAAAAATTGAAATTCTGCTATTTTTTCTTCTGGACTTTTCTGTTTTTTGTCTAAAATCATCTAGTTATTCTACTAAGAGTCGATTTAGCCAAAAAAACCGATCAGGGGAGCAATTTTCTAGAAAATAATTTTTTTACCTTGATAGGGCAGAATTAATACAAGGGAAAAAGTAAAAATTGAAGCTCTGCTATTTTTTCTTCTGGATTCTCGATTTAGTCAAAAAGACCAATCTGGGCAGCCGTTTCCAGAAAAATAACAGTCAGGAAATAATTTTTTGAATTTTATTTTTATCAAAAATATCACAACCAGTACGTAAGCTTAAAACATTTTCGAAATTTGAAGAAATCACTCACGAAAAATTTCCTTTTGGGACATATCCCATCATTTTCGAAAAAAGCTCAACGTTTTATATAAAAAAAAATAAAAAAAACTTTTTATTTGCCTGATTCTGATTTTGTTTTGGACATTTTTCTATTTATTCCTCTAAAAAAAAAAAAAAAACAGGTGTGGTTCTCAAATCGCCGAGCAAAGTGGCGCCGCGAGGAGAAGTTACGGACCCAGCGACGTTCCGTTGACCATGTCGCCGGCGGGGCGAACAACAGCAGCACCGGAGGCACAGGAGCGAACAGTGGCGGCGGGGGTCCCAACGGAGGTCCCAGCAACAATGGAGGCAACGCGGCCGGTAACGGCGGCGCTTCGGCTGGCGGGGCGAATTCCGCGAGCCCTCCGATCCCAGCTGCCGCCCCCCGCATCCCCCTTAATTCAGGTTTCAATTCGATGTATTCGTCAATCCCCCAGCCAATCGCTACCATGGCGGAAAATTACAGGTGAGACGGGGGTCCTAGTAAATTATTTTTTATTTTATTTTTTAAGTGGCTGACTTTTATGTAATCCACCATTTTGTTTTGAACAGTTCGATGACCTCATCGCTTGGATCAATGACCTCATCATGCCTACAGCAGCGCGACAGCTACCCGTACATGTTTCATGATCCCTTGTCGCTGAGCTCCCCCTATGCAGCGCATCCCCGTACCCCTTGCAACCCGGCCGCTGCCCATCAACAGCCCCCACCACAGCATGCGGCGTACGGGGGTGGAGCGGCTGCTGCAACAAGTACAGGTAAAAAAGAAAATATGAATTTTCACCTTTTTATTTAAGGGGACTTTTCGTTTCATTTTTGGAAAAGGACTTCCTGTAATACATAGAGTAGAAATTATGACGGGATTCTATTCATAAGAATAAATGCTAGTAACTAAACCTCAAAAATATTTTATTTAATATATTTTTGTCATTTTATAAGAAAATTTCTGAAAAATCCAAGAAACAAAATTTTTTTGGGGGTAAACTACCTCTGTATAAAAAAACAGGGGTATAAAGCATAATATTTTTAAAGGTTTAGTTACTATTATTTTTTCATAACGAATCGAATATATTTTGTATTATTAGAAGTTTAAAAAATTTAGTTTCGAGAAAAATGCATACTACTGTGATCAAAAAGTAAAGCTAATTTCGAATTTAAATTGCGCGAGTACATCGATTCGAGCTAATCTTCTTGTTTTTAGGTTGGCAGCACTGTCACTCATATCTGTTTGGTTAGTTTCGTTGTGTTTTATGTGCAACTAAAGGTGAATTTTTCGATTTTTACAATGTGTGATTTTATTGTGCACAGAAGTTGCATTAAATTTTGTTTGCGGAATGAAATTTCTGCTGCAGAAACGTTTAGAATGTTGCAGAAGGCCTTCGGCGATCAGGTTTTGTCTGAAAGAAATGTTTACAAAAGGGATAGAAAGTTCAAAGAAGGTCGAGAAAGTTTTGAAGACAAAGAGCGTCCCGGACGACCATCAACATCAATCAATGAACAACATGTCAGTGAAATCAAAGATTTCGTGCTCAAAAATCCTCGGTTGATAATTAGAGATTTCATTTGCATCTGTCCAAACCATTTTGATAGAACATTTGTGCTTGAGAAGAGTCGCATCTCGATTGGTTCCAAAAACACTCAATTTCTTGCACTGCACTGCACTGGTTCTTCGAGACTTTTTCATCAAAAACTCGATGCATGTCGTTCTACAACCACCGTACTCGCCTGATTTAGATCCATAAGCTCAAAAGAGCGCTTCGGGGACACCGTTTTGAATCGACTGAAAGAAAAATCGAAGAAGGACCTGAAGGCCATTCCAATCATCGAGTTTCACAAGAGTTTCGAGGATTGGAAAAATCGCCGGCATAGGTGTATTATATCTGGCGGGGACTACTTTGAAGGGGATGGTATAGATTTGGAAGAATAAATAAAAAATTTTAAAGTTATAATTGGCTTTACTTTTTGATCACAGTAATAGTTTTCGAGTTACAGATGCGGCAGTTTAAAAAATGTAGTTACGAGAAAAACGCATATAAAACGCTTATAACTAATATATTACTAATAGGTATAACTTATTTGCGTGTACGAATTTCTTAAAATGGTTTTAGGACAGTATTTCTGTGTTGTTAAAGTTTTATGTAGAAAAGAAAAATAGAAAATGAAACGAGATCTCCCTTTGTTGTCCTAAATATAACATTTTAAAAATGTATTAATTATTTTTAGGTGTGATATCTGCCGGAGTATCTGTTCCAGTTCAAATCCCATCGCAGGCCACAGAGTTGGGCACGAATTATTGGCCGCGTTTACAGTGATCAACGTTATTCGGGCTTCCGAGCCAAATTTTGGCCAGCTGTGGATCACCGTCGGGAATGCAGGCCGTCGCTCCATCGTCTTCAGCGGGTGCGGGTAGTGCTGCATTATCGTCATCAATTGTTGGCCATAACGAGGAAGCCCATAATTAAGTTTTATTTTCGTTTAATTTGTTTAAGAAAAACGTCAAAGGGTAATAATCATTCCAATTTTTTATATTAGTTTTTTCTTCTGTTTTTTTGGAAATGTTTAAATTCAAGTAAAAAAATTTCAAAAAAAAAATCTAAAAACGAACTAAATATAGAGGCACAAGGGCAGAGAAATAAATTGAGAAAGACACAAGAAATAGAAAATGATTGTTATCATTTTTTTTATTAATTTTATTTTTATATATTATAATTTTCGAAATTTTTTAATCCACCCGCTTCACACAACTTTCATTAATTTTGTACCGTCCTGACAAATTAGAAAAATTAATTGTTTTATTTTTATTTTGATTTTCTAGTACTGTAAAATTAACTTATTTATTTATTTATTAATATTTTTTAGTATTGTAATTTTTGCAATTATAATTTCTCTTTTGTAATGATGCCTCCATTGCACCCCATACACCGAACGAAAAAGTGAATTTAAAAAAATATATATTATATATATACACATATATAAAAGAAACAACTACATGAAAAATGCAACAAAACAATAAAATTAAATGTCATTTGTAAATGTATAGATTAATTTGATAGTAACACGAAAAAGGAAAGTAAAGTAAGGTTTAAAAAAAGTGAAATTAAAAAAAAAGATCCATTTAGAAGGCGTAAGAGCAAACAAGAATTTTCTGAGCTTAAAAAAAAAAGAAAAAAAAGGAAAGAAAGTAAATAAAAGACATTACATTTATAATTATTTAAAAAGAAGATAGTAATAATAGTGAAAAAAGAAACACCTAAGAATTTCATAAACAAAAAAATGGCAATAAAGCATTCAGGCAAAGAAAAAGGGCAAACGAATTATTCATAAATTAGGACACGAACTGTTTGTAAATATTTTTGTGGAGTGTAATATGTCGAAAAAGAAATTTCTATTAGCATTTTCTCTAGCAATTCGAGAATATTTCCTCATTTCTTATGTCTCGTATTCAATTTTTGAATTTTTTCTCCTAGGTAATTTAATTTTTGATCCGTCGTAATATTTTTTTTCCACCTGGAAAAACAAAAATAATACAAATTGAACTCCGCGTATTCCAGTGCTAGTGAAAATGTTAATAATTAAAAAAAAAACAAAATAAATTATTAAAAAATGAAAACGTAAAAAAAAAAACAAAACAAACAAAATGAATTACAACAATAAGAGAAGAGAACAGCAAAGAGCCAACCGTTTTTTGTGTGAACATATTTATTAATTATATTAGTGATAGTTTTAAAGAGTTTAGAATTTACCTACTAAGCATTTTAGATTAAGGATAAAGAAAAAATAAGATATAAAATGGAAAAAAAAATTAATTTAATTATATATATATATATTTTAAAAAACAAAAACAACAAAAAATGTCGTTGAAAATATGTGAATCACATAAGCACACACTCACTCACATCAAGCAATTTAAAGCTTATTTTACCAGAAAAAACAAACGTCGTACATCTCTATTTCCTTAAAAGTGAAAAATTAAAGAAATAATTAAATAAAATTATATACCAGTAAGGAGGAAATGCAAAGAGAGAACGTGGACACTTATTTTAAGGCGTCACTTCACAGAAGATAGTCACATAAGATTATAAAAGAAATGAAGAAGAAAAAGAAATTTACGTACAATTTACATGTGTTGTTCTTCAGAATTTTCGCTTTGTTAAAAAATAAAAATAAAAGAATGTCTAAAACATAAGGGAAAATAACCAGAAAAAATATTAAAAACATAAAAATTATGAGGTTTATTTAAAATAAAAATCAATTTTATTTAAATTCACATACATTCGCCGTGGCAGTTAATTTGAAAATAATTTGACTAGCGTAAATTTTTGACTTGCTCCTTAAAGGTACGGACACACCAAAAGCGAAGCGAGCATAGCGAAGCGAACAATTTTAAAATTTGGGAACATTCTGTCACAGTAGACGCCTCGCTCATGTCGCGTTCTATTCGAACACTTCAATTAATTTGTACGGCACCCAAATTTTAAAAATGCTCGCTTCGCTTTTGGTGTGTCCGTACCTTAAATTTCTTATTTAAAAAAAAAAACCACTACAATTATTTGTCTAATTTATAATTTGGAGAAAAAAGAACAATTTATAGAAAAGGGAACGACATGATTTTGTGCGTAGAAAGAAGAAGAAAACATGTTCAATTAAATTAAATATAATAATAAAATTCAATTTTTTGTGTTTAAACGAAATATTAAAAAATTGTACTTAAAAACGAATAAATGAAAATTTTAGTATAAAAAATAAATTAAAACAATAAAACAAAATGCAGAGGTTTATTTAAAAATGCACCAACAAAATTTCTCAGTTCGTAAAAAATTTATTTTCCTCAAAAAATAAAAATTAAAATAAAACAAAAAATTTAAAAAAAAACCAAAAGTTCAAAAAAAAACAACAACCAGCAAACACATTTAAAATGCCCCTGCACCCCACGTAATGTTTGCAAGTTAAATTTTCAATTAAAGTATTTTTTTTTTGTACACTATATAGATTTAAAATTAAAAAAAAAATTAAATTGAATCAAAGCAATAAAATATTTTTGAGGACTTTTAAAAATAATATAAAACGGAAATAAATCAAAATAGTCAGAATTGGGGGGGAAAGAATACAAGTTTTATTTCTCATTCATTTTCCACAGGAGATTAGAAAAAATTTATTTCGCTTTTCTTTATTTTGTAGACTAGAAACTGTACCAATTTTAGAAAAGTAAGGAGGTAAAAACAAAAAACCACAGTAAAAAAGCAATACGATGAAAGGTGAATTAAAATTAAAAATTATCACTATAACAAATTTAAAAAAACAAAACCACATCAATAAAAATAAGAACGCCAAAAAAACAAACAACACAATTTAATTCGGAATTTTTAACACGAAATTTTGATTTTTATATTTCACGTCCCTGCCCGTCTCGCCTATGCCAAAAAAAAAAAACAAGAAAATGAAAAATATATAAAGACAAAATTTAAAAAAATAATGAAATCGTTAAAAAGGCGGGAACCGCGGGGATTTAATTCTCTTCTTAAAAAAAAAAAAAAACCTATCTGTAAGAAAAACAAAATGTTAAGTATAAAATAGAGGAGAAAACAACACAAAACTTTAATTTTACGGATATATTTAAATAAAAAAAAAATATATTTCAGAGGTAAATGAAGAAAAAATAGAGTATTAGGGATTAAAAAAAAAAAAAAAACGTGCAGCAAACAGGAATACGCAAGATTATTATTAATAATTTAAAAAAAAAAAAATAAAAAATGCAAGAATTTATTGAAAATGGGATAAGATTGTATGTGTAGTTTGTGCAAAAATTAAAGGTCTTATAAATAAAATGTCAAAAAACCTAAATATTCACGTCTTTTCATTTCAAATGTTCTCCCCTTTTCAGCCACTAGTATTCCACAACAACATAAATTGCATCGTTTTCCAGTCCAGCAATAAAACAAGTAAAATACGTTAACGGCTCAAATTAATCAACCTGGGGTCATATTTAAAAATTAAAGCTCTAGCTGCAGCCGTGCCCCAGTTTTTGCAGATTACCGTTTTTCTATGTGCAATTTTCAGCTGACCTGCAAAAAGTATCATGTATTTATTATATATCCAAAAATATATCGTTAAAACATTAAAATATTCCATGCAGTGTTTTCTTTAAATGAATTCCCAAAAATCACCTTATTTTCAGGCGGTCAGACTAGTGGTGGCCCTTTTCAAGGTAAGGGCGGCTTTACGAAATTCCAAGAGAAATCGCCGGGCAGTTGCCACGGAATTCCCCAACCACAGCGTCTAAAATAGAAGGAGAAAAAATATTGGTAACAGGAGCCCATGAATCCGAAAAAACCAGCAAGCAAAAATCTCGCCCTGCTGCAGTTTCTGGGCCCCTGTTCGATTTTGTCGTTTTCGCCGCGCTTCTGCAAAATCTCGAAAATCTCGGAAATCTCGGAAATCGAACAGGAGCCCAGAAACAGCAGCAGGAAAACGAAAATGTCCCATTCGTTGAAGTGGTTCATGTCTTCGCTAAAACTTCCCACCCAATCGGCGAGCCAATTCCCCTTTTTAGTACTATCTCAGCTGTGTTTGTGACAATCTGAAAAACGAGAACAATTCATATTTTGATGATGGCGGCCTATGAAAATATGAATCGCCAAAAGCATGATGTAGCCTTTTTCTCGCCAGGAGTTCGAAATTTAGCAGCAAGAATTTCCAAGCATTTATAGAAATTTCAAGCGATCTTTATGGGAGGAGGAAAAAAGGGCCAATATAAAAGAAAAAACATTTCACAAACTTCATTTAATTTTTATTCTTCCAATAAATAAATCTAAAATTAAAAATTCTAATATTCCCTTCCAAAAGTTGCTCCTTGTCGCACTGATTAAATTTCGCTGATCTTATTTTCTTCAATTTATGACCGTGGGGAAGGCGACTGTCTTCTATTGTTGTAAAATGCGAATTTCCTGATTCCTACAATTCCATTTTTGTTAATTTGCTGTCCACTTGTCTGACAACTGCAGATAAAATGGCAGCTGAAAATCCATTTAAAAAACCTCATGTACAACCGTCTCTATTACTCTCGTTATTAATTCTAGTGAAATTTTATCGTCCCCTTTCAATTTTTCTCTTTTACTACGCTTCAAAACAAATACTAACGTTTTTAGTATACCTATACTTATGCACTGTCGCCATTGACTATACTCCTTTCATTCCGACTACTTAAACGAACTGGAGGGAAATTCTATCTTCATTTCACTCACTTCTCTCAAATTTCTTACTCTCTAACTGTATAATAATAATGTTCGTAAAAGATCGGCTCGGACTCGGCTCACGAGCAATTATTGATTTGTCCCGATTAGCTGATCCGAATTAAATTTACTTGCCTGCTGCAATTTCTGGGCCCCTGATGCTCCTGGTCGATTTTTAGCGCCTTCGCCAAAAGAAAAAAAATAACAGAATTTAAATTTTTGCATTTTCCCTTGTAAAAAAATTATTTTCTAGAAAAGGGTTCCCCAGATCGGTTTTTTTGGCTAAATCGCCTCTTAGTAAAATAACTAGGTGATTTTAGACAAAAAACAGAAAAGTCCGGAAGAAAAAATAGCAGAATAACAATTTTTACTTTTTTCCTTGTATTAATTCTGCCCTATCAAGGTAAAAAAATTATTTTCTAGAAAAGGGCTCCCCGGATAGGTTTTTTTGGCTAAATCGACTCTTAGTAAAATAACTAGGTGATTTTAGACAAAAAACAGAAAAGTCCAGAAGAACAATTGCAGAATTTCAATTTTTACTTTTTCCCTTGTATTAATTCTGCCCTATCAAGGTAAAAAAATTATTTTCTAGAAAAGGGCTCCCCGGATAGGTTTTTTTGGCTAAATCGACTCTTAGTAAAATAACTAGACGATTTTAGACAAAAAACAGAAAAGTCCAGAAGAAAAAATAGCAGAATTTCAATTTTTACTTTTCCCTTGTATTAATTCTGCCCTATCAAGGTAAAAAAATTATTTTCTAGAAAAGGGCTCCCCGGATAGGTTTTTTTGGCTAAATCGACTCTTAGTAAAATAACTAGGTGATTTTAGACAAAAAAAAGGAAAGTCCAGAAGAAAAAATAGCAGAATTTCAATTTTTACTTTTTCCCTTGTATTAATTCTGCCCTATCAAGGTAAAAAAATTATTTTCTAGAAAAGGGCTCCCCGGATAGGTTTTTTTGGCTAAATCGACTCTTAGTAAAATAACTAGGTGATTTTAGACAAAAAACAGAAAAGTCCAGAAGAAAAAATAGCAGAATAACAATTTTTACTTTTTCCCTTGTATTAATTCTGCCCTATCAAGGTAAAAAAATTATTTTCTAGAAAAGGGCTCCCCGGATAGGTTTTTTTGGCTAAATCGACTCTTAGTAAAATAACTAGGTGATTTTAGACAAAAAACAGAAAAGTCCAGAAGAAAAAATAGCAGAATAACAATTTTTACTTTTTCCCTTGTATTAATTCTGCCCTATCAAGGTAAAAAAATTATTTTCTAGAAAAGGGCTCCCCGGATAGGTTTTTTTGGCTAAATCGACTCTTAGTAAAATAACTAGACGATTTTAGACAAAAAACAGAAAAGTCCAGAAGAAAAAATAGCAGAATTTCAATTTTTACTTTTTCCCTTGTATTAATTCTGCCCTATCAAGGTAAAAAAATTATTTTCTAGAAAAGGGCTCCCCGGATAGGTTTTTTTGGCTAAATCGACTCTTAGTAAAATAACTAGGTGATTTTAGACAAAAAACAGAAAAGTCCAGAAGAAAAAATAGCAGAATTTCAATTTTTACTTTTTCCCTTGTATTAATTCTGCCCTATCAAGGTAAAAAAATTATTTTCTAGAAAAGGGCTCCCCGGATAGGTTTTTTTGGCTAAATCGACTCTTAGTAAAATAACTAGGTGATTTTAGACAAAAAACAGAAAAGTCCAGAAGAAAAAATAGCAGAATAACAATTTTTACTTTTTCCCTTGTATTAATTCTGCCCTATCAAGGTAAAAAAATTATTTTCTAGAAAAGGGCTCCCCGGATAGGTTTTTTTGGCTAAATCGACTCTTAGTAAAATAACTAGACGATTTTAGACAAAAAACAGAAAAGTCCAGAAGAAAAAATAGCAGAATTTCAATTTTTACTTTTTCCCTTGTATTAATTCTGCCCTATCAAGGTAAAAAAATTATTTTCTAGAAAAGGGCTCCCCGGATAGGTTTTTTTGGCTAAATCGACTCTTAGTAAAATAACTAGGTGATTTTAGACAAAAAACAGAAAAGTCCAGAAGAAAAAATAGCAGAATAACAATTTTTACTTTTTCCCTTGTATTAATTCTGCCCTATCAAGGTAAAAAAATTATTTTCTAGAAAAGGGCTCCCCGGATAGGTTTTTTTGGCTAAATCGACTCTTAGTAAAATAACTAGACGATTTTAGACAAAAAACAGAAAAGTCCAGAAGAAAAAATAGCAGAATTTCAATTTTTACTTTTTCCCTTGTATTAATTCTGCCCTATCAAGGTAAAAAAATTATTTTCTAGAAAAGGGCTCCCCGGATAGGTTTTTTTGGCTAAATCGACTCTTAGTAAAATAACTAGGTGATTTTAGACAAAAAACAGAAAAGTCCAGAAGAAAAAATAGCAGAATTTCAATTTTTACTTTTTCCCTTGTATTAATTCTGCCCTATCAAGGTAAAAAAATTATTTTCTAGAAAAGGGCTCCCCGGATAGGTTTTTTTGGCTAAATCGACTCTTAGTAAAATAACTATGTGATTTTAGACAAAAAACAGAAAAGTCCAGAAGAAAAAATAGCAGAATTTCAATTTTTACTTTTTCCCTTGTATTAATTCTGCCCTATCAAGGTAAAAAAATTATTTTCTAGAAAAGGGCTCCCCGGATAGGTTTTTTTGGCTAAATCGACTCTTAGTAAAATAACTAGGTGATTTTAGACAAAAAACAGAAAAGTCCAGAAGAAAAAATAGCAGAATAACAATTTTTACTTTTTCCCTTGTATTAATTCTGCCCTATCAAGGTAAAAAAATTATTTTCTAGAAAAGGGCTCCCCGGATAGGTTTTTTTGGCTAAATCGACTCTTAGTAAAATAACTAGACGATTTTAGACAAAAAACAGAAAAGTCCAGAAGAAAAAATAGCAGAATTTCAATTTTTACTTTTTCCCTTGTATTAATTCTGCCCTATCAAGGTAAAAAAATTATTTTCTAGAAAAGGGCTCCCCGGATAGGTTTTTTTGGCTAAATCGACTCTTAGTAAAATAACTAGGTGATTTTAGACAAAAAACAGAAAAGTCCAGAAGAAAAAATAGCAGAATAACAATTTTTACTTTTTCCCTTGTATTAATTCTGCCCTATCAAGGTAAAAAAATTATTTTCTAGAAAAGGGCTCCCCGGATAGGTTTTTTTGGCTAAATCGACTCTTAGTAAAATAACTAGGTGATTTTAGACAAAAAACAGAAAAGTCCAGAAGAAAAAATAGCAGAATTTCAATTTTTACTTTTTCCCTTGTATTAATTCTGCCCTATCAAGGTAAAAAAATTATTTTCTAGAAAAGGGCTCCCCGGATAGGTTTTTTTGGCTAAATCGACTCTTAGTAAAATAACTAGACGATTTTAGACAAAAAACAGAAAAGTCCAGAAGAAAAAATAGCAGAATTTCAATTTTTACTTTTTCCCTTGTATTAATTCTGCCCTATCAAGGTAAAAAAATTATTTTCTAGAAAAGGGCTCCCCGGATAGGTTTTTTTGGCTAAATCGACTCTTAGTAAAATAACTAGACGATTTTAGACAAAAAACAGAAAAGTCCAGAAGAAAAAATAGCAGAATTTCAATTTTTACTTTTTCCCTTGTATTAATTCTGCCCTATCAAGGTAAAAAAATTATTTTCTAGAAAAGGGCTCCCCGGATAGGTTTTTTTGGCTAAATCGACTCTTAGTAAAATAACTAGACGATTTTAGACAAAAAACAGAAAAGTCCAGAAGAAAAAATAGCAGAATAACAATTTTTACTTTTTTCCTTGTATTAATTCTGCCCTATCAAGGTAAAAAAATTATTTTCTAGAAAAGGGCTCCCCGGATAGGTTTTTTTGGCTAAATCGACTCTTAGTAAAATAACTAGGTGATTTTAGACAAAAAACAGAAAAGTCCAGAAGAAAAAATAGCAGAATTTCAATTTTTACTTTTTCCCTTGTATTAATTCTGCCCTATCAAGGTAAAAAAATTATTTTCTAGAAAAGGGCTCCCCGGATAGGTTTTTTTGGCTAAATCGACTCTTAGTAAAATAACTAGACGATTTTAGACAAAAAACAGAAAAGTCCAGAAGAAAAAATAGCAGAATTTCAATTTTTACTTTTTCCCTTGTATTAATTCTGCCCTATCAAGGTAAAAAAATTATTTTCTAGAAAAGGGCTCCCCGGATAGGTTTTTTTGGCTAAATCGACTCTTAGTAAAATAACTAGGTGATTTTAGACAAAAAACAGAAAAGTCCAGAAGAAAAAATAGCAGAATTTCAATTTTTACTTTTTCCCTTGTATTAATTCTGCCCTATCAAGGTAAAAAAATTATTTTCTAGAAAAGGGCTCCCCGGATAGGTTTTTTTGGCTAAATCGACTCTTAGTAAAATAACTAGACGATTTTAGACAAAAAACAGAAAAGTCCAGAAGAAAAAATAGCAGAATTTCAATTTTTACTTTTTCCCTTGTATTAATTCTGCCCTATCAAGGTAAAAAAATTATTTTCTAGAAAAGGGCTCCCCGGATAGGTTTTTTTGGCTAAATCGACTCTTAGTAAAATAACTAGGTGATTTTAGACAAAAAACAGAAAAGTCCAGAAGAAAAAATAGCAGAATTTCAATTTTTACTTTTTCCCTTGTATTAATTCTGCCCTATCAAGGTAAAAAAATTATTTTCTAGAAAAGGGCTCCCCGGATAGGTTTTTTTGGCTAAATCGACTCTTAGTAAAATAACTAGACGATTTTAGACAAAAAACAGAAAAGTCCAGAAGAAAAAATAGCAGAATTTCAATTTTTACTTTTTCCCTTGTATTAATTCTGCCCTATCAAGGTAAAAAAATTATTTTCTAGAAAAGGGCTCCCCGGATAGGTTTTTTTGGCTAAATCGACTCTTAGTAAAATAACTAGGTGATTTTAGACAAAAAACAGAAAAGTCCAGAAGAAAAAATAGCAGAATTTCAATTTTTACTTTTTCCCTTGTATTAATTCTGCCCTATCAAGGTAAAAAAATTATTTTCTAGAAAAGGGCTCCCCGGATAGGTTTTTTTGGCTAAATCGACTCTTAGTAAAATAACTAGACGATTTTAGACAAAAAACAGAAAAGTCCAGAAGAAAAAATAGCAGAATTTCAATTTTTACTTTTTCCCTTGTATTAATTCTGCCCTATCAAGGTAAAAAAATTATTTTCTAGAAAAGGGCTCCCCGGATAGGTTTTTTTGGCTAAATCGACTCTTAGTAAAATAACTAGGTGATTTTAGACAAAAAACAGAAAAGTCCAGAAGAAAAAATAGCAGAATTTCAATTTTTACTTTTTCCCTTGTATTAATTCTGCCCTATCAAGGTAAAAAAATTATTTTCTAGAAAAGGGCTCCCCGGATAGGTTTTTTTGGCTAAATCGACTCTTAGTAAAATAACTAGGTGATTTTAGACAAAAAACAGAAAAGTCCAGAAGAAAAAATAGCAGAATTTCAATTTTTACTTTTTCCCTTGTATTAATTCTGCCCTATCAAGGTAAAAAAATTATTTTCTAGAAAAGGGCTCCCCGGATAGGTTTTTTTGGCTAAATCGACTCTTAGTAAAATAACTAGGTGATTTTAGACAAAAAACAGAAAAGTCCAGAAGAAAAAATAGCAGAATTTCAATTTTTACTTTTTCCCTTGTATTAATTCTGCCCTATCAAGGTAAAAAAATTATTTTCTAGAAAAGGGCTCCCCGGATAGGTTTTTTTGGCTAAATCGACTCTTAGTAAAATAACTAGGTGATTTTAGACAAAAAACAGAAAAGTCCAGAAGAAAAAATAGCAGAATAACAATTTTTACTTTTTCCCTTGTATTAATTCTGCCCTATCAAGGTAAAAAAATTATTTTCTAGAAAAGGGCTCCCCGGATAGGTTTTTTTGGCTAAATCGACTCTTAGTAAAATAACTAGGTGATTTTAGACAAAAAACAGAAAAGTCCAGAAGAAAAAATAGCAGAATTTCAATTTTTACTTTTTCCCTTGTATTAATTCTGCCCTATCAAGGTAAAAAAATTATTTTCTAGAAAAGGGCTCCCCGGATAGGTTTTTTTGGCTAAATCGACTCTTAGTAAAATAACTAGGTGATTTTAGACAAAAAACAGAAAAGTCCAGAAGAAAAAATAGCAGAATAACAATTTTTACTTTTTCCCTTGTATTAATTCTGCCCTATCAAGGTAAAAAAATTATTTTCTAGAAAAGGGCTCCCCGGATAGGTTTTTTTGGCTAAATCGACTCTTAGTAAAATAACTAGACGATTTTAGACAAAAAACAGAAAAGTCCAGAAGAAAAAATAGCAGAATTTCAATTTTTACTTTTTCCCTTGTATTAATTCTGCCCTATCAAGGTAAAAAAATTATTTTCTAGAAAAGGGCTCCCCGGATAGGTTTTTTTGGCTAAATCGACTCTTAGTAAAATAACTAGGTGATTTTAGACAAAAAACAGAAAAGTCCAGAAGAAAAAATAGCAGAATAACAATTTTTACTTTTTCCCTTGTATTAATTCTGCCCTATCAAGGTAAAAAAATTATTTTCTAGAAAAGGGCTCCCCGGATAGGTTTTTTTGGCTAAATCGACTCTTAGTAAAATAACTAGACGATTTTAGACAAAAAACAGAAAAGTCCAGAAGAAAAAATAGCAGAATTTCAATTTTTACTTTTTCCCTTGTATTAATTCTGCCCTATCAAGGTAAAAAAATTATTTTCTAGAAAAGGGCTCCCCGGATAGGTTTTTTTGGCTAAATCGACTCTTAGTAAAATAACTAGACGATTTTAGACAAAAAACAGAAAAGTCCAGAAGAAAAAATAGCAGAATTTCAATTTTTACTTTTTCCCTTGTATTAATTCTGCCCTATCAAGGTAAAAAAATTATTTTCTAGAAAAGGGCTCCCCGGATAGGTTTTTTTGGCTAAATCGACTCTTAGTAAAATAACTAGGTGATTTTAGACAAAAAACAGAAAAGTCCAGAAGAAAAAATAGCAGAATTTCAATTTTTACTTTTTCCCTTGTATTAATTCTGCCCTATCAAGGTAAAAAAATTATTTTCTAGAAAAGGGCTCCCCGGATAGGTTTTTTTGGCTAAATCGACTCTTAGTAAAATAACTAGATGATTTTAGACAAAAAACAGAAAAGTCCAGAAGAAAAAATAGCAGAATTTCAATTTTTACTTTTTCCCTTGTATTAATTCTGCCCTATCAAGGTAAAAAAATTATTTTCTAGAAAAGGGCTCCCCGGATAGGTTTTTTTGGCTAAATCGACTCTTAGTAAAATAACTAGGTGATTTTAGACAAAAAACAGAAAAAACCAGAAGAAAAAATAGCAGAATAACAATTTTTACTTTTTCCCTTGTATTAATTCTGCCCTATCAAGGTAAAAAAATTATTTTCTAGAAAAGGGCTCCCCGGATAGGTTTTTTTGGCTAAATCGACTCTTAGTAAAATAACTAGACGATTTTAGACAAAAAACAGAAAAGTCCAGAAGAAAAAATAGCAGAATTTCAATTTTTACTTTTTCCCTTGTATTAATTCTGCCCTATCAAGGTAAAAAAATTATTTTCTAGAAAAGGGCTCCCCGGATAGGTTTTTTTGGCTAAATCGACTCTTAGTAAAATAACTAGGTGATTTTAGACAAAAAACAGAAAAGTCCAGAAGAAAAAATAGCAGAATAACAATTTTTACTTTTTCCCTTGTATTAATTCTGCCCTATCAAGGTAAAAAAATTATTTTCTAGAAAAGGGCTCCCCGGATAGGTTTTTTTGGCTAAATCGACTCTTAGTAAAATAACTAGATGATTTTAGACAAAAAACAGAAAAGTCCAGAAGAAAAAATAGCAGAATTTCAATTTTTACTTTTTCCCTTGTATTAATTCTGCCCTATCAAGGTAAAAAAATTATTTTCTAGAAAAGGGCTCCCCGGATAGGTTTTTTTGGCTAAATCGACTCTTAGTAAAATAACTAGGTGATTTTAGACAAAAAACAGAAAAGTCCAGAAGAAAAAATAGCAGAATAACAATTTTTACTTTTTCCCTTGTATTAATTCTGCCCTATCAAGGTAAAAAAATTATTTTCTAGAAAAGGGCTCCCCGGATAGGTTTTTTTGGCTAAATCGACTCTTAGTAAAATAACTAGACGATTGTAGGCAAAAAACAGAAAAGTCCAGAAGAAAAAATAGCAGAATTTCAATTTTTACTTTTTCCCTTGTATTAATTCTGCCCTATCAAGGTAAAAAAATTATTTTCTAGAAAAGGGCTCCCCGGATAGGTTTTTTTGGCTAAATCGACTCTTAGTAAAATAACTAGGTGATTTTAGACAAAAAACAGAAAAGTCCAGAAGAAAAAATAGCAGAATAACAATTTTTACTTTTTCCCTTGTATTAATTCTGCCCTATCAAGGTAAAAAAATTATTTTCTAGAAAAGGGCTCCCCGGATAGGTTTTTTTGGCTAAATCGACTCTTAGTAAAATAACTAGACGATTTTAGACAAAAAACAGAAAAGTCCAGAAGAAAAAATAGCAGAATATCAATTTTTACTTTTTCCCTTGTATTAATTCTGCCCTATCAAGGTAAAAAAATTATTTTCTAGAAAAGGGCTCCCCGGATAGGTTTTTTTGGCTAAATCGACTCTTAGTAAAATAACTAGGTGATTTTAGACAAAAAACAGAAAAGTCCAGAAGAAAAAATAGCAGAATTTCAATTTTTACTTTTTCCCTTGTATTAATTCTGCCCTATCAAGGTAAAAAAATTATTTTCTAGAAAAGGGCTCCCCGGATAGGTTTTTTTGGCTAAATCGACTCTTAGTAAAATAACTAGATGATTTTAGACAAAAAACAGAAAAGTCCAGAAGAAAAAATAGCAGAATTTCAATTTTTACTTTTTCCCTTGTATTAATTCTGCCCTATCAAGGTAAAAAAATTATTTTCTAGAAAAGGGCTCCCCGGATAGGTTTTTTTGGCTAAATCGACTCTTAGTAAAATAACTAGGTGATTTTAGACAAAAAACAGAAAAGTCCAGAAGAAAAAATAGCAGAATAACAATTTTTACTTTTTCCCTTGTATTAATTCTGCCCTATCAAGGTAAAAAAATTATTTTCTAGAAAAGGGCTCCCCGGATAGGTTTTTTTGGCTAAATCGACTCTTAGTAAAATAACTAGGTGATTTTAGACAAAAAACAGAAAAGTCCAGAAGAAAAAATAGCAGAATAACAATTTTTACTTTTGCCCTTGTATTAATTCTGCCCTATCAAGGTAAAAAAATTATTTTCTAGAAAAGGGCTCCCCGGATAGGTTTTTTTGGCTAAATCGACTCTTAGTAAAATAACTAGGTGATTTTAGACAAAAAACAGAAAAGTCCAGAAGAACAATTGCAGAATTTCAATTTTTACTTTTTCCCTTGTATTAATTCTGCCCTATCAAGGTAAAAAAATTATTTTCTAGAAAAGGGCTCCCCGGATAGGTTTTTTTGGCTAAATCGACTCTTAGTAAAATAACTAGACGATTTTAGACAAAAAACAGAAAAGTCCAGAAGAAAAAATAGCAGAATTTCAATTTTTACTTTTCCCTTGTATTAATTCTGCCCTATCAAGGTAAAAAAATTATTTTCTAGAAAAGGGCTCCCCGGATAGGTTTTTTTGGCTAAATCGACTCTTAGTAAAATAACTAGGTGATTTTAGACAAAAAACAGAAAAGTCCAGAAGAAAAAATAGCAGAATTTCAATTTTTACTTTTTCCCTTGTATTAATTCTGCCCTATCAAGGTAAAAAAATTATTTTCTAGAAAAGGGCTCCCCGGATAGGTTTTTTTGGCTAAATCGACTCTTAGTAAAATAACTAGGTGATTTTAGACAAAAAACAGAAAAGTCCAGAAGAAAAAATAGCAGAATTTCAATTTTTACTTTTCCCTTGTATTAATTCTGCCCTATCAAGGTAAAAAAATTATTTTCTAGAAAAGGGCTCCCCGGATAGGTTTTTTTGGCTAAATCGACTCTTAGTAAAATAACTAGGTGATTTTAGACAAAAAACAGAAAAGTCCAGAAGAAAAAATAGCAGAATTTCAATTTTTACTTTTTCCCTTGTATTAATTCTGCCCTATCAAGGTAAAAAAATTATTTTCTAGAAAAGGGCTCCCCGGATAGGTTTTTTTGGCTAAATCGACTCTTAGTAAAATAACTAGGTGATTTTAGACAAAAAACAGAAAAGTCCAGAAGAAAAAATAGCAGAATTTCAATTTTTACTTTTTCCCTTGTATTAATTCTGCCCTATCAAGGTAAAAAAATTATTTTCTAGAAAAGGGCTCCCCGGATAGGTTTTTTTGGCTAAATCGACTCTTAGTAAAATAACTAGGTGATTTTAGACAAAAAACAGAGAAGTCCAGAAGAAAAAATAGCAGAATAACAATTTTTACTTTTTCCCTTGTATTAATTCTGCCCTATCAAGGTAAAAAAATTATTTTCTAGAAAAGGGCTCCCCGGATAGGTTTTTTTGGCTAAATCGACTCTTAGTAAAATAACTAGGTGATTTTAGACAAAAAACAGAAAAGTCCAGAAGAACAATTGCAGAATTTCAATTTTTACTTTTTCCCTTGTATTAATTCTGCCCTATCAAGGTAAAAAAATTATTTTCTAGAAAAGGGCTCCCCGGATAGGTTTTTTTGGCTAAATCGACTCTTAGTAAAATAACTAGACGATTTTAGACAAAAAACAGAAAAGTCCAGAAGAAAAAATAGCAGAATTTCAATTTTTACTTTTCCCTTGTATTAATTCTGCCCTATCAAGGTAAAAAAATTATTTTCTAGAAAAGGGCTCCCCGGATAGGTTTTTTTGGCTAAATCGACTCTTAGTAAAATAACTAGGTGATTTTAGACAAAAAACAGAAAAGTCCAGAAGAAAAAATAGCAGAATAACAATTTTTACTTTTTCCCTTGTATTAATTCTGCCCTATCAAGGTAAAAAAATTATTTTCTAGAAAAGGGTTCCCCAGATCGGTTTTTTTGGCTAAATCGACTCTTAGTAAAATAACTAGGTGATTTTAGACAAAAAACAGAAAAGTCCGGAAGAAAAAATAGCAGAATAACAATTTTTACTTTTTCCTTGTATTAATTCTGCCCTATCAAGGTAAAAAAATTATTTTCTAGAAAAGGGCTCCCCGGATAGGTTTTTTTGGCTAAATCGACTCTTAGTAAAATAACTAGGTGATTTTAGACAAAAAACAGAAAAGTCCAGAAGAAAAAATAGCAGAATTTCAATTTTTACTTTTCCCTTGTATTAATTCTGCCCTATCAAGGTAAAAAAATTATTTTCTAGAAAAGGGCTCCCCGGATAGGTTTTTTTGGCTAAATCGACTCTTAGTAAAATAACTAGGTGATTTTAGACAAAAAACAGAAAAGTCCAGAAGAAAAAATAGCAGAATTTCAATTTTTACTTTTTCCCTTGTATTAATTCTGCCCTATCAAGGTAAAAAAATTATTTTCTAGAAAAGGGCTCCCCGGATAGGTTTTTTTGGCTAAATCGACTCTTAGTAAAATAACTAGGTGATTTTAGACAAAAAACAGAAAAGTCCAGAAGAAAAAATAGCAGAATTTCAATTTTTACTTTTCCCTTGTATTAATTCTGCCCTATCAAGGTAAAAAAATTATTTTCTAGAAAAGGGCTCCCCGGATAGGTTTTTTTGGCTAAATCGACTCTTAGTAAAATAACTAGGTGATTTTAGACAAAAAACAGAAAAGTCCAGAAGAAAAAATAGCAGAATTTCAATTTTTACTTTTCCCTTGTATTAATTCTGCCCTATCAAGGTAAAAAAATTATTTTCTAGAAAAGGGCTCCCCGGATAGGTTTTTTTGGCTAAATCGACTCTTAGTAAAATAACTAGGTGATTTTAGACAAAAAACAGAAAAGTCCAGAAGAAAAAATAGCAGAATTTCAATTTTTACTTTTCCCTTGTATTAATTCTGCCCTATCAAGGTAAAAAAATTATTTTCTAGAAAAGGGCTCCCCGGATAGGTTTTTTTGGCTAAATCGACTCTTAGTAAAATAACTAGGTGATTTTAGACAAAAAACAGAAAAGTCCAGAAGAAAAAATAGCAGAATAACAATTTTTACTTTTTCCCTTGTATTAATTCTGCCCTATCAAGGTAAAAAAATTATTTTCTAGAAAAGGGTTCCCCAGATCGGTTTTTTTGGCTAAATCGACTCTTAGTAAAATAACTAGGTGATTTTAGACAAAAAACAGAAAAGTCCGGAAGAAAAAATAGCAGAATAACAATTTTTACTTTTTTCCTTGTATTAATTCTGCCCTATCAAGGTAAAAAAATTATTTTCTAGAAAAGGGCTCCCCGGATAGGTTTTTTTGGCTAAATCGACTCTTAGTAAAATAACTAGGTGATTTTAGACAAAAAACAGAAAAGTCCAGAAGAAAAAATAGCAGAATTTCAATTTTTACTTTTCCCTTGTATTAATTCTGCCCTATCAAGGTAAAAAAATTATTTTCTAGAAAAGGGCTCCCCGGATAGGTTTTTTTGGCTAAATCGACTCTTAGTAAAATAACTAGGTGATTTTAGACAAAAAACAGAAAAGTCCGGAAGAAAAAATAGCAGAATAACAATTTTTACTTTTTTCCTTGTATTAATTCTGCCCTATCAAGGTAAAAAAATTATTTTCTAGAAAAGGGCTCCCCGGATAGGTTTTTTTGGCTAAATCGACTCTTAGTAAAATAACTAGGTGATTTTAGACAAAAAACAGAAAAGTCCAGAAGAACAATTGCAGAATTTCAATTTTTACTTTTTCCCTTGTATTAATTCTGCCCTATCAAGGTAAAAAAATTATTTTCTAGAAAAGGGCTCCCCGGATAGGTTTTTTTGGCTAAATCGACTCTTAGTAAAATAACTAGACGATTTTAGACAAAAAACAGAAAAGTCCAGAAGAAAAAATAGCAGAATTTCAATTTTTACTTTTCCCTTGTATTAATTCTGCCCTATCAAGGTAAAAAAATTATTTTCTAGAAAAGGGCTCCCCGGATAGGTTTTTTTGGCTAAATCGACTCTTAGTAAAATAACTAGGTGATTTTAGACAAAAAACAGAAAAGTCCAGAAGAAAAAATAGCAGAATTTCAATTTTTACTTTTTCCCTTGTATTAATTCTGCCCTATCAAGGTAAAAAAATTATTTTCTAGAAAAGGGCTCCCCGGATAGGTTTTTTTGGCTAAATCGACTCTTAGTAAAATAACTAGGTGATTTTAGACAAAAAACAGAAAAGTCCAGAAGAAAAAATAGCAGAATAACAATTTTTACTTTTTCCCTTGTATTAATTCTGCCCTATCAAGGTAAAAAAATTATTTTCTAGAAAAGGGCTCCCCGGATAGGTTTTTTTGGCTAAATCGACTCTTAGTAAAATAACTAGGTGATTTTAGACAAAAAACAGAAAAGTCCAGAAGAAAAAATAGCAGAATTTCAATTTTTACTTTTTCCCTTGTATTAATTCTGCCCTATCAAGGTAAAAAAATTATTTTCTAGAAAAGGGCTCCCCGGATAGGTTTTTTTGGCTAAATCGACTCTTAGTAAAATAACTAGGTGATTTTAGACAAAAAACAGAAAAGTCCAGAAGAAAAAATAGCAGAATAACAATTTTTACTTTTTCCCTTGTATTAATTCTGCCCTATCAAGGTAAAAAAATTATTTTCTAGAAAAGGGCTCCCCGGATAGGTTTTTTTGGCTAAATCGACTCTTAGTAAAATAACTAGACGATTTTAGACAAAAAACAGAAAAGTCCAGAAGAAAAAATAGCAGAATTTCAATTTTTACTTTTTCCCTTGTATTAATTCTGCCCTATCAAGGTAAAAAAATTATTTTCTAGAAAAGGGCTCCCCGGATAGGTTTTTTTGGCTAAATCGACTCTTAGTAAAATAACTAGGTGATTTTAGACAAAAAACAGAAAAGTCCAGAAGAAAAAATAGCAGAATTTCAATTTTTACTTTTTCCCTTGTATTAATTCTGCCCTATCAAGGTAAAAAAATTATTTTCTAGAAAAGGGCTCCCCGGATAGGTTTTTTTGGCTAAATCGACTCTTAGTAAAATAACTAGGTGATTTTAGACAAAAAACAGAAAAGTCCAGAAGAAAAAATAGCAGAATAACAATTTTTACTTTTTCCCTTGTATTAATTCTGCCCTATCAAGGTAAAAAAATTATTTTCTAGAAAAGGGCTCCCCGGATAGGTTTTTTTGGCTAAATCGACTCTTAGTAAAATAACTAGACGATTTTAGACAAAAAACAGAAAAGTCCAGAAGAAAAAATAGCAGAATTTCAATTTTTACTTTTTCCCTTGTATTAATTCTGCCCTATCAAGGTAAAAAAATTATTTTCTAGAAAAGGGCTCCCCGGATAGGTTTTTTTGGCTAAATCGACTCTTAGTAAAATAACTAGGTGATTTTAGACAAAAAACAGAAAAGTCCAGAAGAAAAAATAGCAGAATTTCAATTTTTACTTTTTCCCTTGTATTAATTCTGCCCTATCAAGGTAAAAAAATTATTTTCTAGAAAAGGGCTCCCCGGATAGGTTTTTTTGGCTAAATCGACTCTTAGTAAAATAACTAGGTGATTTTAGACAAAAAACAGAAAAGTCCAGAAGAAAAAATAGCAGAATAACAATTTTTACTTTTTCCCTTGTATTAATTCTGCCCTATCAAGGTAAAAAAATTATTTTCTAGAAAAGGGCTCCCCGGATAGGTTTTTTTGGCTAAATCGACTCTTAGTAAAATAACTAGGTGATTTTAGACAAAAAACAGAAAAGTCCAGAAGAAAAAATAGCAGAATTTCAATTTTTACTTTTTCCCTTGTATTAATTCTGCCCTATCAAGGTAAAAAAATTATTTTCTAGAAAAGGGCTCCCCGGATAGGTTTTTTTGGCTAAATCGACTCTTAGTAAAATAACTAGGTGATTTTAGACAAAAAACAGAAAAGTCCAGAAGAAAAAATAGCAGAATAACAATTTTTACTTTTTCCCTTGTATTAATTCTGCCCTATCAAGGTAAAAAAATTATTTTCTAGAAAAGGGCTCCCCGGATAGGTTTTTTTGGCTAAATCGACTCTTAGTAAAATAACTAGGTGATTTTAGACAAAAAACAGAAAAGTCCAGAAGAAAAAATAGCAGAATAACAATTTTTACTTTTTCCCTTGTATTAATTCTGCCCTATCAAGGTAAAAAAATTATTTTCTAGAAAAGGGCTCCCCGGATAGGTTTTTTTGGCTAAATCGACTCTTAGTAAAATAACTAGGTGATTTTAGACAAAAAACAGAAAAGTCCAGAAGAAAAAATAGCAGAATAACAATTTTTACTTTTTCCCTTGTATTAATTCTGCCCTATCAAGGTAAAAAAATTATTTTCTAGAAAAGGGCTCCCCGGATAGGTTTTTTTGGCTAAATCGACTCTTAGTAAAATAACTAGGTGATTTTAGACAAAAAACAGAAAAGTCCAGAAGAAAAAATAGCAGAATAACAATTTTTACTTTTTCCCTTGTATTAATTCTACCCTATCAAGGTAAAAAAATTATTTTCTAGAAAAGGGCTCCCCGGATAGGTTTTTTTGGCTAAATCGACTCTTAGTAAAATAACTAGACGATTTTAGACAAAAAACAGAAAAGTCCAGAAGAAAAAATAGCAGAATTTCAATTTTTACTTTTTCCCTTGTATTAATTCTGCCCTATCAAGGTAAAAAAATTATTTTCTAGAAAAGGGCTCCCCGGATAGGTTTTTTTGGCTAAATCGACTCTTAGTAAAATAACTAGGTGATTTTAGACAAAAAACAGAAAAGTCCAGAAGAAAAAATAGCAGAATTTCAATTTTTACTTTTTCCCTTGTATTAATTCTGCCCTATCAAGGTAAAAAAATTATTTTCTAGAAAAGGGCTCCCCGGATAGGTTTTTTTGGCTAAATCGACTCTTAGTAAAATAACTAGGTGATTTTAGACAAAAAACAGAAAAGTCCAGAAGAAAAAATAGCAGAATAACAATTTTTACTTTTTCCCTTGTATTAATTCTGCCCTATCAAGGTAAAAAAATTATTTTCTAGAAAAGGGCTCCCCGGATAGGTTTTTTTGGCTAAATCGACTCTTAGTAAAATAACTAGGTGATTTTAGACAAAAAACAGAAAAGTCCAGAAGAAAAAATAGCAGAATAACAATTTTTACTTTTTCCCTTGTATTAATTCTGCCCTATCAAGGTAAAAAAATTATTTTCTAGAAAAGGGCTCCCCGGATAGGTTTTTTTGGCTAAATCGACTCTTAGTAAAATAACTAGGTGATTTTAGACAAAAAACAGAAAAGTCCAGAAGAAAAAATAGCAGAATAACAATTTTTACTTTTTCCCTTGTATTAATTCTGCCCTATCAAGGTAAAAAAATTATTTTCTAGAAAAGGGCTCCCCGGATAGGTTTTTTTGGCTAAATCGACTCTTAGTAAAATAACTAGGTGATTTTAGACAAAAAACAGAAAAGTCCAGAAGAAAAAATAGCAGAATAACAATTTTTACTTTTTCCCTTGTATTAATTCTGCCCTATCAAGGTAAAAAAATTATTTTCTAGAAAAGGGCTCCCCGGATAGGTTTTTTTGGCTAAATCGACTCTTAGTAAAATAACTAGGTGATTTTAGACAAAAAACAGAAAAGTCCAGAAGAAAAAATAGCAGAATTTCAATTTTTACTTTTTCCCTTGTATTAATTCTGCCCTATCAAGGTAAAAAAATTATTTTCTAGAAAAGGGCTCCCCGGATAGGTTTTTTTGGCTAAATCGACTCTTAGTAAAATAACTAGGTGATTTTAGACAAAAAACAGAAAAGTCCAGAAGAAAAAATAGCAGAATAACAATTTTTACTTTTTCCCTTGTATTAATTCTGCCCTATCAAGGTAAAAAAATTATTTTCTAGAAAAGGGCTCCCCGGATAGGTTTTTTTGGCTAAATCGACTCTTAGTAAAATAACTAGGTGATTTTAGACAAAAAACAGAAAAGTCCAGAAGAAAAAATAGCAGAATAACAATTTTTACTTTTTCCCTTGTATTAATTCTGCCCTATCAAGGTAAAAAAATTATTTTCTAGAAAAGGGCTCCCCGGATAGGTTTTTTTGGCTAAATCGACTCTTAGTAAAATAACTAGGTGATTTTAGACAAAAAACAGAAAAGTCCAGAAGAAAAAATAGCAGAATAACAATTTTTACTTTTTCCCTTGTATTAATTCTGCCCTATCAAGGTAAAAAAATTATTTTCTAGAAAAGGGCTCCCCGGATAGGTTTTTTTGGCTAAATCGACTCTTAGTAAAATAACTAGGTGATTTTAGACAAAAAACAGAAAAGTCCAGAAGAAAAAATAGCAGAATAACAATTTTTACTTTTTCCCTTGTATTAATTCTGCCCTATCAAGGTAAAAAAATTATTTTCTAGAAAAGGGCTCCCCGGATAGGTTTTTTTGGCTAAATCGACTCTTAGTAAAATAACTAGGTGATTTTAGACAAAAAACAGAAAAGTCCAGAAGAAAAAATAGCAGAATAACAATTTTTACTTTTTCCCTTGTATTAATTCTACCCTATCAAGGTAAAAAAATTATTTTCTAGAAAAGGGCTCCCCGGATAGGTTTTTTTGGCTAAATCGACTCTTAGTAAAATAACTAGACGATTTTAGACAAAAAACAGAAAAGTCCAGAAGAAAAAATAGCAGAATTTCAATTTTTACTTTTTCCCTTGTATTAATTCTGCCCTATCAAGGTAAAAAAATTATTTTCTAGAAAAGGGCTCCCCGGATAGGTTTTTTTGGCTAAATCGACTCTTAGTAAAATAACTAGGTGATTTTAGACAAAAAACAGAAAAGTCCAGAAGAAAAAATAGCAGAATTTCAATTTTTACTTTTTCCCTTGTATTAATTCTGCCCTATCAAGGTAAAAAAATTATTTTCTAGAAAAGGGCTCCCCGGATAGGTTTTTTTGGCTAAATCGACTCTTAGTAAAATAACTAGGTGATTTTAGACAAAAAACAGAAAAGTCCAGAAGAAAAAATAGCAGAATAACAATTTTTACTTTTTCCCTTGTATTAATTCTGCCCTATCAAGGTAAAAAAATTATTTTCTAGAAAAGGGCTCCCCGGATAGGTTTTTTTGGCTAAATCGACTCTTAGTAAAATAACTAGGTGATTTTAGACAAAAAACAGAAAAGTCCAGAAGAAAAAATAGCAGAATAACAATTTTTACTTTTTCCCTTGTATTAATTCTGCCCTATCAAGGTAAAAAAATTATTTTCTAGAAAAGGGCTCCCCGGATAGGTTTTTTTGGCTAAATCGACTCTTAGTAAAATAACTAGGTGATTTTAGACAAAAAACAGAAAAGTCCAGAAGAAAAAATAGCAGAATAACAATTTTTACTTTTTCCCTTGTATTAATTCTGCCCTATCAAGGTAAAAAAATTATTTTCTAGAAAAGGGCTCCCCGGATAGGTTTTTTTGGCTAAATCGACTCTTAGTAAAATAACTAGGTGATTTTAGACAAAAAACAGAAAAGTCCAGAAGAAAAAATAGCAGAATAACAATTTTTACTTTTTCCCTTGTATTAATTCTGCCCTATCAAGGTAAAAAAATTATTTTCTAGAAAAGGGCTCCCCGGATAGGTTTTTTTGGCTAAATCGACTCTTAGTAAAATAACTAGGTGATTTTAGACAAAAAACAGAAAAGTCCAGAAGAAAAAATAGCAGAATTTCAATTTTTACTTTTTCCCTTGTATTAATTCTGCCCTATCAAGGTAAAAAAATTATTTTCTAGAAAAGGGCTCCCCGGATAGGTTTTTTTGGCTAAATCGACTCTTAGTAAAATAACTAGACGATTTTAGACAAAAAACAGAAAAGTCCAGAAGAAAAAATAGCAGAATTTCAATTTTTACTTTTTCCCTTGTATTAATTCTGCCCTATCAAGGTAAAAAAATTATTTTCTAGAAAAGGGCTCCCCGGATAGGTTTTTTTGGCTAAATCGACTCTTAGTAAAATAACTAGGTGATTTTAGACAAAAAACAGAAAAGTCCAGAAGAAAAAATAGCAGAATAACAATTTTTACTTTTTCCCTTGTATTAATTCTGCCCTATCAAGGTAAAAAAATTATTTTCTAGAAAAGGGCTCCCCGGATAGGTTTTTTTGGCTAAATCGACTCTTAGTAAAATAACTAGACGATTTTAGACAAAAAACAGAAAAGTCCAGAAGAAAAAATAGCAGAATTTCAATTTTTACTTTTTCCCTTGTATTAATTCTGCCCTATCAAGGTAAAAAAATTATTTTCTAGAAAAGGGCTCCCCGGATAGGTTTTTTTGGCTAAATCGACTCTTAGTAAAATAACTAGGTGATTTTAGACAAAAAACAGAAAAGTCCAGAAGAAAAAATAGCAGAATAACAATTTTTACTTTTTCCCTTGTATTAATTCTGCCCTATCAAGGTAAAAAAATTATTTTCTAGAAAAGGGCTCCCCGGATAGGTTTTTTTGGCTAAATCGACTCTTAGTAAAATAACTAGACGATTTTAGACAAAAAACAGAAAAGTCCAGAAGAAAAAATAGCAGAATTTCAATTTTTACTTTTTCCCTTGTATTAATTCTGCCCTATCAAGGTAAAAAAATTATTTTCTAGAAAAGGGCTCCCCGGATAGGTTTTTTTGGCTAAATCGACTCTTAGTAAAATAACTAGACGATTTTAGACAAAAAACAGAAAAGTCCAGAAGAAAAAATAGCAGAATTTCAATTTTTACTTTTTCCCTTGTATTAATTCTGCCCTATCAAGGTAAAAAAATTATTTTCTAGAAAAGGGCTCCCCGGATAGGTTTTTTTGGCTAAATCGACTCTTAGTAAAATAACTATGTGATTTTAGACAAAAAACAGAAAAGTCCAGAAGAAAAAATAGCAGAATTTCAATTTTTACTTTTTCCCTTGTATTAATTCTGCCCTATCAAGGTAAAAAAATTATTTTCTAGAAAAGGGCTCCCCGGATAGGTTTTTTTGGCTAAATCGACTCTTAGTAAAATAACTAGGTGATTTTAGACAAAAAACAGAAAAGTCCAGAAGAAAAAATAGCAGAATAACAATTTTTACTTTTTCCCTTGTATTAATTCTGCCCTATCAAGGTAAAAAAATTATTTTCTAGAAAAGGGCTCCCCGGATAGGTTTTTTTGGCTAAATCGACTCTTAGTAAAATAACTAGACGATTTTAGACAAAAAACAGAAAAGTCCAGAAGAAAAAATAGCAGAATTTCAATTTTTACTTTTTCCCTTGTATTAATTCTGCCCTATCAAGGTAAAAAAATTATTTTCTAGAAAAGGGCTCCCCGGATAGGTTTTTTTGGCTAAATCGACTCTTAGTAAAATAACTAGGTGATTTTAGACAAAAAACAGAAAAGTCCAGAAGAAAAAATAGCAGAATAACAATTTTTACTTTTTCCCTTGTATTAATTCTACCCTATCAAGGTAAAAAAATTATTTTCTAGAAAAGGGCTCCCCGGATAGGTTTTTTTGGCTAAATCGACTCTTAGTAAAATAACTAGACGATTTTAGACAAAAAACAGAAAAGTCCAGAAGAAAAAATAGCAGAATTTCAATTTTTACTTTTTCCCTTGTATTAATTCTGCCCTATCAAGGTAAAAAAATTATTTTCTAGAAAAGGGCTCCCCGGATAGGTTTTTTTGGCTAAATCGACTCTTAGTAAAATAACTAGGTGATTTTAGACAAAAAACAGAAAAGTCCAGAAGAAAAAATAGCAGAATAACAATTTTTACTTTTTCCCTTGTATTAATTCTGCCCTATCAAGGTAAAAAAATTATTTTCTAGAAAAGGGCTCCCCGGATAGGTTTTTTTGGCTAAATCGACTCTTAGTAAAATAACTAGACGATTTTAGACAAAAAACAGAAAAGTCCAGAAGAAAAAATAGCAGAATTTCAATTTTTACTTTTTCCCTTGTATTAATTCTGCCCTATCAAGGTAAAAAAATTATTTTCTAGAAAAGGGCTCCCCGGATAGGTTTTTTTGGCTAAATCGACTCTTAGTAAAATAACTAGGTGATTTTAGACAAAAAACAGAAAAGTCCAGAAGAAAAAATAGCAGAATAACAATTTTTACTTTTTCCCTTGTATTAATTCTGCCCTATCAAGGTAAAAAAATTATTTTCTAGAAAAGGGCTCCCCGGATAGGTTTTTTTGGCTAAATCGACTCTTAGTAAAATAACTAGACGATTTTAGACAAAAAACAGAAAAGTCCAGAAGAAAAAATAGCAGAATTTCAATTTTTACTTTTTCCCTTGTATTAATTCTGCCCTATCAAGGTAAAAAAATTATTTTCTAGAAAAGGGCTCCCCGGATAGGTTTTTTTGGCTAAATCGACTCTTAGTAAAATAACTAGACGATTTTAGACAAAAAACAGAAAAGTCCAGAAGAAAAAATAGCAGAATTTCAATTTTTACTTTTTCCCTTGTATTAATTCTGCCCTATCAAGGTAAAAAAATTATTTTCTAGAAAAGGGCTCCCCGGATAGGTTTTTTTGGCTAAATCGACTCTTAGTAAAATAACTAGGTGATTTTAGACAAAAAACAGAAAAGTCCAGAAGAAAAAATAGCAGAATAACAATTTTTACTTTTTCCCTTGTATTAATTCTACCCTATCAAGGTAAAAAAATTATTTTCTAGAAAAGGGCTCCCCGGATAGGTTTTTTTGGCTAAATCGACTCTTAGTAAAATAACTAGACGATTTTAGACAAAAAACAGAAAAGTCCAGAAGAAAAAATAGCAGAATTTCAATTTTTACTTTTTCCCTTGTATTAATTCTGCCCTATCAAGGTAAAAAAATTATTTTCTAGAAAAGGGCTCCCCGGATAGGTTTTTTTGGCTAAATCGACTCTTAGTAAAATAACTAGGTGATTTTAGACAAAAAACAGAAAAGTCCAGAAGAAAAAATAGCAGAATAACAATTTTTACTTTTTCCCTTGTATTAATTCTGCCCTATCAAGGTAAAAAAATTATTTTCTAGAAAAGGGCTCCCCGGATAGGTTTTTTTGGCTAAATCGACTCTTAGTAAAATAACTAGACGATTTTAGACAAAAAACAGAAAAGTCCAGAAGAAAAAATAGCAGAATTTCAATTTTTACTTTTTCCCTTGTATTAATTCTGCCCTATCAAGGTAAAAAAATTATTTTCTAGAAAAGGGCTCCCCGGATAGGTTTTTTTGGCTAAATCGACTCTTAGTAAAATAACTAGGTGATTTTAGACAAAAAACAGAAAAGTCCAGAAGAAAAAATAGCAGAATAACAATTTTTACTTTTTCCCTTGTATTAATTCTGCCCTATCAAGGTAAAAAAATTATTTTCTAGAAAAGGGCTCCCCGGATAGGTTTTTTTGGCTAAATCGACTCTTAGTAAAATAACTAGACGATTTTAGACAAAAAACAGAAAAGTCCAGAAGAAAAAATAGCAGAATTTCAATTTTTACTTTTTCCCTTGTATTAATTCTGCCCTATCAAGGTAAAAAAATTATTTTCTAGAAAAGGGCTCCCCGGATAGGTTTTTTTGGCTAAATCGACTCTTAGTAAAATAACTAGACGATTTTAGACAAAAAACAGAAAAGTCCAGAAGAAAAAATAGCAGAATTTCAATTTTTACTTTTTCCCTTGTATTAATTCTGCCCTATCAAGGTAAAAAAATTATTTTCTAGAAAAGGGCTCCCCGGATAGGTTTTTTTGGCTAAATCGACTCTTAGTAAAATAACTAGGTGATTTTAGACAAAAAACAGAAAAGTCCAGAAGAAAAAATAGCAGAATTTCAATTTTTACTTTTTCCCTTGTATTAATTCTGCCCTATCAAGGTAAAAAAATTATTTTCTAGAAAAGGGCTCCCCGGATAGGTTTTTTTGGCTAAATCGACTCTTAGTAAAATAACTAGATGATTTTAGACAAAAAACAGAAAAGTCCAGAAGAAAAAATAGCAGAATTTCAATTTTTACTTTTTCCCTTGTATTAATTCTGCCCTATCAAGGTAAAAAAATTATTTTCTAGAAAAGGGCTCCCCGGATAGGTTTTTTTGGCTAAATCGACTCTTAGTAAAATAACTAGGTGATTTTAGACAAAAAACAGAAAAGTCCAGAAGAAAAAATAGCAGAATAACAATTTTTACTTTTTCCCTTGTATTAATTCTGCCCTATCAAGGTAAAAAAATTATTTTCTAGAAAAGGGCTCCCCGGATAGGTTTTTTTGGCTAAATCGACTCTTAGTAAAATAACTAGACGATTTTAGACAAAAAACAGAAAAGTCCAGAAGAAAAAATAGCAGAATTTCAATTTTTACTTTTTCCCTTGTATTAATTCTGCCCTATCAAGGTAAAAAAATTATTTTCTAGAAAAGGGCTCCCCGGATAGGTTTTTTTGGCTAAATCGACTCTTAGTAAAATAACTAGGTGATTTTAGACAAAAAACAGAAAAGTCCAGAAGAAAAAATAGCAGAATAACAATTTTTACTTTTTCCCTTGTATTAATTCTGCCCTATCAAGGTAAAAAAATTATTTTCTAGAAAAGGGCTCCCCGGATAGGTTTTTTTGGCTAAATCGACTCTTAGTAAAATAACTAGATGATTTTAGACAAAAAACAGAAAAGTCCAGAAGAAAAAATAGCAGAATTTCAATTTTTACTTTTTCCCTTGTATTAATTCTGCCCTATCAAGGTAAAAAAATTATTTTCTAGAAAAGGGCTCCCCGGATAGGTTTTTTTGGCTAAATCGACTCTTAGTAAAATAACTAGGTGATTTTAGACAAAAAACAGAAAAGTCCAGAAGAAAAAATAGCAGAATAACAATTTTTACTTTTTCCCTTGTATTAATTCTGCCCTATCAAGGTAAAAAAATTATTTTCTAGAAAAGGGCTCCCCGGATAGGTTTTTTTGGCTAAATCGACTCTTAGTAAAATAACTAGACGATTGTAGGCAAAAAACAGAAAAGTCCAGAAGAAAAAATAGCAGAATTTCAATTTTTACTTTTTCCCTTGTATTAATTCTGCCCTATCAAGGTAAAAAAATTATTTTCTAGAAAAGGGCTCCCCGGATAGGTTTTTTTGGCTAAATCGACTCTTAGTAAAATAACTAGGTGATTTTAGACAAAAAACAGAAAAGTCCAGAAGAAAAAATAGCAGAATAACAATTTTTACTTTTTCCCTTGTATTAATTCTGCCCTATCAAGGTAAAAAAATTATTTTCTAGAAAAGGGCTCCCCGGATAGGTTTTTTTGGCTAAATCGACTCTTAGTAAAATAACTAGACGATTTTAGACAAAAAACAGAAAAGTCCAGAAGAAAAAATAGCAGAATATCAATTTTTACTTTTTCCCTTGTATTAATTCTGCCCTATCAAGGTAAAAAAATTATTTTCTAGAAAAGGGCTCCCCGGATAGGTTTTTTTGGCTAAATCGACTCTTAGTAAAATAACTAGGTGATTTTAGACAAAAAACAGAAAAGTCCAGAAGAAAAAATAGCAGAATTTCAATTTTTACTTTTTCCCTTGTATTAATTCTGCCCTATCAAGGTAAAAAAATTATTTTCTAGAAAAGGGCTCCCCGGATAGGTTTTTTTGGCTAAATCGACTCTTAGTAAAATAACTAGGTGATTTGAGACAAAAAACAGAAAAGTCCAGAAGAAAAAATAGCAGAATTTCAATTTTTACTTTTTCCCTTGTATTAATTCTGCCCTATCAAGGTAAAAAAATTATTTTCTAGAAAAGGGCTCCCCGGATAGGTTTTTTTGGCTAAATCGACTCTTAGTAAAATAACTAGGTGATTTTAGACAAAAAACAGAAAAGTCCAGAAGAAAAAATAGCAGAATAACAATTTTTACTTTTTCCCTTGTATTAATTCTGCCCTATCAAGGTAAAAAAATTATTTTCTAGAAAAGGGCTCCCCGGATAGGTTTTTTTGGCTAAATCGACTCTTAGTAAAATAACTAGACGATTTTAGACAAAAAACAGAAAAGTCCAGAAGAAAAAATAGCAGAATTTCAATTTTTACTTTTTCCCTTGTATTAATTCTGCCCTATCAAGGTAAAAAAATTATTTTCTAGAAAAGGGCTCCCCGGATAGGTTTTTTTGGCTAAATCGACTCTTAGTAAAATAACTAGGTGATTTGAGACAAAAAACAGAAAAGTCCAGAAGAAAAAATAGCAGAATTTCAATTTTTACTTTTTCCCTTGTATTAATTCTGCCCTATCAAGGTAAAAAAATTATTTTCTAGAAAAGGGCTCCCCGGATAGGTTTTTTTGGCTAAATCGACTCTTAGTAAAATAACTAGATGATTTTAGACAAAAAACAGAAAAGTCCAGAAGAAAAAATAGCAGAATTTCAATTTTTACTTTTTCCCTTGTATTAATTCTGCCCTATCAAGGTAAAAAAATTATTTTCTAGAAAAGGGCTCCCCGGATAGGTTTTTTTGGCTAAATCGACTCTTAGTAAAATAACTAGGTGATTTTAGACAAAAAACAGAAAAGTCCAGAAGAAAAAATAGCAGAATAACAATTTTTACTTTTTCCCTTGTATTAATTCTGCCCTATCAAGGTAAAAAAATTATTTTCTAGAAAAGGGCTCCCCGGATAGGTTTTTTTGGCTAAATCGACTCTTAGTAAAATAACTAGACGATTTTAGACAAAAAACAGAAAAGTCCAGAAGAAAAAATAGCAGAATTTCAATTTTTACTTTTTCCCTTGTATTAATTCTGCCCTATCAAGGTAAAAAAATTATTTTCTAGAAAAGGGCTCCCCGGATAGGTTTTTTTGGCTAAATCGACTCTTAGTAAAATAACTAGGTGATTTTAGACAAAAAACAGAAAAGTCCAGAAGAAAAAATAGCAGAATAACAATTTTTACTTTTTCCCTTGTATTAATTCTGCCCTATCAAGGTAAAAAAATTATTTTCTAGAAAAGGGCTCCCCGGATAGGTTTTTTTGGCTAAATCGACTCTTAGTAAAATAACTAGACGATTTTAGACAAAAAACAGAAAAGTCCAGAAGAAAAAATAGCAGAATTTCAATTTTTACTTTTTCCCTTGTATTAATTCTGCCCTATCAAGGTAAAAAAATTATTTTCTAGAAAAGGGCTCCCCGGATAGGTTTTTTTGGCTAAATCGACTCTTAGTAAAATAACTAGGTGATTTTAGACAAAAAACAGAAAAGTCCAGAAGAAAAAATAGCAGAATTTCAATTTTTACTTTTTCCCTTGTATTAATTCTGCCCTATCAAGGTAAAAAAATTATTTTCTAGAAAAGGGCTCCCCGGATAGGTTTTTTTGGCTAAATCGACTCTTAGTAAAATAACTAGGTGATTTTAGACAAAAAACAGAAAAGTCCAGAAGAAAAAATAGCAGAATTTCAATTTTTACTTTTTCCCTTGTATTAATTCTGCCCTATCAAGGTAAAAAAATTATTTTCTAGAAAAGGGCTCCCCGGATAGGTTTTTTTGGCTAAATCGACTCTTAGTAAAACAACTAGGTGATTTTAGACAAAAAACAGAAAAGTCCAGAAGAAAAAATAGCAGAATTTCAATTTTTACTTTTTCCCTTGTATTAATTCTGCCCTATCAAGGTAAAAAAATTATTTTCTAGAAAAGGGCTCCCCGGATAGGTTTTTTTGGCTAAATCGACTCTTAGTAAAATAACTAGGTGATTTTAGACAAAAAACAGAAAAGTCCAGAAGAAAAAATAGCAGAATAACAATTTTTACTTTTTCCCTTGTATTAATTCTGCCCTATCAAGGTAAAAAAATTATTTTCTAGAAAAGGGCTCCCCGGATAGGTTTTTTTGGCTAAATCGACTCTTAGTAAAATAACTAGACGATTTTAGACAAAAAACAGAAAAGTCCAGAAGAAAAAATAGCAGAATTTCAATTTTTACTTTTTCCCTTGTATTAATTCTGCCCTATCAAGGTAAAAAAATTATTTTCTAGAAAAGGGCTCCCCGGATAGGTTTTTTTGGCTAAATCGACTCTTAGTAAAATAACTAGGTGATTTTAGACAAAAAACAGAAAAGTCCAGAAGAAAAAATAGCAGAATTTCAATTTTTACTTTTTCCCTTGTATTAATTCTGCCCTATCAAGGTAAAAAAATTATTTTCTAGAAAAGGGCTCCCCGGATAGGTTTTTTTGGCTAAATCGACTCTTAGTAAAATAACTAGGTGATTTTAGACAAAAAACAGAAAAGTCCAGAAGAAAAAATAGCAGAATTTCAATTTTTACTTTTTCCCTTGTATTAATTCTGCCCTATCAAGGTAAAAAAATTATTTTCTAGAAAAGGGCTCCCCGGATAGGTTTTTTTGGCTAAATCGACTCTTAGTAAAATAACTAGACGATTTTAGACAAAAAACAGAAAAGTCCAGAAGAAAAAATAGCAGAATTTCAATTTTTACTTTTTCCCTTATATTAATTCTGCCCTATCAAGGTAAAAAAATTATTTTCTAGAAAAGGGCTCCCCGGATAGGTTTTTTTGGCTAAATCGACTCTTAGTAAAATAACTATGTGATTTTAGACAAAAAACAGAAAAGTCCAGAAGAAAAAATAGCAGAATTTCAATTTTTACTTTTTCCCTTGTATTAATTCTGCCCTATCAAGGTAAAAAAATTATTTTCTAGAAAAGGGCTCCCCGGATAGGTTTTTTTGGCTAAATCGACTCTTAGTAAAATAACTAGACGATTTTAGACAAAAAACAGAAAAGTCCAGAAGAAAAAATAGCAGAATTTCAATTTTTACTTTTTCCCTTGTATTAATTCTGCCCTATCAAGGTAAAAAAATTATTTTCTAGAAAAGGGCTCCCCGGATAGGTTTTTTTGGCTAAATCGACTCTTAGTAAAATAACTAGACGATTTTAGACAAAAAACAGAAAAGTCCAGAAGAAAAAATAGCAGAATAACAATTTTTACTTTTTCCCTTGTATTAATTCTGCCCTATCAAGGTAAAAAAATTATTTTCTAGAAAAGGGCTCCCCGGATAGGTTTTTTTGGCTAAATCGACTCTTAGTAAAATAACTAGGTGATTTTAGACAAAAAACAGAAAAGTCCAGAAGAAAAAATAGCAGAATTTCAATTTTTACTTTTTCCCTTGTATTAATTCTGCCCTATCAAGGTAAAAAAATTATTTTCTAGAAAAGGGCTCCCCGGATAGGTTTTTTTGGCTAAATCGACTCTTAGTAAAATAACTAGGTGATTTTAGACAAAAAACAGAAAAGTCCAGAAGAAAAAATAGCAGAATTTCAATTTTTACTTTTTCCCTTGTATTAATTCTGCCCTATCAAGGTAAAAAAATTATTTTCTAGAAAAGGGCTCCCCGGATAGGTTTTTTTTGGCTAAATCGACTCTTAGTAAAATAACTAGGTGATTTTAGACAAAAAACAGAAAAGTCCAGAAGAAAAAATAGCAGAATAAAAATTTTTACTTTTTTCCTTGTATTAATTCTGCCCTATCAAGGTAAAAAAATTATTTTCTAGAAAAGGGCTCCCCGGATAGGTTTTTTTGGCTAAATCGACTCTTAGTAAAATAACTAGATGATTTAGGCAAAAAACAGAAAAGTCCAGAAGAAAAAATAGCAGAATTTCAATTTTTACTTTTTCCCTTGTATTAATTCTGCCCTATCAAGGTAAAAAAATTATTTTCTAGAAAAGGGCTCCCCGGATAGGTTTTTTTGGCTAAATCGACTCTTAGTAAAATAACTAGGTGATTTTAGACAAAAAACAGAAAAGTCCAGAAGAAAAAATAGCAGAATTTCAATTTTTACTTTTTCCCTTGTATTAATTCTGCCCTATCAAGGTAAAAAAATTATTTTCTAGAAAAGGGCTCCCCGGATAGGTTTTTTTGGCTAAATCGACTCTTAGTAAAATAACTAGGTGATTTTAGACAAAAAACAGAAAAGTCCAGAAGGAAAAATAGCAGAATAACAATTTTTACTTTTTCCCTTGTATTAATTCTGCCCTATCAAGGTAAAAAAATTATTTTCTAGAAAAGGGCTCCCCGGATAGGTTTTTTTGGCTAAATCGACTCTTAGTAAAATAACTAGATGATTTTAGGCAAAAAACAGAAAAGTCCAGAAGAAAAAATAGCAGAATTTCAATTTTTACTTTTTCCCTTGTATTAATTCTGCCCTATCAAGGTAAAAAAATTATTTTCTAGAAAAGGGCTCCCCGGATAGGTTTTTTTGGCTAAATCGACTCTTAGTAAAATAACTAGGTGATTTTAGACAAAAAACAGAAAAGTCCAGAAGAAAAAATAGCAGAATAACAATTTTTACTTTTTTCCTTGTATTAATTCTGCCCTATCAAGGTAAAAAAATTATTTTCTAGAAAAGGGCTCCCCGGATAGGTTTTTTTGGCTAAATCGACTCTTAGTAAAATAACTAGGTGATTTTAGACAAAAAACAGAAAAGTCCAGAAGAAAAAATAGCAGAATTTCAATTTTTACTTTTTCCCTTGTATTAATTCTGTCCTATCAAGGTAAAAAAATTATTTTCTAGAAAAGGGCTCCCCGGATAGGTTTTTTTGGCTAAATCGACTCTTAGTAAAATAACTAGGTGATTTTAGACAAAAAACAGAAAAGTCCAGAAGAAAAAATAGCAGAATAACAATTTTTACTTTTTTCCTTGTATTAATTCTGCCCTATCAAGGTAAAAAAATTATTTTCTAGAAAAGGGCTCCCCGGATAGGTTTTTTTGGCTAAATCGACTCTTAGTAAAATAACTAGACGATTTTAGACAAAAAACAGAAAAGTCCAGAAGAAAAAATAGCAGAATTTCAATTTTTACTTTTTCCCTTGTATTAATTCTGCCCTATCAAGGTAAAAAAATTATTTTCTAGAAAAGGGCTCCCCGGATAGGTTTTTTTGGCTAAATCGACTCTTAGTAAAATAACTAGATGATTTTAGGCAAAAAACAGAAAAGTCCAGAAGAAAAAATAGCAGAATAACAATTTTTACTTTTTCCCTTGTATTAATTCTGCCCTATCAAGGTAAAAAAATTATTTTCTAGAAAAGGGCTCCCCGGATAGGTTTTTTTGGCTAAATCGACTCTTAGTAAAATAACTAGGTGATTTTAGACAAAAAACAGAAAAGTCCAGAAGAAAAAATAGCAGAATTTCAATTTTTACTTTTTCCCTTGTATTAATTCTGCCCTATCAAGGTAAAAAAATTATTTTCTAGAAAAGGGCTCCCCGGATAGGTTTTTTGGCTAAATCGACTCTTAGTAAAATAACTAGACGATTTTAGACAAAAAACAGAAAAGTCCAGAAGAAAAAATAGCAGAATAACAATTTTTACTTTTTTCCTTGTATTAATTCTGCCCTATCAAGGTAAAAAAATTATTTTCTAGAAAAGGGCTCCCCGGATAGGTTTTTTTGGCTAAATCGACTCTTAGTAAAATAACTAGGTGATTTTAGACAAAAAACAGAAAAGTCCAGAAGAAAAAATAGCAGAATAACAATTTTTACTTTTTTCCTTGTATTAATTCTGCCCTATCAAGGTAAAAAAATTATTTTCTAAAAAAGGGCTCCCCGGATAGGGTTTTTTGGCTAAATCGACTCTTAGTAAAATAACTAGACGATTTTAGGCAAAAAACAGAAAAGTCCAGAAGAAAAAATAGCAGAATAACAATTTTTACTTTTTTCCTTGTATTAATTCTGCCCTATCAAGGTAAAAAAATTATTTTCTAGAAAAGGGCTCCCCGGATAGGTTTTTTTGGCTAAATCGACTCTTAGTAAAATAACTAGGTGATTTTAGACAAAAAACAGAAAAGTCCAGAAGAAAAAATAGCAGAATAACAATTTTTACTTTTTTCCTTGTATTAATTCTGCCCTATCAAGGTAAAAAAATTATTTTCTAGAAAAGGGCTCCCCGGATAGGTTTTTTTGGCTAAATCGACTCTCAGTAAAATAACTAGACGATTTTAGGCAAAAAACAGAAAAGTCCAGAAGAAAAAATAGCAGAATAACAATTTTTACTTTTTTCCTTGTATTAATTCTGCCCTATCAAGGTAAAAAAATTATTTTCTAGAAAAGGGCTCCCCGGATAGGTTTTTTTGGCTAAATCGACTCTTAGTAAAATAACTAGACGATTTTAGGCAAAAAACAGAAAAGTCCAGAAGAAAAAATAGCAGAATAACAATTTTTACTTTTTTCCTTGTATTAATTCTGCCCTATCAAGGTAAAAAAATTATTTTCTAGAAAAGGGCTCCCCGGATAGGTTTTTTTGGCTAAATCGACTCTTAGTAAAATAACTAGACGATTTTAGGCAAAAAACAGAAAAGTCCAGAAGAAAAAATAGCAGAATAACAATTTTTACTTTTTTCCTTGTATTAATTCTGCCCTATCAAGGTAAAAAAATTATTTTCTAGAAAAGGGCTCCCCGGATAGGTTTTTTTGGCTAAATCGACTCTTAGTAAAATAACTAGGTGATTTTAGACAAAAAACAGAAAAGTCCAGAAGAAAAAATAGCAGAATAACAATTTTTACTTTTTTCCTTGTATTAATTCTGCCCTATCAAGGTAAAAAAATTATTTTCTAGAAAAGGGCTCCCCGGATAGGTTTTTTTGGCTAAATCGACTCTTAGTAAAATAACTAGGTGATTTTAGACAAAAAACAGAAAAGTCCAGAAGAAAAAATAGCAGAATAACAATTTTTACTTTTTTCCTTGTATTAATTCTGCCCTATCAAGGTAAAAAAATTATTTTCTAGAAAAGGGCTCCCCGGATAGGTTTTTTTGGCTAAATCGACTCTTAGTAAAATAACTAGACGATTTTAGGCAAAAAACAGAAAAGTCCAGAAGAAAAAATAGCAGAATAACAATTTTTACTTTTTTCCTTGTATTAATTCTGCCCTATCAAGGTAAAAAAATTATTTTCTAGAAAAGGGCTCCCCGGATAGGTTTTTTTGGCTAAATCGACTCTTAGTAAAATAACTAGACGATTTTAGGCAAAAAACAGAAAAGTCCAGAAGAAAAAATAGCAGAATAACAATTTTTACTTTTTTCCTAGTATTAATTCTGCCCTATCAAGGTAAAAAAATTATTTTCTAGAAAAGGGCTCCCCGGATAGGTTTTTTTGGCTAAATCGACTCTTAGTAAAATAACTAGGTGATTTTAGACAAAAAACAGAAAAGTCCAGAAGAAAAAATAGCAGAATAACAATTTTTACTTTTTTCCTTGTATTAATTCTGCCCTATCAAGGTAAAAAAATTATTTTCTAGAAAAGGGCTCCCCGGATAGGTTTTTTTGGCTAAATCGACTCTTAGTAAAATAACTAGGTGATTTTAGACAAAAAACAGAAAAGTCCAGAAGAAAAAATAGCAGAATTTCAATTTTTACTTTTTCCCTTGTATTAATTCTGCCCTATCAAGGTAAAAAAATTATTTTCTAGAAAAGGGCTCCCCGGATAGGTTTTTTTGGCTAAATCGACTCTTAGTAAAATAACTAGGTGATTTTAGACAAAAAACAGAAAAGTCCAGAAGAAAAAATAGCAGAATTTCAATTTTTACTTTTTCCCTTGTATTAATTCTGCCCTATCAAGGTAAAAAAATTATTTTCTAGAAAAGGGCTCCCCGGATCGGTTTTTTGGCTAAATCGACTCTTAGTAAAATAACTAGACGATTTTAGGCAAAAAACAGAAAAGTCCAGAAGAAAAAATAGCAGAATAACAATTTTTACTTTTTTCCTTGTATTAATTCTGCCCTATCAAGGTAAAAAAATTATTTTCTAGAAAAGGGCTCCCCGGATAGGTTTTTTTGGCTAAATCGACTCTTAGTAAAATAACTAGGTGATTTTAGACAAAAAACAGAAAAGTCCAGAAGAAAAAATAGCAGAATTTCAATTTTTACTTTTTCCCTTGTATTAATTCTGCCCTATCAAGGTAAAAAAATTATTTTCTAGAAAAGGGCTCCCCGGATAGGTTTTTTTGGCTAAATCGACTCTTAGTAAAATAACTAGGTGATTTTAGACAAAAAACAGAAAAGTCCAGAAGAAAAAATAGCAGAATAACAATTTTTACATTTTTCCTTGTATTAATTCTGCCCTATCAAGGTAAAAAAAATATTTTCTAGAAAAGGGCTCCCCGGATCGGTTTTTTGGCTAAATCGACTCTTAGTAAAATAACTAGACGATTTTAGGCAAAAAACAGAAAAGTCCAGAAGAAAAAATAGCAGAATAACAATTTTTACTTTTTTCCTTGTATTAATTCTGCCCTATCAAGGTAAAAAAATTATTTTCTAGAAAAGGGCTCCCCGGATAGGTTTTTTTGGCTAAATCGACTCTTAGTAAAATAACTAGGTGATTTTAGACAAAAAACAGAAAAGTCCAGAAGAAAAAATAGCAGAATTTCAATTTTTACTTTTTCCCTTGTATTAATTCTGCCCTATCAAGGTAAAAAAATTATTTTCTAGAAAAGGGCTCCCCGGATAGGTTTTTTTGGCTAAATCGACTCTTAGTAAAATAACTAGGTGATTTTAGACAAAAAACAGAAAAGTCCAGAAGAAAAAATAGCAGAATAACAATTTTTACTTTTTTCCTTGTATTAATTCTGCCCTATCAAGGTAAAAAAATTATTTTCTAGAAAAGGGCTCCCCGGATAGGTTTTTTTGGCTAAATCGACTCTTAGTAAAATAACTAGGTGATTTTAGACAAAAAACAGAAAAGTCCAGAAGAAAAAATAGCAGAATTTCAATTTTTACTTTTTCCCTTGTATTAATTCTGCCCTATCAAGGTAAAAAAATTATTTTCTAGAAAAGGGCTCCCCGGATAGGTTTTTTTGGCTAAATCGACTCTTAGTAAAATAACTAGGTGATTTTAGACAAAAAACAGAAAAGTCCAGAAGAAAAAATAGCAGAATTTCAATTTTTACTTTTTCCCTTGTATTAATTCTGCCCTATCAAGGTAAAAAAATTATTTTCTAGAAAAGGGCTCCCCGGATAGGTTTTTTTGGCTAAATCGACTCTTAGTAAAATAACTAGGTGATTTTAGACAAAAAACAGAAAAGTCCAGAAGAAAAAATAGCAGAATAACAATTTTTACTTTTTTCCTTGTATTAATTCTGCCCTATCAAGGTAAAAAAATTATTTTCTAGAAAAGGGCTCCCCGGATAGGTTTTTTTGGCTAAATCGACTCTTAGTAAAATAACTAGGTGATTTTAGACAAAAAACAGAAAAGTCCAGAAGAAAAAATAGCAGAATTTCAATTTTTACTTTTTCCCTTGTATTAATTCTGCCCTATCAAGGTAAAAAAATTATTTTCTAGAAAAGGGCTCCCCGGATAGGTTTTTTTGGCTAAATCGACTCTTAGTAAAATAACTAGGTGATTTTAGACAAAAAACAGAAAAGTCCAGAAGAAAAAATAGCAGAATTTCAATTTTTACTTTTTCCCTTGTATTAATTCTGCCCTATCAAGGTAAAAAAATTATTTTCTAGAAAAGGGCTCCCCGGATAGGTTTTTTTGGCTAAATCGACTCTTAGTAAAATAACTAGGTGATTTTAGACAAAAAACAGAAAAGTCCAGAAGAAAAAATAGCAGAATAACAATTTTTACTTTTTTCCTTGTATTAATTCTGCCCTATCAAGGTAAAAAAATTATTTTCTAGAAAAGGGCTCCCCGGATAGGTTTTTTTGGCTAAATCGACTCTTAGTAAAATAACTAGGTGATTTTAGACAAAAAACAGAAAAGTCCAGAAGAAAAAATAGCAGAATAACAATTTTTACTTTTTTCCTTGTATTAATTCTGCCCTATCAAGGTAAAAAAATTATTTTCTAGAAAAGGGCTCCCCGGATAGGTTTTTTTGGCTAAATCGACTCTTAGTAAAATAACTAGGTGATTTTAGACAAAAAACAGAAAAGTCCAGAAGAAAAAATAGCAGAATTTCAATTTTTACTTTTTCCCTTGTATTAATTCTGCCCTATCAAGGTAAAAAAATTATTTTCTAGAAAAGGGCTCCCCGGATAGGTTTTTTTGGCTAAATCGACTCTTAGTAAAATAACTAGGTGATTTTAGACAAAAAACAGAAAAGTCCAGAAGAAAAAATAGCAGAATAACAATTTTTACTTTTTTCCTTGTATTAATTCTGCCCTATCAAGGTAAAAAAATTATTTTCTAGAAAAGGGCTCCCCGGATAGGTTTTTTTGGCTAAATCGACTCTTAGTAAAATAACTAGACGATTTTAGACAAAAAACAGAAAAGTCCAGAAGAAAAAATAGCAGAATTTCAATTTTTACTTTTTCCCTTGTATTAATTCTGCCCTATCAAGGTAAAAAAATTATTTTCTAGAAAAGGGCTCCCCGGATAGGTTTTTTTGGCTAAATCGACTCTTAGTAAAATAACTAGACGATTTTAGACAAAAAACAGAAAAGTCCAGAAGAAAAAATAGCAGAATAACAATTTTTACTTTTTCCCTTGTATTAATTCTGCCCTATCAAGGTAAAAAAATTATTTTCTAGAAAAGGGCTCCCCGGATAGGTTTTTTTGGCTAAATCGACTCTTAGTAAAATAACTAGGTGATTTTAGGCAAAAAACAGAAAAGTCCAGAAGAAAAAATAGCAGAATAACAATTTTTACTTTTTCCCTTGTATTAATTCTGCCCTATCAAGGTAAAAAAATTATTTTCTAGAAAAGGGCTCCCCGGATAGGTTTTTTTGGCTAAATCGACTCTTAGTAAAATAACTAGGTGATTTTAGACAAAAAACAGAAAAGTCCAGAAGAAAAAATAGCAGAATAACAATTTTTACTTTTTCCCTTGTATTAATTCTGCCCTATCAAGGTAAAAAAATTATTTTCTAGAAAAGGGCTCCCCGGATAGGTTTTTTTGGCTAAATCGACTCTTAGTAAAATAACTAGGTGATTTTAGACAAAAAACAGAAAAGTCCAGAAAAAAAATAGCAGAATAACAATTTTTACTTTTTCCCTTGTATTAATTCTGCCCTATCAAGGTAAAAAAATTATTTTCTAGAAAAGGGCTCCCCGGATAGGTTTTTTTGGCTAAATCGACTCTTAGTAAAATAACTAGGTGATTTTAGACAAAAAACAGAAAAGTCCAGAAGAAAAAATAGCAGAATAACAATTTTTACTTTTTCCCTTGTATTAATTCTGCCCTATCAAGGTAAAAAAATTATTTTCTAGAAAAGGGCTCCCCGGATAGGTTTTTTTGGCTAAATCGACTCTTAGTAAAATAACTAGGTGATTTTAGGCAAAAAACAGAAAAGTCCAGAAGAAAAAATAGCAGAATAACAATTTTTACTTTTTCCCTTGTATTAATTCTGCCCTATCAAGGTAAAAAAATTATTTTCTAGAAAAGGGCTCCCCGGATAGGTTTTTTTGGCTAAATCGACTCTTAGTAAAATAACTAGGTGATTTTAGGCAAAAAACAGAAAAGTCCAGAAGAAAAAATAGCAGAATAACAATTTTTACTTTTTCCCTTGTATTAATTCTGCCCTATCAAGGTAAAAAAATTATTTTCTAGAAAAGGGCTCCCCGGATAGGTTTTTTTGGCTAAATCGACTCTTAGTAAAATAACTAGGTGATTTTAGGCAAAAAACAGAAAAGTCCAGAAGAAAAAATAGCAGAATAACAATTTTTACTTTTTCCCTTGTATTAATTCTGCCCTATCAAGGTAAAAAAATTATTTTCTAGAAAAGGGCTCCCCGGATAGGTTTTTTTGGCTAAATCGACTCTTAGTAAAATAACTAGGTGATTTTAGACAAAAAACAGAAAAGTCCAGAAAAAAAATAGCAGAATAACAATTTTTACTTTTTTCCTTGTATTAATTCTGCCCTATCAAGGTAAAAAAATTATTTTCTAGAAAAGGGCTCCCCGGATAGGTTTTTTTGGCTAAATCGACTCTTAGTAAAATAACTAGACGATTTTAGACAAAAAACAGAAAAGTCCAGAAGAAAAAATAGGAGAATAACAATTTTTACTTTTTCCCTTGTATTAATTCTGCCCTATCAAGGTAAAAAAATTATTTTCTAGAAAAGGGCTCCCCGGATAGGTTTTTTTGGCTAAATCGACTCTTAGTAAAATAACTAGGTGATTGTAGACAAAAAACAGAAAAGTCCAGAAGAAAAAATAGCAGAATAACAATTTTTACTTTTTCCCTTGCATTAATTCTGCCCTATCAAGGTAAAAAAATTATTTTCTAGAAAAGGGCTCCCCGGATAGGTTTTTTTGGCTAAATCGACTCTTAGTAAAATAACTAGGTGATTTTAGACAAAAAACAGAAAAGTCCAGAAGAAAAAATAGCAGAATAACAATTTTTACTTTTTTCCTTGTATTAATTCTGCCCTATCAAGGTAAAAAAATTATTTTCTAGAAAAGGGCTCCCCGGATAGGTTTTTTTGGCTAAATCGACTCTTAGTAAAATAACTAGACGATTTTAGACAAAAAACAGAAAAGTCCAGAAGAAAAAATAGCAGAATTTCAATTTTTACTTTTTCCCTTGTATTAATTCTGCCCTATCAAGGTAAAAAAATTATTTTCTAGAAAAGGGCTCCCCGGATAGGTTTTTTTGGCTAAATCGACTCTTAGTAAAATAACTAGATGATTTTAGGCAAAAAACAGAAAAGTCCAGAAGAAAAAATAGCAGAATAACAATTTTTACTTTTTCCCTTGTATTAATTCTGCCCTATCAAGGTAAAAAAATTATTTTCTAGAAAAGGGCTCCCCGGATAGGTTTTTTTGGCTAAATCGACTCTTAGTAAAATAACTAGATGATTTTAGGCAAAAAACAGAAAAGTCCAGAAGAAAAAATAGCAGAATAACAATTTTTACTTTTTCCCTTGTATTAATTCTGCCCTATCAAGGTAAAAAAATTATTTTCTAGAAAAGGGCTCCCCGGATAGGTTTTTTTGGCTAAATCGACTCTTAGTAAAATAACTAGGTGATTTTAGACAAAAAACAGAAAAGTCCAGAAGAAAAAATAGCAGAATTTCAATTTTTACTTTTTCCCTTGTATTAATTCTGCCCTATCAAGGTAAAAAAATTATTTTCTAGAAAAGGGCTCCCCGGATAGGTTTTTTTGGCTAAATCGACTCTTAGTAAAATAACTAGACGATTTTAGACAAAAAACAGAAAAGTCCAGAAGAAAAAATAGCAGAATAACAATTTTTACTTTTTTCCTTGTATTAATTCTGCCCTATCAAGGTAAAAAAATTATTTTCTAGAAAAGGGCTCCCCGGATAGGTTTTTTTGGCTAAATCGACTCTTAGTAAAATAACTAGGTGATTTTAGACAAAAAACAGAAAAGTCCAGAAGAAAAAATAGCAGAATTTCAATTTTTACTTTTTCCCTTGTATTAATTCTGCCCTATCAAGGTAAAAAAATTATTTTCTAGAAAAGGGCTCCCCGGATAGGTTTTTTTGGCTAAATCGACTCTTAGTAAAATAACTAGGTGATTTTAGACAAAAAACAGAAAAGTCCAGAAGAAAAAATAGCAGAATAACAATTTTTACTTTTTCCCTTGTATTAATTCTGCCCTATCAAGGTAAAAAAATTATTTTCTAGAAAAGGGCTCCCCGGATTGGTTTTTTTGGCTAAATCGACTCTTAGTAAAATAACTAGGTGATTTTAGACAAAAAACAGAAAAGTCCAGAAAAAAAAATAGCAGAATTTCAATTTTTACTTTTTCCCTTGTATTAATTCTGCCCTATCAAGGTAAAAAAATTATTTTCTAGAAAAGGGCTCCCCGGATAGGTTTTTTTGGCTAAATCGACTCTTAGTAAAATAACTAGGTGATTTTAGACAAAAAACAGAAAAGTCCAGAAGAAAAAATAGCAGAATAACAATTTTTACTTTTTCCCTTGTATTAATTCTGCCCTATCAAGGTAAAAAAATTATTTTCTAGAAAAGGGCTCCCCGGATAGGTTTTTTTGGCTAAATCGACTCTTAGTAAAATAACTAGACGATTTTAGACAAAAAACAGAAAAGTCCAGAAGAAAAAATAGCAGAATAACAATTTTTACTTTTTTCCTTGTATTAATTCTGCCCTATCAAGGTAAAAAAATTATTTTCTAGAAAAGGGCTCCCCGGATAGGTTTTTTTGGCTAAATCGACTCTTAGTAAAATAACTAGGTGATTTTAGACAAAAAACAGAAAAGTCCAGAAGAAAAAATAGCAGAATTTCAATTTTTACTTTTTCCCTTGTATTAATTCTGCCCTATCAAGGTAAAAAAATTATTTTCTAGAAAAGGGCTCCCCGGATAGGTTTTTTTGGCTAAATCGACTCTTAGTAAAATAACTAGGTGATTTTAGACAAAAAACAGAAAAGTCCAGAAGAAAAAATAGCAGAATTTCAATTTTTACTTTTTCCCTTGTATTAATTCTGCCCTATCAAGGTAAAAAAATTATTTTCTAGAAAAGGGCTCCCCGGATAGGTTTTTTTGGCTAAATCGACTCTTAGTAAAATAACTAGGTGATTTTACACAAAAAACAGAAAAGTCCAGAAAAAAAAATAGCAGAATTTCAATTTTTACTTTTTCCATTGTATTAATTCTGCCCTATCAAGGTAAAAAAATTATTTTCTAGAAAAGGGCTCCCCGGATAGGTTTTTTTGGCTAAATCGACTCTTAGTAAAATAACTAGGTGATTTTAGGCAAAAAACAGAAAAGTCCAGAAGAAAAAATAGCAGAATAACAATTTTTACTTTTTCCCTTGTATTAATTCTGCCCTATCAAGGTAAAAAAATTATTTTCTAGAAAAGGGCTCCCCGGATAGGTTTTTTTGGCTAAATCGACTCTTAGTAAAATAACTAGGTGATTTTAGACAAAAAACAGAAAAGTCCAGAAGAAAAAATAGCAGAATTTCAATTTTTACTTTTTCCCTTGTATTAATTCTGCCCTATCAAGGTAAAAAAATTATTTTCTAGAAAAGGGCTCCCCGGATAGGTTTTTTGGCTAAATCGACTCTTAGTAAAATAACTAGGTGATTTTAGACAAAAAACAGAAAAGTCCAGAAGAAAAAATAGCAGAATTTCAATTTTTACTTTTTCCCTTGTATTAATTCTGCCCTATCAAGGTAAAAAAATTATTTTCTAGAAAAGGGCTCCCCGGATAGGTTTTTTTGGCTAAATCGACTCTTAGTAAAATAACTAGGTGATTTTAGACAAAAAACAGAAAAGTCAAGAAGAAAAAATAGCAGAATTTCAATTTTTACTTTTTCCCTTGTATTAATTCTGCCCTATCAAGGTAAAAAAATTATTTTCTAGAAAAGGGCTCCCCGGATAGGTTTTTTTGGCTAAATCGACTCTTAGTAAAATAACTAGGTGATTTTAGACAAAAAACAGAAAAGTCCAGAAGAAAAAATAGCAGAATTTCAATTTTTACTTTTTCCCTTGTATTAATTCTGCCCTATCAAGGTAAAAAAATTATTTTCTAGAAAAGGGCTCCCCGGATAGGTTTTTTTGGCTAAATCGACTCTTAGTAAAATAACTAGACGATTTTAGACAAAAAACAGAAAAGTCCAGAAGAAAAAATAGCAGAATTTCAATTTTTACTTTTTCCCTTGTATTAATTCTGCCTATCAAGGTAAAAAAATTATTTTCTAGAAAAGGGCTCCCCGGATAGGTTTTTTTGGCTAAATCGACTCTTAGTAAAATAACTAGGTGATTTTAGACAAAAAACAGAAAAGTCCAGAAGAAAAAATAGCAGAATAACAATTTTTACTTTTTCCCTTGTATTAATTCTGCCCTATCAAGGTAAAAAAATTATTTTCTAGAAAAGGGCTCCCCGGATAGGTTTTTTTGGCTAAATCGACTCTTAGTAAAATAACTAGACGATTTTAGACAAAAAACAGAAAAGTCCAGAAGAAAAAATAGCAGAATTTCAATTTTTACTTTTTCCCTTGTATTAATTCTGCCCTATCAAGGTAAAAAAATTATTTTCTAGAAAAGGGCTCCCCGGATAGGTTTTTTTGGCTAAATCGACTCTTAGTAAAATAACTAGGTGATTTTAGACAAAAAACAGAAAAGTCCAGAAGAAAAAATAGCAGAATAACAATTTTTACTTTTTTCCTTGTATTAATTCTGCCCTATCAAGGTAAAAAAATTATTTTCTAGAAAAGGGCTCCCCGGATAGGTTTTTTTGGCTAAATCGACTCTTAGTAAAATAACTAGACGATTTTAGGCAAAAAACAGAAAAGTCCAGAAGAAAAAATAGCAGAATAACAATTTTTACTTTTTCCCTTGTATTAATTCTGCCCTATCAAGGTAAAAAAATTATTTTCTAGAAAAGGGCTCCCCGGATAGGTTTTTTTGGCTAAATCGACTCTTAGTAAAATAACTAGGTGATTTTAGACAAAAAACAGAAAAGTCCAGAAGAAAAAATAGCAGAATAACAATTTTTACTTTTTTCCTTGTATTAATTCTGCCCTATCAAGGTAAAAAAATTATTTTCTAGAAAAGGGCTCCCCGGATAGGTTTTTTTGGCTAAATCGACTCTTAGTAAAATAACTAGACGATTTTAGGCAAAAAACAGAAAAGTCCAGAAGAAAAAATAGCAGAATAACAATTTTTACTTTTTCCCTTGTATTAATTCTGCCCTATCAAGGTAAAAAAATTATTTTCTAGAAAAGGGCTCCCCGGATAGGTTTTTTTGGCTAAATCGACTCTTAGTAAAATAACTAGGTGATTTTAGACAAAAAACAGAAAAGTCCAGAAGAAAAAATAGCAGAATAACAATTTTTACTTTTTCCCTTGTATTAATTCTGCCCTATCAAGGTAAAAAAATTATTTTCTAGAAAAGGGCTCCCCGGATAGGTTTTTTTGGCTAAATCGACTCTTAGTAAAATAACTAGACGATTTTAGACAAAAAACAGAAAAGTCCAGAAGAAAAAATAGCAGAATAACAATTTTTACTTTTTTCCTTGTATTAATTCTGCCCTATCAAGGTAAAAAAATTATTTTCTAGAAAAGGGCTCCCCGGATAGGTTTTTTTGGCTAAATCGACTCTTAGTAAAATAACTAGGTGATTTTAGACAAAAAACAGAAAAGTCCAGAAGAAAAAATAGCAGAATAACAATTTTTACTTTTTTCCTTGTATTAATTCTGCCCTATCAAGGTAAAAAAATTATTTTCTAGAAAAGGGCTCCCCGGATAGGTTTTTTTGGCTAAATCGACTCTTAGTAAAATAACTAGGTGATTTTAGACAAAAAACAGAAAAGTCCAGAAGAAAAAATAGCAGAATAACAATTTTTACTTTTTTCCTTGTATTAATTCTGCCCTATCAAGGTAAAAAAATTATTTTCTAGAAAAGGGCTCCCCGGATAGGTTTTTTTGGCTAAATCGACTCTTAGTAAAATAACTAGGTGATTTTAGACAAAAAACAGAAAAGTCCAGAAGAAAAAATAGCAGAATAACAATTTTTACTTTTTCCCTTGTATTAATTCTGCCCTATCAAGGTAAAAAAATTATTTTCTAGAAAAGGGCTCCCCGGATAGGTTTTTTTGGCTAAATCGACTCTTAGTAAAATAACTAGGTGATTTTAGACAAAAAACAGAAAAGTCCAGAAGAAAAAATAGCAGAATAACAATTTTTACTTTTTCCTTTGTATTAATTCTGCCCTATCAAGGTAAAAAAATTATTTTCTAGAAAAGGGCTCCCCGGATAGGTTTTTTTGGCTAAATCGACTCTTAGTAAAATAACTAGGTGATTTTAGACAAAAAACAGAAAAGTCCAGAAGAAAAAATAGCAGAATAACAATTTTTACATTTTCCCTTGTATTAATTCTGCCCTATCAAGGTAAAAAAATTATTTTCTAGAAAAGGGCTCCCCGGATAGGTTTTTTTGGCTAAATCGACTTTTAGTAAAATAACTAGGTGATTTTAGACAAAAAACAGAAAAGTCCAGAAGAAAAAATAGCAGAATAACAATTTTTACTTTTTCCCTTGTATTAATTCTGCCCTATCAAGGTAAAAAAATTATTTTCTAGAAAAGGGCTCCCCGGATAGGTTTTCTTGGCTAAATCGACTCTTAGTAAAATAACTAGGTGATTTTAGACAAAAAACAGAAAAGTCCAGAAGAAAAAATAGCAGAATAACAATTTTTACTTTTTTCCTTGTATTAATTCTGCCCTATCAAGGTAAAAAAATTATTTTCTAGAAAAGGGCTCCCCGGATAGGTTTTTTTGGCTAAATCGACTCTTAGTAAAATAACTAGGTGATTTTAGGCAAAAAACAGAAAAGTCCAGAAGAAAAAATAGCAGAATAACAATTTTTACTTTTTCCCTTGTATTAATTCTGCCCTATCAAGGTAAAAAAATTATTTTCTAGAAAAGGGCTCCCCGGATAGGTTTTTTTGGCTAAATCGACTTTTAGTAAAATAACTAGGTGATTTTAGACAAAAAACAGAAAAGTCCAGAAGAAAAAATAGCAGAATAACAATTTTTACTTTTTCCCTTGTATTAATTCTGCCCTATCAAGGTAAAAAAATTATTTTCTAGAAAAGGGCTCCCCGGATAGGTTTTTTTGGCTAAATCGACTCTTAGTAAAATAACTAGGTGATTTTAGACAAAAAACAGAAAAGTCCAGAAGAAAAAATAGCAGAATAACAATTTTTACTTTTTCCCTTGTATTAATTCTGCCCTATCAAGGTAAAAAAATTATTTTCTAGAAAAGGGCTCCCCGGATAGGTTTTTTTGGCTAAATCGACTCTTAGTAAAATAACTAGGTGATTTTAGACAAAAAACAGAAAAGTCCAGAAGAAAAAATAGCAGAATTTCAATTTTTACTTTTTCCCTTGTATTAATTCTGCCCTATCAAGGTAAAAAAATTATTTTCTAGAAAAGGGCTCCCCGGATAGGTTTTTTTGGCTAAATCGACTCTTAGTAAAATAACTAGGTGATTTTAGACAAAAAACAGAAAAGTCCAGAAGAAAAAATAGCAGAATTTCAATTTTTACTTTTTCCCTTGTATTAATTCTGCCCTATCAAGGTAAAAAAATTATTTTCTAGAAAAGGGCTCCCCGGATAGGTTTTTTTGGCTAAATCGACTCTTAGTAAAATAACTAGGTGATTTTAGACAAAAAACAGAAAAGTCCAGAAGAAAAAATAGCAGAATAACAATTTTTACTTTTTCCCTTGTATTAATTCTGCCCTATCAAGGTAAAAAAATTATTTTCTAGAAAAGGGCTCCCCGGATAGGTTTTTTTGGCTAAATCGACTCTTAGTAAAATAACTAGGTGATTTTAGACAAAAAACAGAAAAGTCCAGAAGAAAAAATAGCAGAATAACAATTTTTACTTTTTCCCTTGTATTAATTCTGCCCTATCAAGGTAAAAAAATTATTTTCTAGAAAAGGGCTCCCCGGATAGGTTTTTTTGGCTAAATCGACTCTTAGTAAAATAACTAGGTGATTTTAGACAAAAAACAGAAAAGTCCAGAAGAAAAAATAGCAGAATTTCAATTTTTACTTTTTCCCTTGTATTAATTCTGCCCTATCAAGGTAAAAAAATTATTTTCTAGAAAAGGGCTCCCCGGATAGGTTTTTTTGGCTAAATCGACTCTTAGTAAAATAACTAGGTGATTTTAGACAAAAAACAGAAAAGTCCAGAAGAAAAAATAGCAGAATTTCAATTTTTACTTTTTCCCTTGTATTAATTCTGCCCTATCAAGGTAAAAAAATTATTTTCTAGAAAAGGGCTCCCCGGATAGGTTTTTTTGGCTAAATCGACTCTTAGTAAAATAACTAAGTGATTTTAGACAAAAAACAGAAAAGTCCAGAAGAAAAAATAGCAGAATTTCAATTTTTACTTTTTCCCTTGTATTAATTCTGCCCTATCAAGGTAAAAAAATTATTTTCTAGAAAAGGGCTCCCCGGATAGGTTTTTTTGGCTAAATCGACTCTTAGTAAAATAACTAGACGATTTTAGACAAAAAACAGAAAAGTCCAGAAGAAAAAATAGCAGAATAACAATTTTTACTTTTTCCCTTGTATTAATTCTGCCCTATCAAGGTAAAAAAATTATTTTCTAGAAAAGGGCTCCCCGGATAGGTTTTTTTGGCTAAATCGACTCTTAGTAAAATAACTAGGTGATTTTAGACAAAAAACAGAAAAGTCCAGAAGAAAAAATAGCAGAATTTCAATTTTTACTTTTTCCCTTGTATGAATTCTGCCCTATCAAGGTAAAAAAATTATTTTCTAGAAAAGGGCTCCCCGGATAGGTTTTTTTGGCTAAATCGACTCTTAGTAAAATAACTAGGTGATTTTAGACAAAAAACAGAAAAGTCCAGAAGAAAAAATAGCAGAATAACAATTTTTACTTTTTCCCTTGTATTAATTCTGCCCTATCAAGGTAAAAAAATTATTTTCTAGAAAAGGGCTCCCCGGATAGGTTTTTTTGGCTAAATCGACTCGTAGTAAAATAACTAGGTGATTTTAGACAAAAAACAGAAAAGTCCAGAAGAAAAAATAGCAGAATAACAATTTTTACTTTTTCCCTTGTATTAATTCTGCCCTATCAAGGTAAAAAAATTATTTTCTAGAAAAGGGCTCCCCGGATAGGTTTTTTTGGCTAAATCGACTCTTAGTAAAATAACTAGGTGATTTTAGACAAAAAACAGAAAAGTCCAGAAGAAAAAATAGCAGAATAACAATTTTTACTTTTTCCCTTGTATTAATTCTGCCCTATCAAGGTAAAAAAATTATTTTCTAGAAAAGGGCTCCCCGGATAGGTTTTTTTGGCTAAATCGACTCTTAGTAAAATAACTAGGTGATTTTAGGCAAAAAACAGAAAAGTCCAGAAGAAAAAATAGCAGAATAACAATTTTTACTTTTTCCCTTGTATTAATTCTGCCCTATCAAGGTAAAAAAATTATTTTCTAGAAAAGGGCTCCCCGGATAGGTTTTTTTGGCTAAATCGACTCTTAGTAAAATAACTAGGTGATTTTAGGCAAAAAACAGAAAAGTCCAGAAGAAAAAATAGCAGAATAACAATTTTTACTTTTTCCCTTGTATTAATTCTGCCCTATCAAGGTAAAAAAATTATTTTCTAGAAAAGGGCTCCCCGGATAGGTTTTTTTGGCTAAATCGACTCTTAGTAAAATAACTAGGTGATTTTAGGCAAAAAACAGAAAAGTCCAGAAGAAAAAATAGCAGAATAACAATTTTTACTTTTTCCCTTGTATTAATTCTGCCCTATCAAGGTAAAAAAATTATTTTCTAGAAAAGGCCTCCCCGGATAGGTTTTTTTGGCTAAATCGACTCTTAGTAAAATAACTAGGTGATTTTAGGCAAAAAACAGAAAGGTCCAGAAGAAAAAATAGCAGAATAACAATTTTTACTTTTTCCCTTGTATTAATTCTGCCCTATCAAGGTAAAAAAATTATTTTCTAGAAAAGGGCTCCCCGGATAGGTTTTTTTGGCTAAATCGACTCTTAGTAAAATAACTAGGTGATTTTAGGCAAAAAACAGAAAAGTCCAGAAGAAAAAATAGCAGAATAACAATTTTTACTTTTTCCCTTGTATTAATTCTGCCCTATCAAGGTAAAAAAATTATTTTCTAGAAAAGGGCTCCCCGGATAGGTTTTTTTGGCTAAATCGACTCTTAGTAAAATAACTAGGTGATTTTAGGCAAAAAACAGAAAAGTCCAGAAGAAAAAATAGCAGAATAACAATTTTTACTTTTTCCCTTGTATTAATTCTGCCCTATCAAGGTAAAAAAATTATTTTCTAGAAAAGGGCTCCCCGGATAGGTTTTTTTGGCTAAATCGACTCTTAGTAAAATAACTAGGTGATTTTAGGCAAAAAACAGATAAGTCCAGAAGAAAAAATAGCAGAATAACAATTTTTACTTTTTCCCTTGTATTAATTCTGCCCTATCAAGGTAAAAAAATTATTTTCTAGAAAAGGGCTCCCCGGATAGGTTTTTTTGGCTAAATTGACTCTTAGTAAAATAACTAGGTGATTTTAGGCAAAAAACAGAAAAGTCCAGAAGAAAAAATAGCAGAATTACAATTTTTACTTTTTCCCTTGTATTAATTCTGCCCTATCAAGGTAAAAAAATTATTTTCTAGAAAAGGGCTCCCCGGATAGGTTTTTTTGGCTAAATCGACTCTTAGTAAAATAACTAGGTGATTTTAGGCAAAAAACAGAAAAGTCCAGAAGAAAAAATAGCAGAATTTCAATTTTTACTTTTTCCCTTGTATTAATTCTGCCCTATCAAGGTAAAAAAATTATTTTCTAGAAAAGGGCTCCCCGGATAGGTTTTTTTGGCTAAATCGACTCTTAGTAAAATAACTAGGTGATTTTAGACAAAAAACAGAAAAGTCCAGAAGAAAAAATAGCAGAATAACAATTTTTACTTTTTCCCTTGTATTAATTCTGCCCTATCAAGGTAAAAAAATTATTTTCTAGAAAAGGGCTCCCCGGATAGGTTTTTTTGGCTAAATCGACTCTTAGTAAAATAACTAGGTGATTTTAGGCAAAAAACAGAAAAGTCCAGAAGAAAAAATAGCAGAATTTCAATTTTTACTTTTTCCCTTGTATTAATTCTGCCCTATCAAGGTAAAAAAATTATTTTCTAGAAAAGGGCTCCCCGGATAGGTTTTTTTGGCTAAATCGACTCTTAGTAAAATAACTAGGTGATTTTAGGCAAAAAACAGAAAAGTCCAGAAGAAAAAATAGCAGAATTTCAATTTTTACTTTTTCCCTTGTATTAATTCTGCCCTATCAAGGTAAAAAAAATTATTTTCTAGAAAAGGGCTCCCCGGATAGGTTTTTTTGGCTAAATCGACTCTTAGTAAAATAACTAGGTGATTTTAGGCAAAAAACAGAAAAGTCCAGAAGAAAAAATAGCAGAATAACAATTTTTACTTTTTCCCTTGTATTAATTCTGCCCTATCAAGGTAAAAAAATTATTTTCTAGAAAAGGGCTCCCCGGATAGGTTTTTTTGGCTAAATCGACTCTTAGTAAAATAACTAGGTGATTTTAGGCAAAAAACAGAAAAGTCCAGAAGAAAAAATAGCAGAATAACAATTTTTACTTTTTCCCTTGTATTAATTCTGCCCTATCAAGGTAAAAAAAATTATTTTCTAGAAAAGGGCTCCCCGGATAGGTTTTTTTGGCTAAATCGACTCTTAGTAAAATAACTAGGTGATTTTAGGCAAAAAACAGAAAAGTCCAGAAGAAAAAATAGCAGAATTTCAATTTTTACTTTTTCCCTTGTATTAATTCTGCCCTATCAAGGTAAAAAAATTATTTTCTAGAAAAGGGCTCCCCGGATAGGTTTTTTTGGCTAAATCGACTCTTAGTAAAATAACTAGGTGATTTTAGGCAAAAAACAGAAAAGTCCAGAAGAAAAAATAGCAGAATTTCAATTTTTACTTTTTCCCTTGTATTAATTCTGCCCTATCAAGGTAAAAAAATTATTTTCTAGAAAAGGGCTCCCCGGATAGGTTTTTTTGGCTAAATCGACTCTTAGTAAAATAACTAGGTGATTTTAGGCAAAAAACAGAAAAGTCCAGAAGAAAAAATAGCAGAATTTCAATTTTTACTTTTTCCCTTGTATTAATTCTGCCCTATCAAGGTAAAAAAATTATTTTCTAGAAAAGGGCTGCCCGGATAGGTTTTTTTGGCTAAATCGACTCTTAGTAAAATAACTAGGTGATTTTAGGCAAAAAACAGAAAAGTCCAGAAGAAAAAATAGCAGAATTTCAATTTTTACTTTTTCCCTTGTATTAATTCTGCCCTATCAAGGTAAAAAAAATTATTTTCTAGAAAAGGGCTCCCCGGATAGGTTTTTTTGGCTAAATCGACTCTTAGTAAAATAACTAGGTGATTTTAGGCAAAAAACAGAAAAGTCCAGAAGAAAAAATAGCAGAATAACAATTTTTACTTTTTCCCTTGTATTAATTCTGCCCTATCAAGGTAAAAAAATTATTTTCTAGAAAAGGGCTCCCCGGATAGGTTTTTTTGGCTAAATCGACTCTTAGTAAAATAACTAGGTGATTTTAGGCAAAAAACAGAAAAGTCCAGAAGAAAAAATAGCAGAATTTCAATTTTTACTTTTTCCCTTGTATTAATTCTGCCCTATCAAGGTAAAAAAAATTATTTTCTAGAAAAGGGCTCCCCGGATAGGTTTTTTTGGCTAAATCGACTCTTAGTAAAATAACTAGGTGATTTTAGGCAAAAAACAGAAAAGTCCAGAAGAAAAAATAGCAGAATAACAATTTTTACTTTTTCCCTTGTATTAATTCTGCCCTATCAAGGTAAAAAAATTATTTTCTAGAAAAGGGCTCCCCGGATAGGTTTTTTTGGCTAAATCGACTCTTAGTAAAATAACTAGGTGATTTTAGGCAAAAAACAGAAAAGTCCAGAAGAAAAAATAGCAGAATTTCAATTTTTACTTTTTCCCTTGTATTAATTCTGCCCTATCAAGGTAAAAAAATTATTTTCTAGAAAAGGGCTCCCCGGATAGGTTTTTTTGGCTAAATCGACTCTTAGTAAAATAACTAGGTGATTTTAGGCAAAAAACAGAAAAGTCCATAAGAAAAAATAGCAGAATAACAATTTTTACTTTTTCCCTTGTATTAATTCTGCCCTATCAAGGTAAAAAAATTATTTTCTAGAAAAGGGCTCCCCGGATAGGTTTTTTTGGCTAAATCGACTCTTAGTAAAATAACTAGGTGATTTTAGGCAAAAAACAGAAAAGTCCAGAAGAAAAAATAGCAGAATAACAATTTTTACTTTTTCCCTTGTATTAATTCTGCCCTATCAAGGTAAAAAAATTATTTTCTAGAAAAGGGCTCCCCGGATAGGTTTTTTTGGCTAAATCGACTCTTAGTAAAATAACTAGGTGATTTTAGACAAAAAACAGAAAAGTCCAGAAGAAAAAATAGCAGAATAACAATTTTTACTTTTTCCCTTGTATTAATTCTGCCCTATCAAGGTAAAAAAATTATTTTCTAGAAAAGGGCTCCCCGGATAGGTTTTTTTGGCTAAATCGACTCTTAGTAAAATAACTAGGTGATTTTAGGCAAAAAACAGAAAAGTCCAGAAGAAAAAATAGCAGAATAACAATTTTTACTTTTTTCCTTGTATTAATTCTGCCCTATCAAGGTAAAAAAATTATTTTCTAGAAAAGGGCTCCCCGGATAGGTTTTTTTGGCTAAATCGACTCTTAGTAAAATAACTAGACGATTTTAGACAAAAAACAGAAAAGTCCAGAAGAAAAAATAGCAGAATTTCAATTTTTACTTTTTCCCTTGTATTAATTCTGCCCTATCAAGGTAAAAAAATTATTTTCTAGAAAAGGGCTCCCCGGATAGGTTTTTTTGGCTAAATCGACTCTTAGTAAAATAACTAGGTGATTTTAGACAAAAAACAGAAAAGTCCAGAAGAAAAAATAGCAGAATTTCAATTTTTACTTTTTCCCTTGTATTAATTCTGCCCTATCAAGGTAAAAAAATTATTTTCTAGAAAAGGGCTCCCCGGATAGGTTTTTTTGGCTAAATCGACTCTTAGTAAAATAACTAGACGATTTTAGACAAAAAACAGAAAAGTCCAGAAGAAAAAATAGCAGAATTTCAATTTTTACTTTTTCCCTTGTATTAATTCTGCCCTATCAAGGTAAAAAAATTATTTTCTAGAAAAGGGCTCCCCGGATAGGTTTTTTTGGCTAAATCGACTCTTAGTAAAATAACTAGACGATTTTAGACAAAAAACAGAAAAGTCCAGAAGAAAAAATAGCAGAATTTCAATTTTTACTTTTTCCCTTGTATTAATTCTGCCCTATCAAGGTAAAAAAATTATTTTCTAGAAAAGGGCTCCCCGGATAGGTTTTTTTGGCTAAATCGACTCTTAGTAAAATAACTAGGTGATTTTAGACAAAAAACAGAAAAGTCCAGAAGAAAAAATAGCAGAATAACAATTTTTACTTTTTCCCTTGTATTAATTCTGCCCTATCAAGGTAAAAAAATTATTTTCTAGAAAAGGGCTCCCCGGATAGGTTTTTTTGGCTAAATCGACTCTTAGTAAAATAACTAGGTGATTTTAGACAAAAAACAGAAAAGTCCAGAAGAAAAAATAGCAGAATTTCAATTTTTACTTTTTCCCTTGTATTAATTCTGCCCTATCAAGGTAAAAAAATTATTTTCTAGAAAAGGGCTCCCCGGATAGGTTTTTTTGGCTAAATCGACTCTTAGTAAAATAACTAGGTGATTTTAGACAAAAAACAGAAAAGTCCAGAAGAAAAAATAGCAGAATAACAATTTTTACTTTTTCCCTTGTATTAATTCTGCCCTATCAAGGTAAAAAAATTATTTTCTAGAAAAGGGCTCCCGGATAGGTTTTTTTGGCTAAATCGACTCTTAGTAAAATAACTAGGTGATTTTAGACAAAAAACAGAAAAGTCCAGAAGAAAAAATAGCAGAATTTCAATTTTTACTTTTTCCCTTGTATTAATTCTGCCCTATCAAGGTAAAAAAATTATTTTCTAGAAAAGGGCTCCCCGGATAGGTTTTTTTGGCTAAATCGACTCTTAGTAAAATAACTAGGTGATTTTAGACAAAAAACAGAAAAGTCCAGAAGAAAAAATAGCAGAATAACAATTTTTACTTTTTCCCTTGTATTAATTCTGCCCTATCAAGGTAAAAAAATTATTTTCTAGAAAAGGGCTCCCCGGATAGGTTTTTTTGGCTAAATCGACTCTTAGTAAAATAACTAGGTGATTTTAGCCAAAAAACAGAAAAGTCCAGAAGAAAAAATAGCAGAATTTCAATTTTTACTTTTTCCCTTGTATTAATTCTGCCCTATCAAGGTAAAAAAATTATTTTCTAGAAAAGGGCTCCCCGGATAGGTTTTTTTGGCTAAATCGACTCTTAGTAAAATAACTAGATGATTTTAGACAAAAAACAGAAAAGTCCAGAAGAAAAAATAGCAGAATTTCAATTTTTACTTTTTCCCTTGTATTAATTCTGCCCTATCAAGGTAAAAAAATTATTTTCTAGAAAAGGGCTCCCCGGATAGGTTTTTTTGGCTAAATCGACTCTTAGTAAAATAACTAGGTGATTTTAGACAAAAAACAGAAAAGTCCAGAAGAAAAAATAGCAGAATAACAATTTTTACTTTTTCCCTTGTATTAATTCTGCCCTATCAAGGTAAAAAAATTATTTTCTAGAAAAGGGCTCCCCGGATAGGTTTTTTTGGCTAAATCGACTCTTAGTAAAATAACTAGGTGATTTTAGACAAAAAACAGAAAAGTCCAGAAGAAAAAATAGCAGAATAACAATTTTTACTTTTTCCCTTGTATTAATTCTGCCCTATCAAGGTAAAAAAATTATTTTCTAGAAAAGGGCTCCCCGGATAGGTTTTTTTGGCTAAATCGACTCTTAGTAAAATAACTAGACGATTTTAGACAAAAAACAGAAAAGTCCAGAAGAAAAAATAGCAGAATAACAATTTTTACTTTTTCCCTTGTATTAATTCTGCCCTATCAAGGTAAAAAAATTATTTTCTAGAAAAGGGCTCCCCGGATAGGTTTTTTTGGCTAAATCGACTCTTAGTAAAATAACTAGACGATTTTAGACAAAAAACAGAAAAGTCCAGAAGAAAAAATAGCAGAATTTCAATTTTTACTTTTTCCCTTGTATTAATTCTGCCCTATCAAGGTAAAAAAATTATTTTCTAGAAAAGGGCTCCCCGGATAGGTTTTTTTGGCTAAATCGACTCTTAGTAAAATAACTAGACGATTTTAGACAAAAAACAGAAAAGTCCAGAAGAAAAAATAGCAGAATTTCAATTTTTACTTTTTCCCTTGTATTAATTCTGCCCTATCAAGGTAAAAAAATTATTTTCTAGAAAAGGGCTCCCCGGATAGGTTTTTTTGGCTAAATCGACTCTTAGTAAAATAACTAGGTGATTTTAGACAAAAAACAGAAAAGTCCAGAAGAAAAAATAGCAGAATAACAATTTTTACTTTTTCCCTTGTATTAATTCTGCCCTATCAAGGTAAAAAAATTATTTTCTAGAAAAGGGCTCCCCGGATAGGTTTTTTTGGCTAAATCGACTCTTAGTAAAATAACTAGGTGATTTTAGACAAAAAACAGAAAAGTCCAGAAGAAAAAATAGCAGAATTTCAATTTTTACTTTTTCCCTTGTATTAATTCTGCCCTATCAAGGTAAAAAAATTATTTTCTAGAAAAGGGCTCCCCGGATAGGTTTTTTTGGCTAAATCGACTCTTAGTAAAATAACTAGACGATTTTAGACAAAAAACAGAAAAGTCCAGAAGAAAAAATAGCAGAATTTCAATTTTTACTTTTTCCCTTGTATTAATTCTGCCCTATCAAGGTAAAAAAATTATTTTCTAGAAAAGGGCTCCCCGGATAGGTTTTTTTGGCTAAATCGACTCTTAGTAAAATAACTAGACGATTTTAGACAAAAAACAGAAAAGTCCAGAAGAAAAAATAGCAGAATAACAATTTTTACTTTTTCCCTTGTATTAATTCTGCCCTATCAAGGTAAAAAAATTATTTTCTAGAAAAGGGCTCCCCGGATAGGTTTTTTTGGCTAAATCGACTCTTAGTAAAATAACTAGGTGATTTTAGGCAAAAAACAGAAAAGTCCAGAAGAAAAAATAGCAGAATAACAATTTTTACTTTTTTCCTTGTATTAATTCTGCCCTATCAAGGTAAAAAAATTATTTTCTAGAAAAGGGCTCCCCGGATAGGTTTTTTTGGCTAAATCGACTCTTAGTAAAATAACTAGGTGATTTTAGACAAAAAACAGAAAAGTCCAGAAGAAAAAATAGCAGAATTTCAATTTTTACTTTTTCCCTTGTATTAATTCTGCCCTATCAAGGTAAAAAAATTATTTTCTAGAAAAGGGCTCCCCGGATAGGTTTTTTTGGCTAAATCGACTCTTAGTAAAATAACTAGACGATTTTAGACAAAAAACAGAAAAGTCCAGAAGAAAAAATAGCAGAATTTCAATTTTTACTTTTTCCCTTGTATTAATTCTGCCCTATCAAGGTAAAAAAATTATTTTCTAGAAAAGGGCTCCCCGGATAGGTTTTTTTTGGCTAAATCGACTCTTAGTAAAATAACTAGACGATTTTAGACAAAAAACAGAAAAGTCCAGAAGAAAAAATAGCAGAATTTAAATTTTTACTTTTTCCCTTGTATTAATTCTGCCCTATCAAGGTAAAAAAATTATTTTCTAGAAAAGGGCTCCCCGGATAGGTTTTTTTGGCTAAATCGACTCTTAGTAAAATAACTAGACGATTTTAGACAAAAAACAGAAAAGTCCAGAAGAAAAAATAGCAGAATTTCAATTTTTACTTTTTCCCTTGTATTAATTCTGCCCTATCAAGGTAAAAAAATTATTTTCTAGAAAAGGGCTCCCCGGATAGGTTTTTTTGGCTAAATCGACTCTTAGTAAAATAACTAGGTGATTTTAGACAAAAAACAGAAAAGTCCAGAAGAAAAAATAGCAGAATAACAATTTTTACTTTTTCCCTTGTATTAATTCTGCCCTATCAAGGTAAAAAAATTATTTTCTAGAAAAGGGCTCCCCGGATAGGTTTTTTTGGCTAAATCGACTCTTAGTAAAATAACTAGGTGATTTTAGACAAAAAAACAGAAAAGTCCAGAAGAAAAAATAGCAGAATAACAATTTTTACTTTTTCCCTTGTATTAATTCTGCCCTATCAAGGTAAAAAAATTATTTTCTAGAAAAGGGCTCCCCGGATAGGTTTTTTTGGCTAAATCGACTCTTAGTAAAATAACTAGGTGATTTTAGACAAAAAACAGAAAAGTCCAGAAGAAAAAATAGCAGAATAACAATTTTTACTTTTTCCTTTGTATTAATTCTGCCCTATCAAGGTAAAAAAATTATTTTCTAGAAAAGGGCTCCCCGGATAGGTTTTTTTGGCTAAATCGACTCTTAGTAAAATAACTAGGTGATTTTAGACAAAAAACAGAAAAGTCCAGAAGAAAAAATAGCAGAATAACAATTTTTACTTTTTCCCTTGTATTAATTCTGCCCTATCAAGGTAAAAAAATTATTTTCTAGAAAAGGGCTCCCCGGATAGGTTTTTTTTGGCTAAATCGACTCTTAGTAAAATAACTAGGTGATTTTAGACAAAAAACAGAAAAGTCCAGAAGAAAAAATAGCAGAATAACAATTTTTACATTTTCCCTTGTATTAATTCTGCCCTATCAAGGTAAAAAAATTATTTTCTAGAAAAGGGCTCCCCGGATAGGTTTTTTTGGCTAAATCGACTTTTAGTAAAATAACTAGGTGATTTTAGGCAAAAAACAGAAAAGTCCAGAAGAAAAAATAGCAGAATAACAATTTTTACTTTTTTCCTTGTATTAATTCTGCCCTATCAAGGTAAAAAAATTATTTTCTAGAAAAGGGCTCCCCGGATAGGTTTTTTTGGCTAAATCGACTCTTAGTAAAATAACTAGGTGATTTTAGACAAAAAACAGAAAAGTCCAGAAGAAAAAATAGCAGAATTTCAATTTTTACTTTTTCCCTTGTATTAATTCTGCCCTATCAAGGTAAAAAAATTATTTTCTAGAAAAGGGCTCCCCGGATAGGTTTTTTTGGCTAAATCGACTCTTAGTAAAATAACTAGGTGATTTTAGACAAAAAACAGAAAAGTCCAGAAGAAAAAATAGCAGAATAACAATTTTTACTTTTTCCCTTGTATTAATTCTGCCCTATCAAGGTAAAAAAATTATTTTCTAGAAAAGGGCTCCCCGGATAGGTTTTTTTGGCTAAATCGACTCTTAGTAAAATAACTAGGTGATTTTAGGCAAAAAACAGAAAAGTCCAGAAGAAAAAATAGCAGAATAACAATTTTTACTTTTTTCCTTGTATTAATTCTGCCCTATCAAGGTAAAAAAATTATTTTCTAGAAAAGGGCTCCCCGGATAGGTTTTTTTGGCTAAATCGACTCTTAGTAAAATAACTAGGTGATTTTAGACAAAAAACAGAAAAGTCCAGAAGAAAAAATAGCAGAATTTCAATTTTTACTTTTTCCCTTGTATTAATTCTGCCCTATCAAGGTAAAAAAATTATTTTCTAGAAAAGGGCTCCCCGGATAGGTTTTTTTGGCTAAATCGACTCTTAGTAAAATAACTAGGTGATTTTAGACAAAAAACAGAAAAGTCCAGAAGAAAAAATAGCAGAATAACAATTTTTACATTTTCCCTTGTATTAATTCTGCCCTATCAAGGTAAAAAAATTATTTTCTAGAAAAGGGCTCCCCGGATAGGTTTTTTTGGCTAAATCGACTTTTAGTAAAATAACTAGGTGATTTTAGGCAAAAAACAGAAAAGTCCAGAAGAAAAAATAGCAGAATAACAATTTTTACTTTTTTCCTTGTATTAATTCTGCCCTATCAAGGTAAAAAAATTATTTTCTAGAAAAGGGCTCCCCGGACAGGTTTTTTTGGCTAAATCGACTCTTAGTAAAATAACTAGGTGATTTTAGACAAAAAACAGAAAAGTCCAGAAGAAAAAATAGCAGAATAACAATTTTTACTTTTTCCCTTGTATTAATTCTGCCCTATCAAGGTAAAAAAATTATTTTCTAGAAAAGGGCTCCCCGGATAGGTTTTTTTGGCTAAATCGACTCTTAGTAAAATAACTAGGTGATTTTAGACAAAAAACAGAAAAGTCCAGAAGAAAAAATAGCGGAATAACAATTTTTACATTTTCCCTTGTATTAATTCTGCCCTATCAAGGTAAAAAAATTATTTTCTAGAAAAGGGCTCCCCGGATAGGTTTTTTTGGCTAAATCGACTTTTAGTAAAATAACTAGGTGATTTTAGGCAAAAAACAGAAAAGTCCAGAAGAAAAAATAGCAGAATAACAATTTTTACTTTTTCCCTTGTATTAATTCTGCCCTATCAAGGTAAAAAAATTATTTTCTAGAAAAGGGCTCCCCGGATAGGTTTTTTTGGCTAAATCGACTCTTAGTAAAATAACTAGGTGATTTTAGACAAAAAACAGAAAAGTCCAGAAGAAAAAATAGCAGAATAACAATTTTTACATTTTCCCTTGTATTAATTCTGCCCTATCAAGGTAAAAAAATTATTTTCTAGAAAAGGGCTCCCCGGATAGGTTTTTTTGGCTAAATCGACTCTCAGTAAAATAACTAGGTGATTTTAGACAAAAAACAGAAAAGTCCAGAAGAAAAAATAGCAGAATAACAATTTTTACATTTTCCCTTGTATTAATTCTGCCCTATCAAGGTAAAAAAATTATTTTCTAGAAAAGGGCTCCCCGGATAGGTTTTTTTGGCTAAATCGACTTTTAGTAAAATAACTAGGTGATTTTAGGCAAAAAACAGAAAAGTCCAGAAGAAAAAATAGCAGAATAACAATTTTTACTTTTTCCCTTGTATTAATTCTGCCCTATCAAGGTAAAAAAATTATTTTCTAGAAAAGGGCTCCCCGGATAGGTTTTTTTGGCTAAATCGACTCTTAGTAAAATAACTAGGTGATTTTAGACAAAAAACAGAAAAGTCCAGAAGAAAAAATAGCAGAATAACAATTTTTACATTTTCCCTTGTATTAATTCTGCCCTATCAAGGTAAAAAAATTATTTTCTAGAAAAGGGCTCCCCGGATAGGTTTTTTTGGCTAAATCGACTTTTAGTAAAATAACTAGGTGATTTTAGGCAAAAAACAGAAAAGTCCAGAAGAAAAAATAGCAGAATAACAATTTTTACATTTTCCCTGGTATTAATTCTGCCCTATCAAGGTAAAAAAAATTATTTTCTAGAAAAGGGCTCCCCGGATAGGTTTTTTTGGCTAAATCGACTCTTAGTAAAATAACTAGGTGATTTTAGGCAAAAAACAGAAAAGTCCAGAAGAAAAAATAGCAGAATAACAATTTTTACTTTTTCCCTTGTATTAATTCTGCCCTATCAAGGTAAAAAAATTATTTTCTAGAAAAGGGCTCCCCGGATAGGTTTTTTTGGCTAAATCGACTCTTAGTAAAATAACTAGGTGATTTTAGACAAAAAACATAAAAGTCCAGAAGAAAAAATAGCAGAATAACAATTTTTACTTTTTTCCTTGTATTAATTCTGCCCTATCAAGGTAAAAAAAATATTTTCTAGAAAAGGGCTCCCCGGATAGGTTTTTTTGGCTAAATCGACTCTTAGTAAAATAACTAGGTGATTTTAGACAAAAAACAGAAAAGTCCAGAAGAAAAAATAGCAGAATAACAATTTTTACTTTTTCCCTTGTATTAATTCTGCCCTATCAAGGTAAAAAAATTATTTTCTAGAAAAGGGCTCCCCGGATAGGTTGTTTTGGCTAAATCGACTCTTAGTAAAATAACTAGGTGATTTTAGACAAAAAACAGAAAAGTCCAGAAGAAAAAATAGCAGAATAACAATTTTTACATTTTCCCTTGTATTAATTCTGCCCTATCAAGGTAAAAAAATTATTTTCTAGAAAAGGGCTCCCCGGATAGGTTTTTTTGGCTAAATCGACTTTTAGTAAAATAACTAGGTGATTTTAGACAAAAAACAGAAAAGTCCAGAAGAAAAAATAGCAGAATAACAATTTTTACTTTTTCCCTTGTATTAATTCTGCCCTATCAAGGTAAAAAAATTATTTTCTAGAAAAGGGCTCCCCGGATAGGTTTTTTTGGCTAAATCGACTCTTAGTAAAATAACTAGGTGATTTTAGACAAAAAACAGAAAAGTCCAGAAGAAAAAATAGCAGAATAACAATTTTTACTTTTTCCCTTGTATTAATTCTGCCCTATCAAGGTAAAAAAATTATTTTCTAGAAAAGGGCTCCCCGGATAGGTTTTTTTGGCTAAATCGACTCTTAGTAAAATAACTAGGTGATTTTAGACAAAAAACAGAAAGGTCCAGAAGAAAAAATAGCAGAATAACAATTTTTACTTTTTCCCTTGTATTAATTCTGCCCTATCAAGGTAAAAAAATTATTTTCTAGAAAAGGGCTCCCCGGATAGGTTTTTTTGGCTAAATCGACTCTTAGTAAAATAACTAGGTGATTTTAGACAAAAAACAGAAAAGTCCAGAAGAAAAAATAGCAGAATAACAATTTTTACTTTTTCCCTTGTATTAATTCTGCCCTATCAAGGTAAAAAAATTATTTTCTAGAAAAGGGCTCCCTGGATAGGTTTTTTTGGCTAAATCGACTCTTAGTAAAATAACTAGGTGATTTTAGGCAAAAAACAGAAAAGTCCAGAAGAAAAAATAGCAGAATAACAATTTTTACTTTTTTCCTTGTATTAATTCTGCCCTATCAAGGTAAAAAAATTATTTTCTAGAAAAGGGCTCCCCGGATAGGTTTTTTTGGCTAAATCGACTCTTAGTAAAATAACTAGGTGATTTTAGACAAAAAACAGAAAAGTCCAGAAGAAAAAATAGCAGAATAACAATTTTTACTTTTTTCCTTGTATTAATTCTGCCCTATCAAGGTAAAAAAATTATTTTCTAGAAAAGGGCTCCCCGGATAGGTTTTTTTGGCTAAATCGACTCTTAGTAAAATAACTAGGTGATTTTAGACAAAAAACAGAAAAGTCCAGAAGAAAAAATAGCAGAATAACAATTTTTACTTTTTCCCTTGTATTAATTCTGCCCTATCAAGGTAAAAAAATTATTTTCTAGAAAAGGGCTCCCCGGATAGGTTTTTTTGGCTAAATCGACTCTTAGTAAAATAACTAGGTGATTTTAGACAAAAAACAGAAAAGTCCAGAAGAAAAAATAGCAGAATAACAATTTTTACTTTTTCCCTTGTATTAATTCTGCCCTATCAAGGTAAAAAAATTATTTTCTAGAAAAGGGCTCCCCGGATAGGTTTTTTTGGCTAAATCGACTCTTAGTAAAATAACTAGGTGATTTTAGACAAAAAACAGAAAAGTCCAGAAGAAAAAATAGCAGAATAACAATTTTTACTTTTTCCCTTGTATTAATTCTGCCCTATCAAGGTAAAAAAATTATTTTCTAGAAAAGGGCTCCCCGGATAGGTTTTTTTGGCTAAATCGACTCTTAGTAAAATAACTAGGTGATTTTAGACAAAAAACAGAAAAGTCCAGAAGAAAAAATAGCAGAATAACAATTTTTACTTTTTCCCTTGTATTAATTCTGCCCTATCAAGGTAAAAAAATTATTTTCTAGAAAAGGGCTCCCCGGATAGGTTTTTTTGGCTAAATCGACTCTTAGTAAAATAACTAGGTGATTTTAGACAAAAAACAGAAAAGTCCAGAAGAAAAAATAGCAGAATAACAATTTTTACTTTTTCCCTTGTATTAATTCTGCCCTATCAAGGTAAAAAAATTATTTTCTAGAAAAGGGCTCCCCGGATAGGTTTTTTTGGCTAAATCGACTCTTAGTAAAATAACTAGGTGATTTTAGACAAAAAACAGAAAGGTCCAGAAGAAAAAATAGCAGAATAACAATTTTTACTTTTTCCCTTGTATTAATTCTGCCCTATCAAGGTAAAAAAATTATTTTCTAGAAAAGGGCTCCCCGGATAGGTTTTTTTGGCTAAATCGACTCTTAGTAAAATAACTAGGTGATTTTAGACAAAAAACAGAAAAGTCCAGAAGAAAAAATAGCAGAATAACAATTTTTACTTTTTTCCTTGTATTAATTCTGCCCTATCAAGGTAAAAAAATTATTTTCTAGAAAAGGGCTCCCCGGATAGGTTTTTTTGGCTAAATCGACTCTTAGTAAAATAACTAGGTGATTTTAGGCAAAAAACAGAAAAGTCCAGAAGAAAAAATAGCAGAATAACAATTTTTACTTTTTTCCTTGTATTAATTCTGCCCTATCAAGGTAAAAAAATTATTTTCTAGAAAAGGGCTCCCCGGATAGGTTTTTTTGGCTAAATCGACTTTTAGTAAAATAACTAGGTGATTTTAGACAAAAAACAGAAAAGTCCAGAAGAAAAAATAGCAGAATAACAATTTTTACTTTTTCCCTTGTATTAATTCTGCCCTATCAAGGTAAAAAAATTATTTTCTAGAAAAGGGCTCCCCGGATAGGTTTTTTTGGCTAAATCGACTCTTAGTAAAATAACTAGATGATTTTAGGCAAAAAACAGAAAAGTCCAGAAGAAAAAATAGCAGAATAACAATTTTTACTTTTTCCCTTGTATTAATTCTGCCCTATCAAGGTAAAAAAATTATTTTCTAGAAAAGGGCTCCCCGGATAGGTTTTTTTGGCTAAATCGACTCTTAGTAAAATAACTAGGTGATTTTAGACAAAAAACAGAAAAGTCCAGAAGAAAAAATAGCAGAATAACAATTTTTACTTTTTCCCTTGTATTAATTCTGCCCTATCAAGGTAAAAAAATTATTTTCTAGAAAAGGGCTCCCCGGATAGGTTTTTTTTGGCTAAATCGACTCTTAGTAAAATAACTAGGTGATTTTAGACAAAAAACAGAAAAGTCCAGAAGAAAAAATAGCAGAATTTCAATTTTTACTTTTTCCCTTGTATTAATTCTGCCCTATCAAGGTAAAAAAATTATTTTCTAGAAAAGGGCTCCCCGGATAGGTTTTTTTGGCTAAATCGACTCTTAGTAAAATAACTAGGTGATTTTAGACAAAAAACAGAAAAGTCCAGAAGAAAAAATAGCAGAATTTCAATTTTTACTTTTTCCCTTGTATTAATTCTGCCCTATCAAGGTAAAAAAATTATTTTCTAGAAAAGGGCTCCCCGGATAGGTTTTTTTGGCTAAATCGACTCTTAGTAAAATAACTAGGTGATTTTAGACAAAAAACAGAAAAGTCCAGAAGAAAAAATAGCAGAATAACAATTTTTACTTTTTCCCTTGTATTAATTCTGCCCTATCAAGGTAAAAAAATTATTTTCTAGAAAACGGCTCCCCGGATAGGTTTTTTTGGCTAAATCGACTCTTAGTAAAATAACTAGATGATTTTAGGCAAAAAACAGAAAAGTCCAGAAGAAAAAATAGCAGAATAACAATTTTTACTTTTTCCCTTGTATTAATTCTGCCCTATCAAGGTAAAAAAATTATTTTCTAGAAAAGGGCTCCCCGGATAGGTTTTTTTGGCTAAATCGACTCTTAGTAAAATAACTAGATGATTTTAGGCAAAAAACAGAAAAGTCCAGAAGAAAAAATAGCAGAATAACAATTTTTACTTTTTCCCTTGTATTAATTCTGCCCTATCAAGGTAAAAAAATTATTTTCTAGAAAAGGGCTCCCCGGATAGGTTTTTTTGGCTAAATCGACTCTTAGTAAAATAACTAGATGATTTTAGGCAAAAAACAGAAAAGTCCAGAAGAAAAAATAGCAGAATAACAATTTTTACTTTTTCCCTTGTATTAATTCTGCCCTATCAAGGTAAAAAAATTATTTTCTAGAAAAGGGCTCCCCGGATAGGTTTTTTTGGCTAAATCGACTCTTAGTAAAATAACTAGGTGATTTTAGACAAAAAACAGAAAAGTCCAGAAGAAAAAATAGCAGAATAACAATTTTTACTTTTTCCCTTGTATTAATTCTGCCCTATCAAGGTAAAAAAATTATTTTCTAGAAAAGGGCTCCCCGGATAGGTTTTTTTGGCTAAATCGACTCTTAGTAAAATAACTAGGTGATTTTAGACAAAAAACAGAAAAGTCCAGAAGAAAAAATAGCAGAATAACAATTTTTACTTTTTCCCTTGTATTAATTCTGCCCTATCAAGGTAAAAAAATTATTTTCTAGAAAAGGGCTCCCCGGATAGGTTTTTTTGGCTAAATCGACTCTTAGTAAAATAACTAGATGATTTTAGGCAAAAACAGAAAAGTCCAGAAGAAAAAATAGCAGAATTTCAATTTTTACTTTTTCCCTTGTATTAATTCTGCCCTATCAAGGTAAAAAAATTATTTTCTAGAAAAGGGCTCCCCGGATAGGTTTTTTTGGCTAAATCGACTCTTAGTAAAATAACTAGGTGATTTTAGACAAAAAACAGAAAAGTCCAGAAGAAAAAATAGCAGAATAACAATTTTTACTTTTTCCCTTGTATTAATTCTGCCCTATCAAGGTAAAAAAATTATTTTCTAGAAAAGGGCTCCCCGGATAGGTTTTTTTGGTTAAATCGACTCTTAGTAAAATAACTAGATGATTTTAGGCAAAAAACAGAAAAGTCCAGAAGAAAAAATAGCAGAATAAAAATTTTTACTTTTTCCCTTGTATTAATTCTGCCCTATCAAGGTAAAAAAATTATTTTCTAGAAAAGGGCTCCCCGGATAGGTTTTTTTGGCTAAATCGACTCTTAGTAAAATAACTAGGTGATTTTAGACAAAAAACAGAAAAGTCCAGAAGAAAAAATAGCAGAATTTCAATTTTTACTTTTTCCCTTGTATTAATTCTGCCCTATCAAGGTAAAAAAATTATTTTCTAGAAAAGGGCTCCCCGGATAGGTTTTTTTTGGCTAAATCGACTCTTAGTAAAATAACTAGGTGATTTTAGACAAAAAACAGAAAAGTCCAGAAGAAAAAATAGCAGAATTTCAATTTTTACTTTTTCCCTTGTATTAATTCTGCCCTATCAAGGTAAAAAAATTATTTTCTAGAAAAGGGCTCCCCGGATAGGTTTTTTTGGCTAAATCGACTCTTAGTAAAATAACTAGATGATTTTAGGCAAAAACAGAAAAGTCCAGAAGAAAAAATAGCAGAATTTCAATTTTTACTTTTTCCCTTGTATTAATTCTGCCCTATCAAGGTAAAAAAATTATTTTCTAGAAAAGGGCTCCCCGGATAGGTTTTTTTGGCTAAATCGACTCTTAGTAAAATAACTAGGTGATTTTAGACAAAAAACAGAAAAGTCCAGAAGAAAAAATAGCAGAATAACAATTTTTACTTTTTCCCTTGTATTAATTCTGCCCTATCAAGGTAAAAAAATTATTTTCTAGAAAAGGGCTCCCCGGATAGGTTTTTTTGGCTAAATCGACTCTTAGTAAAATAACTAGATGATTTTAGGCAAAAAACAGAAAAGTCCAGAAGAAAAAATAGCAGAATAACAATTTTTACTTTTTCCCTTGTATTAATTCTGCCCTATCAAGGTAAAAAAATTATTTTCTAGAAAAGGGCTCCCCGGATAGGTTTTTTTGGCTAAATCGACTCTTAGTAAAATAACTAGGTGATTTTAGACAAAAAACAGAAAAGTCCAGAAGAAAAAATAGCAGAATTTCAATTTTTACTTTTTCCCTTGTATTAATTCTGCCCTATCAAGGTAAAAAAATTATTTTCTAGAAAAGGGCTCCCCGGATAGGTTTTTTTGGCTAAATCGACTCTTAGTAAAATAACTAGGTGATTTTAGACAAAAAACAGAAAAGTCCAGAAGAAAAAATAGCAGAATAACAATTTTTACTTTTTCCCTTGTATTAATTCTGCCCTATCAAGGTAAAAAAATTATTTTCTAGAAAAGGGCTCCCCGGATAGGTTTTTTTGGTTAAATCGACTCTTAGTAAAATAACTAGATGATTTTAGGCAAAAAACAGAAAAGTCCAGAAGAAAAAATAGCAGAATAACAATTTTTACTTTTTCCCTTGTATTAATTCTGCCCTATCAAGGTAAAAAAATTATTTTCTAGAAAAGGGCTCCCCGGATAGGTTTTTTTGGCTAAATCGACTCTTAGTAAAATAACTAGATGATTTTAGGCAAAAACAGAAAAGTCCAGAAGAAAAAATAGCAGAATTTCAATTTTTACTTTTTCCCTTGTATTAATTCTGCCCTATCAAGGTAAAAAAATTATTTTCTAGAAAAGGGCTCCCCGGATAGGTTTTTTTTGGCTAAATCGACTCTTAGTAAAATAACTAGGTGATTTTAGACAAAAAACAGAAAAGTCCAGAAGAAAAAATAGCAGAATTTCAATTTTTACTTTTTCCCTTGTATTAATTCTGCCCTATCAAGGTAAAAAAATTATTTTCTAGAAAAGGGCTCCCCGGATAGGTTTTTTTGGCTAAATCGACTCTTAGTAAAATAACTAGATGATTTTAGGCAAAAACAGAAAAGTCCAGAAGAAAAAATAGCAGAATTTCAATTTTTACTTTTTCCCTTGTATTAATTCTGCCCTATCAAGGTAAAAAAATTATTTTCTAGAAAAGGGCTCCCCGGATAGGTTTTTTTGGCTAAATCGACTCTTAGTAAAATAACTAGGTGATTTTAGACAAAAAACAGAAAAGTCCAGAAGAAAAAATAGCAGAATAACAATTTTTACTTTTTCCCTTGTATTAATTCTGCCCTATCAAGGTAAAAAAATTATTTTCTAGAAAAGGGCTCCCCGGATAGGTTTTTTTGGCTAAATCGACTCTTAGTAAAATAACTAGATGATTTTAGGCAAAAAACAGAAAAGTCCAGAAGAAAAAATAGCAGAATAACAATTTTTACTTTTTCCCTTGTATTAATTCTGCCCTATCAAGGTAAAAAAATTATTTTCTAGAAAAGGGCTCCCCGGATAGGTTTTTTTGGCTAAATCGACTCTTAGTAAAATAACTAGATGATTTTAGGCAAAAACAGAAAAGTCCAGAAGAAAAAATAGCAGAATTTCAATTTTTACTTTTTCCCTTGTATTAATTCTGCCCTATCAAGGTAAAAAAATTATTTTCTAGAAAAGGGCTCCCCGGATAGGTTTTTTTGGCTAAATCGACTCTTAGTAAAATAACTAGGTGATTTTAGACAAAAAACAGAAAAGTCCAGAAGAAAAAATAGCAGAATAACAATTTTTACTTTTTCCCTTGTATTAATTCTGCCCTATCAAGGTAAAAAAATTATTTTCTAGAAAAGGGCTCCCCGGATAGGTTTTTTTGGTTAAATCGACTCTTAGTAAAATAACTAGATGATTTTAGGCAAAAAACAGAAAAGTCCAGAAGAAAAAATAGCAGAATAACAATTTTTACTTTTTCCCTTGTATTAATTCTGCCCTATCAAGGTAAAAAAATTATTTTCTAGAAAAGGGCTCCCCGGATAGGTTTTTTTGGCTAAATCGACTCTTAGTAAAATAACTAGGTGATTTTAGGCAAAAAACAGAAAAGTCCAGAAGAAAAAATAGCAGAATTTCAATTTTTACTTTTTCCCTTGTATTAATTCTGCCCTATCAAGGTAAAAAAATTATTTTCTAGAAAAGGGCTCCCCGGATAGGTTTTTTTGGCTAAATCGACTCTTAGTAAAATAACTAGGTGATTTTAGACAAAAAACAGAAAAGTCCAGAAGAAAAAATAGCAGAATAACAATTTTTACTTTTTCCCTTGTATTAATTCTGCCCTATCAAGGTAAAAAAATTATTTTCTAGAAAAGGGCTCCCCGGATAGGTTTTTTTGGTTAAATCGACTCTTAGTAAAATAACTAGATGATTTTAGGCAAAAAACAGAAAAGTCCAGAAGAAAAAATAGCAGAATAAAAATTTTTACTTTTTCCCTTGTATTAATTCTGCCCTATCAAGGTAAAAAAATTATTTTCTAGAAAAGGGCTCCCCGGATAGGTTTTTTTGGCTAAATCGACTCTTAGTAAAATAACTAGGTGATTTTAGGCAAAAAACAGAAAAGTCCAGAAGAAAAAATAGCAGAATAACAATTTTTACTTTTTCCCTTGTATTAATTCTGCCCTATCAAGGTAAAAAAATTATTTTCTAGAAAAGGGCTCCCCGGATAGGTTTTTTTGGCTAAATCGACTCTTAGTAAAATAACTAGATGATTTTAGGCAAAAAACAGAAAAGTCCAGAAGAAAAAATAGCAGAATAACAATTTTTACTTTTTCCCTTGTATTAATTCTGCCCTATCAAGGTAAAATAATTATTTTCTAGAAAAGGGCTCCCCGGATAGGTTTTTTTGGCTAAATCGACTCTTAGTAAAATAACTAGATGATTTTAGGCAAAAAACAGAAAAGTCCAGAAGAAAAAATAGCAGAATAACAATTTTTACTTTTTCCCTTGTATTAATTCTGCCCTATCAAGGTAAAAAAATTATTTTCTAGAAAAGGGCTCCCCGGATAGGTTTTTTTGGCTAAATCGACTCTTAGTAAAATAACTAGGTGATTTTAGACAAAAAACAGAAAAGTCCAGAAGAAAAAATAGCAGAATAACAATTTTTACTTTTTCCCTTGTATTAATTCTGCCCTATCAAGGTAAAAAAATTATTTTCTAGAAAAGGGCTCCCCGGATAGGTTTTTTTGGCTAAATCGACTCTTAGTAAAATAACTAGGTGATTTTAGACAAAAAACAGAAAAGTCCAGAAGAAAAAATAGCAGAATAACAATTTTTACTTTTTCCCTTGTATTAATTCTGCCCTATCAAGGTAAAAAAATTATTTTCTAGAAAAGGGCTCCCCGGATAGGTTTTTTTGGCTAAATCGACTCTTAGTAAAATAACTAGGTGATTTTAGACAAAAAACAGAAAAGTCCAGAAGAAAAAATAGCAGAATTTCAATTTTTACTTTTTCCCTTGTATTAATTCTGCCCTATCAAGGTAAAAAAATTATTTTCTAGAAAAGGGCTCCCCGGATAGGTTTTTTTGGCTAAATCGACTCTTAGTAAAATAACTAGGTGATTTTAGACAAAAAACAGAAAAGTCCAGAAGAAAAAATAGCAGAATAACAATTTTTACTTTTTCCCTTGTATTAATTCTGCCCTATCAAGGTAAAAAAATTATTTTCTAGAAAAGGGCTCCCCGGATAGGTTTTTTTGGCTAAATCGACTCTTAGTAAAATAACTAGATGATTTTAGGCAAAAAACAGAAAAGTCCAGAAGAAAAAATAGCAGAATAACAATTTTTACTTTTTCCCTTGTATTAATTCTGCCCTATCAAGGTAAACAAATTATTTTCTAGAAAAGGGCTCCCCGGATAGGTTTTTTTGGCTAAATCGACTCTTAGTAAAATAACTAGATGATTTTAGGCAAAAAACAGAAAAGTCCAGAAGAAAAAATAGCAGAATAACAATTTTTACTTTTTCCCTTGTATTAATTCTGCCCTATCAAGGTAAAAAAATTATTTTCTAGAAAAGGGCTCCCCGGATAGGTTTTTTTGGCTAAATCGACTCTTAGTAAAATAACTAGATGATTTTAGGCAAAAAACAGAAAAGTCCAGAAGAAAAAATAGCAGAATAACAATTTTTACTTTTTCCCTTGTATTAATTCTGCCCTATCAAGGTAAAAAAATTATTTTCTAGAAAAGGGCTCCCCGGATAGGTTTTTTTGGCTAAATCGACTCTTAGTAAAATAACTAGATGATTTTAGGCAAAAAACAGAAAAGTCCAGAAGAAAAAATAGCAGAATAACAATTTTTACTTTTTCCCTTGTATTAATTCTGCCCTATCAAGGTAAAAAAATTATTTTCTAGAAAAGGGCTCCCCGGATAGGTTTTTTTGGCTAAATCGACTCTTAGTAAAATAACTAGATGATTTTAGGCAAACAACAGAAAAGTCCAGAAGAAAAAATAGCAGAATAACAATTTTTACTTTTTCCCTTGTATTAATTCTGCCCTATCAAGGTAAAAAAATTATTTTCTAGAAAAGGGCTCCCCGGATAGGTTTTTTTGGCTAAATCGACTCTTAGTAAAATAACTAGATGATTTTAGGCAAAAAACAGAAAAGTCCAGAAGAAAAAATAGCAGAATAACAATTTTTACTTTTTCCCTTGTATTAATTCTGCCCTATCAAGGTAAAAAAATTATTTTCTAGAAAAGGGCTCCCCGGATAGGTTTTTTTGGCTAAATCGACTCTTAGTAAAATAACTAGATGATTTTAGACAAAAAACAGAAAAGTCCAGAAGAAAAAATAGCAGAATAACAATTTTTACTTTTTCCCTTGTATTAATTCTGCCCTATCAAGGTAAAAAAATTATTTTCTAGAAAAGGGCTCCCCGGATAGGTTTTTTTGGCTAAATCGACTCTTAGTAAAATAACTAGATGATTTTAGGCAAAAAACAGAAAAGTCCAGAAGAAAAAATAGCAGAATAACAATTTTTACTTTTTCCCTTGTATTAATTCTGCCCTATCAAGGTAAAAAAATTATTTTCTAGAAAAGGGCTCCCCGGATAGGTTTTTTTGGCTAAATCGACTCTTAGTAAAATAACTAGATGATTTTAGACAAAAAACAGAAAAGTCCAGAAGAAAAAATAGCAGAATAACAATTTTTGCTTTTTCCCTTGTATTAATTCTGCCCTATCAAGGTAAAAAAATTATTTTCTAGAAAAGGGCTCCCCGGATAGGTTTTTTTGGCTAAATCGACTCTTAGTAAAATAACTAGATGATTTTAGGCAAAAAACAGAAAAGTCCAGAAGAAAAAATAGCAGAATAACAATTTTTACTTTTTCCCTTGTATTAATTCTGCCCTATCAAGGTAAAAAAATTATTTTCTAGAAAAGGGCTCCCCGGATAGGTTTTTTTGGCTAAATCGACTCTTAGTAAAATAACTAGATGATTTTAGGCAAAAAACAGAAAAGTCCAGAAGAAAAAATAGCAGAATAACAATTTTTACTTTTTCCCTTGTATTAATTCTGCCCTATCAAGGTAAAAAAATTATTTTCTAGAAAAGGGCTCCCCGGATAGGTTTTTTTGGCTAAATCGACTCTTAGTAAAATAACTAGATGATTTTAGGCAAAAAACAGAAAAGTCCAGAAGAAAAAATAGCAGAATAACAATTTTTACTTTTTCCCTTGTATTCATTCTGCCCTATCAAGGTAAAAAAATTATTTTCTAGAAAAGGGCTCCCCGGATAGGTTTTTTTGGCTAAATCGACTCTTAGTAAAATAACTAGATGATTTTAGGCAAAAAACAGAAAAGTCCAGAAGAAAAAATAGCAGAATAACAATTTTTACTTTTTCCCTTGTATTAATTCTGCCCTATCAAGGTAAAAAAATTATTTTCTAGAAAAGGGCTCCCCGGATAGGTTTTTTTGGCTAAATCGACTCTTAGTAAAATAACTAGATGATTTTAGGCAAAAAACAGAAAAGTCCAGAAGAAAAAATAGCAGAATAACAATTTTTACTTTTTCCCTTGTATTAATTCTGCCCTATCAAGGTAAAAAAATTATTTTCTAGAAAAGGGCTCCCCGGATAGGTTTTTTTGGCTAAATCGACTCTTAGTAAAATAACTAGATGATTTTAGGCAAAAAACAGAAAAGTCCAGAAGAAAAAATAGCAGAATAACAATTTTTACTTTTTCCCTTGTATTAATTCTGCCCTATCAAGGTAAAAAAATTATTTTCTAGAAAAGGGCTCCCCGGATAGGTTTTTTTGGCTAAATCGACTCTTAGTAAAATAACTAGATGATTTTAGACAAAAAACAGAAAAGTCCAGAAGAAAAAATAGCAGAATAACAATTTTTACTTTTTCCCTTGTATTAATTCTGCCCTATCAAGGTAAAAAAATTATTTTCTAGAAAAGGGCTCCCCGGATAGGTTTTTTTGGCTAAATCGACTCTTAGTAAAATAACTAGATGATTTTAGGCAAAAAACAGAAAAGTCCAGAAGAAAAAATAGCAGAATAACAATTTTTACTTTTTCCCTTGTATTAATTCTGCCCTATCAAGGTAAAAAAATTATTTTCTAGAAAAGGGCTCCCCGGATAGGTTTTTTTGGCTAAATCGACTCTTAGTAAAATAACTAGATGATTTTAGACAAAAAACAGAAAAGTCCAGAAGAAAAAATAGCAGAATAACAATTTTTACTTTTTCCCTTGTATTAATTCTGCCCTATCAAGGTAAAAAAATTATTTTCTAGAAAAGGGCTCCCCGGATAGGTTTTTTTGGCTAAATCGACTCTTAGTAAAATAACTAGGTGATTTTAGGCAAAAAACAGAAAAGTCCAGAAGAAAAAATAGCAGAATAACAATTTTTACTTTTTCCCTTGTATTAATTCTGCCCTATCAAGGTAAAAAAATTATTTTCTAGAAAAGGGCTCCCCGGATAGGTTTTTTTGGCTAAATCGACTCTTAGTAAAATAACTAGATGATTTTAGGCAAAAAACAGAAAAGTCCAGAAGAAAAAATAGCAGAATAACAATTTTTACTTTTTCCCTTGTATTAATTCTGCCCTATCAAGGTAAAAAAATTATTTTCTAGAAAAGGGCTCCCCGGATAGGTTTTTTTGGCTAAATCGACTCTTAGTAAAATAACTAGATGATTTTAGGCAAAAAACAGAAAAGTCCAGAGGAAAAAATAGCAGAATAACAATTTTTACTTTTTCCCTTGTATTAATTCTGCCCTATCAAGGTAAAAAAATTATTTTCTAGAAAAGGGCTCCCCGGATAGGTTTTTTTGGCTAAATCGACTCTTAGTAAAATAACTAGGTGATTTTAGACAAAAAACAGAAAAGTCCAGAAGAAAAAATAGCAGAATAACAATTTTTACTTTTTCCCTTGTATTAATTCTGCCCTATCAAGGTAAAAAAATTATTTTCTAGAAAAGGGCTCCCCGGATAGGTTTTTTTGGCTAAATCGACTCTTAGTAAAATAACTAGATGATTTTAGACAAAAAACAGAAAAGTCCAGAAGAAAAAATAGCAGAATAACAATTTTTACTTTTTCCCTTGTATTAATTTTGCCCTATCAAGGTAAAAAAATTATTTTCTAGAAAAGGGCTCCCCGGATAGGTTTTTTTGGCTAAATCGACTCTTAGTAAAATAACTAGGTGATTTTAGACAAAAAACAGAAAAGTCCAGAAGAAAAAATAGCAGAATAACAATTTTTACTTTTTCCCTTGTATTAATTCTGCCCTATCAAGGTAAAAAAATTATTTTCTAGAAAAGGGCTCCCCGGATAGGTTTTTTTGGCTAAATCGACTCTTAGTAAAATAACTAGATGATTTTAGGCAAAAAACAGAAAAGTCCAGAGGAAAAAATAGCAGAATAACAATTTTTACTTTTTCCCTTGTATTAATTCTGCCCTATCAAGGTAAAAAAATTATTTTCTAGAAAAGGGCTCCCCGGATAGGCTTTTTTGGCTAAATCGACTCTTAGTAAAATAACTAGATGATTTTAGGCAAAAAACAGAAAAGTCCAGAAGAAAAAATAGCAGAATAACAATTTTTACTTTTTCCCTTGTATTAATTCTGCCCTATCAAGGTAAAAAAATTATTTTCTAGAAAAGGGCTCCCCGGATAGGTTTTTTTGGCTAAATCGACTCTTAGTAAAATAACTAGATGATTTTAGGCAAAAAACAGAAAAGTCCAGAAGAAAAAATAGCAGAATAACAATTTTTACTTTTTCCCTTGTATTAATTCTGCCCTATCAAGGTAAAAAAATTATTTTCTAGAAAAGGGCTCCCCGGATAGGTTTTTTTGGCTAAATCGACTCTTAGTAAAATAACTAGGTGATTTTAGGCAAAAAACAGAAAAGTCCAGAAGAAAAAATAGCAGAATAACAATTTTTACTTTTTCCCTTGTATTAATTCTGCCCTATCAAGGTAAAAAAATTATTTTCTAGAAAAGGGCACCCCGGATAGGTTTTTTTGGCTAAATCGACTCTTAGTAAAATAACTAGGTGATTTTAGACAAAAAACAGAAAAGTCCAGAAGAAAAAATAGCAGAATAACAATTTTTACTTTTTCCCTTGTATTAATTCTGCCCTATCAAGGTAAAAAAATTATTTTCTAGAAAAGGGCTCCCCGGATAGGTTTTTTTGGCTAAATCGACTCTTAGTAAAATAACTAGATGATTTTAGGCAAAAAACAGAAAAGTCCAGAGGAAAAAATAGCAGAATAACAATTTTTACTTTTTCCCTTGTATTAATTCTGCCCTATCAAGGTAAAAAAATTATTTTCTAGAAAAGGGCTCCCCGGATAGGTTTTTTTGGCTAAATCGACTCTTAGTAAAATAACTAGGTGATTTTAGACAAAAAACAGAAAAGTCCAGAAGAAAAAATAGCAGAATAACAATTTTTACTTTTCCCCTTGTATTAATTCTGCCCTATCAAGGTAAAAAAATTATTTTCTAGAAAAGGGCTCCCCGGATAGGTTTTTTTGGCTAAATCGACTCTTAGTAAAATAACTAGATGATTTTAGGCAAAAAACAGAAAAGTCCAGAGGAAAAAATAGCAGAATAACAATTTTTACTTTTTCCCTTGTATTAATTCTGCCCTATCAAGGTAAAAAAATTATTTTCTAGAAAAGGGCTCCCCGGATAGGTTTTTTTGGCTAAATCGACTCTTAGTAAAATAACTAGATGATTTTAGGCAAAAAACAGAAAAGTCCAGAGGAAAAAATAGCAGAATAACAATTTTTACTTTTTCCCTTGTATTAATTCTGCCCTATCAAGGTAAAAAAATTATTTTCTAGAAAAGGGCTCCCCGGATAGGTTTTTTTGGCTAAATCGACTCTTAGTAAAATAACTAGGTGATTTTAGACAAAAAACAGAAAAGTCCAGAAGAAAAAATAGCAGAATAACAATTTTTACTTTTCCCCTTGTATTAATTCTGCCCTATCAAGGTAAAAAAATTATTTTCTAGAAAAGGGCTCCCCGGATAGGTTTTTTTGGCTAAATCGACTCTTAGTAAAATAACTAGATGATTTTAGGCAAAAAACAGAAAAGTCCAGAGGAAAAAATAGCAGAATAACAATTTTTACTTTTTCCCTTGTATTAATTCTGCCCTATCAAGGTAAAAAAATTATTTTCTAGAAAAGGGCTCCCCGGATAGGTTTTTTTGGCTAAATCGACTCTTAGTAAAATAACTAGATGATTTTAGGCAAAAAACAGAAAAGTCCAGAGGAAAAAATAGCAGAATAACAATTTTTACTTTTTCCCTTGTATTAATTCTGCCCTATCAAGGTAAAAAAATTATTTTCTAGAAAAGGGCTCCCCGGATAGGTTTTTTTGGCTAAATCGACTCTTAGTAAAATAACTAGGTGATTTTAGACAAAAAACAGAAAAGTCCAGAAGAAAAAATAGCAGAATAACAATTTTTACTTTTCCCCTTGTATTAATTCTGCCCTATCAAGGTAAAAAAATTATTTTCTAGAAAAGGGCTCCCCGGATAGGTTTTTTTGGCTAAATCGACTCTTAGTAAAATAACTAGATGATTTTAGGCAAAAAACAGAAAAGTCCAGAGGAAAAAATAGCAGAATAACAATTTTTACTTTTTCCCTTGTATTAATTCTGCCCTATCAAGGTAAAAAAATTATTTTCTAGAAAAGGGCTCCCCGGATAGGTTTTTTTGGCTAAATCGACTCTTAGTAAAATAACTAGATGATTTTAGGCAAAAAACAGAAAAGTCCAGAGGAAAAAATAGCAGAATAACAATTTTTACTTTTTCCCTTGTATTAATTCTGCCCTATCAAGGTGTGGTGGTTGTCTGAGATTTTGAGAAAGCTCTCTCCTATAACTGGTGACCCCGACAATCAAAAGTTGCAACCCGACTAGCAACACCCCAACTACGAGCAGCACCACGACTACGAACAACATCCCGACAACAAGCAACAACAGCTTCAAAAAAAAAAAAATAAAAATAAAACGACAACAGCAGCTCCCAAAAGCAGCCAACAGCAATCAACAGCAGCATCAACAATCAAAATTTTATTTTAGTAACAAAGGTTAGATTTCTTTTACATTTTATTAAATTTTATCGAGTAATATTATTTAAAAAAACAAAAAAAAAAAAAAAAAAAGTGTAATGCATCCTTTATTTCATCACATTCTATCGTTTATTTAAAAAAAAAAAAAAAAAAAATATATAAATAATGAATAATTCGAGTGGTGACTTGCCGATAGTCTCCGTGATTCCCGGGAATCCAAGTCAAAATCGCGAAAGTCAAAATTTAAATAATAATTCGAACAATCCGCTTCCATCACCACGCAATACACCCTCGATTGCAACGTTTTCGGTTAGTGCACCCTCATTTTGGAAAAATGCACCTAAATTCTGGTTTCAGCGACTGGAAGCACAATTCGAGCTGGCCAGAATCTCAACAGAAATTGCAAAATTTAATCACGTTCTCTCTGTGTTAGATGAGAATTTAGTTTCAATTCTAAGTGATATCTTAGAAGAACCAGAGCTGCGACATCCGTATACCCAGCTGAAAGATGCATTAATTTCCCGTCTTTCGGCTAGTGAAACAACAAAATTAAACAAATTACTTAGTGACATTGTTATGGGTGATCGTTCTCCATCACAATTCCTCCGGGAAATGAAAAATTTATCAAACGGGAATTTAAGTGACGATATTTTGAAAACGTTGTGGATGCAGAGACTTCCAGAAAATATGCGAGCAATTTTGTCTTGCAATTCCGGTCCACTTTCGGAATTAGCTAATTGCGCAGACAAAATTTTTGAAATGAATAATAAATCTTCCGTATTTACTTGCTCTTCAATACACTCTGATACTAATATTTTATCTGACCTAACATCACAAATTTTACGTTTAACCAAACAGGTCCAAGAGATGTCCTTGGAGATTAAATCTTTAAAAAATCAAAATCGTTCTTCAAGCCATTCTTCCCGTCATTCAAGATATTCATCAAGTCGTTCACCAAATCGACTTAATACTAAATTTATACAACGGAATAATTCACAAACTCGAGATAATCCAGATTGGTGCTGGTACCACTCAAAATTCCAAAACAATGCAAATAAATGCATTCCACCATGCTCTTTTAATAAAATTTCAGACTCATCAAAAAAATAAAGCGCTTATCATCTATGGCGACAGATGATAAAGGCGAATTTAACAGTCGCCTACACATCTTTGACAGGTCAACGAACAAATATTACTTAATTGACACTGGAGCAGATATTTCGGTTATTCCTCCACCACTAACAATGAAATTATCACCTACATCTTTACAATTATCTGCAGCAAATTCTTCAATAATTAATACCTACGGTAAAAGAATTCTTACTCTTGATCTAGGTTTACGAAGAAATTTTCAATGGGAATTCCTTTTAGCTGACGTTGAAAAACCCATTATAGGTGCAGATTTTTTAATCCATTTCAAATTAATAGTTGATTTATCTAAAAGAATTTTAATTGATCCTTTAACTAAATTAACTTCAAATGGAAATATTTTCAGAGGACCTGCAACTACTTTATCAATTTTGATCAAACCTTCAATTAAAGATAATATTCAAAAATTACTTCGTGAATTCAACAATATTACAATAGATTCCAGTTTTTCAAAACCAGTTAAACACACAATAACGCATCAAATCAAAACTATCGGTCAGCCTATATTTTCAAAAGTTCGACGTTTATCTCCAGAGAAACTTGCGGTTGCAAAGAAAGAATTTGAATTCTTACTCAACCAAGGAATTTGTAGACCTTCTAAAAGTTGCTGGTCATCACCATTACATATGGTTCCTAAACAGAATGGTGAATATAGACCCTGTGGGGATTACAGACGTTTAAATGCAGTAACAATTCCTGACCGATATCCAATTCCGTTAATACACGATTTCGCCTGCCAACTACAAAATTGTACAATATTTTCAACATTAGATCTAACCAAAGCATATCATCAAATTCCTGTAGAACCTGAAGATATTCCGAAAACTGCAATTTGTACACCTTTCGGACTTTTTGAATTTACTAGGATGACTTTCGGATTATGCAATGCTGCACAAACATTCCAAAGATTTATCCATGCGGTTCTCCAAGATTTATCATTTTGTTTTGTATATCTTGATGATATTTTAGTAGCTTCCAATTCAGAAACACAACATTTAGATCATTTAAAACAAATTTTTCAACGCTTTCACGACAACGGCCTAATAATAAATGTCGAGAAATGTAACTTTTTACAATCGGAAGTAAAATTTCTCGGTCATTTCATAAATTCTAAAGGCATCAAACCATCACCAGAGAAAGTTGAAGCAATTACTAAATTTAAACAACCTTCAACCGTCAAAGAACTCAGACGTTTTCTTGGAATGGTAAATTTTTATCGACGTTTTCTGCCAAGTTATAGAAGAATAGTTTAGTTAAGGGGTCAATTAAAATTCTTTTTGACAAATCAATAATTAATTTATAGTGAAATAAGAAATCTGCACCCAAAATAGGTTTCTCCACATCAGCTAATAAAAATTCCCATTGAAAATTTCTTCGTAAACCGAGATCCAATGAAAGAATTTTCTTTCCATAAGTATTAATAACTGATGAGTTAGCTGCAGATAATTTCAAAGAGGTTGGTAATAATTTTGAATTTAGTGGAGGAGGAATGACAGAAATATCTGCTCCAGTATCAATTAGATAGTAACGATTTGAAGATCTATAGAAAATGTGTAAGCGACTATTATATTCGCTTTTATCATCCGTCGCCATAGATGAAATGCAAATTAGTTTTTTGACGAATCTAAAATTTTATTAAAAGAACATGGAGGGATACATTTAGTCGCATTATTTTTAAATTTGGCATGGTACCAACACCAATCTGGATTACCATGAGATTGAGGAGAATTTTGTCGAAATCTATTTGGCGAACGACTTGTCGAAAACCTGGAAGAATGTTGAGAAGAATTACTATTAGATCTATTAGAGAACTTTCTCCTATATAACAGAATTCACCTTTCTTCTATATAATAGAATTCACCTTTTCTATTTTTTATTTTTTTATATTGAGAAATTTTTCCTTTTTTAAAAAATCTTTGTTATTTTATTATTTAAATAACAACGAATTGAATTAAATAACACTGTTAATTATTAGCTTTATTTTAATAATAAATATTTTCCAATATTTTATATAAATATTTAATATTTATAAAAATGAACTTAATTCATTTAATGTCAGTGAAGAACTTTTTATATTTTTGTACAAACAAAAATTATTAAAAAAATTACAAAAAGCTACTTCAACTACACTAACTAGATTTCTTTAAATTAAATTCACTACAGTTACAATTTTCAAAGTTTATCTACTTTTACATTTACCTCATATTTCCATCCTTTATTTAAACTTAATATTAAATATACAAACCGAATTTATTAAAACTTTTTATATCGAAGAAAACAATCACCACATGACAATTAAAAATAAAGTTTTTCATGTGGAGATTATTGAATTTTAAATTGAGCTTTTCAAAATCTCAGACAACCACCACAACACCCTCCTCCCAGCGTAAACCAGTGTAGCGATATTCTGATTTCAGCAACTTACTAATTTTGCTGAAAATGTAACTTTTTTTGAAGGTTTAATGTTATGATATTTAATTTCTGATGCCGGAGTAACTGTATAATTTAAATTTTGATTATTTCTTAACGACTCTGGTCGAAAAGGAAAACTTTTTGTGGTGTGAACAGGCACTGGCTGTTCCTTTAAATGATTCGAGCTAGATTGTGTTAAATTGGAATTGTCTCTCTTAGTTGGATCAGAAAAATTATTTTGTAAATTGATTTTATCAATGGAGGAAACGAAATATGGTTTCAAACGGTCTAAGGAAATGTTAATATTTTTATTTTTAATTTGCACTGTATAATAATTTTTATTTCTTGTTATAACTGGAAATGGTCCATTATAACAATTTTGCAAATTATTTTTAGATGGTTGACTTCTAATTAAAACATGTGAGCAATTTTCTAATTCCTTGAATTTGAAAAATTTTGCTTTGGAATGGTTTGAAGCTGGAATTGGTCGTAAGTTATTAAATAAATTTCATAAGCGATTGACGAAAAGACTTTGGTGTAGAATTTCTGAATTTTGTTCAATAAAATCACCAGGTAGTCTTAAGGATTGACCATAGAGCAATTCCGCTGGTGTCGCGACGAATTCTTCTCGAAATGTTGTTCGAAGACCAAGTAAAATTGAAGGTAAAACTTCAGACCAAGAATTTGTTTCATAAGCTTTGATAGCTGTTTTAAGTGTTCTGTGCCAACGTTCTAAAAAACCGTTTGTTTGTGGGTGGTATGAGGTAGTTCGATTATGTTTGAATCCTAAAAATTTTGAAAGTTCTTTAAAGAGTGTAGATTCAAATTGTCTTCCTTGATCGGTGACTATAATTTTGGGAACACCGAAACGAGAAATCCAATTGTGATAAAGGGCTTCTGCACAGGTTTCGGCTGTAATATCAGTCAAAGGTATTGCCTCAGGCCATCGAGTGAAACGATCGATTATCGTGAGACAATATCTGAAGCCGTGTGAAGGAGGAAGTGGACCTATGATGTCCATATGAATTGTGTCGAACCTACTTGAAATTGTTGGAAATGAGCCAAAAGTATTTTTAACATGACGAGTAATTTTATTTTTCTGACATGCTAAACAACTTCTAGACCAATTGTTGACATCTTTGTTAATAGATGGCCAAAAATATTTTGATGTTATCATCTTGTTTGTTGCTCGTATGCTAGGATGAGATAAATTATGAATTGAATTAAAAACTTGTAGTCGGAAAGCTTCCGGAATGTAAGGTCTAATGTTAGAGTTGGAATTTTCACAGTAAATTAGTTTGTCACTCCCAATCACGGGTAATTTGGAAAATTTATATGAAGAATTTTCCAAAAAATCTTTTAACTGGCTATCGGTCTCTTGTGCGATAGCTATAGCTTCAAAATTTATAGAGGATGGTAAATGTAATTCCTCGACCCGTGAAAGAGTGTCTGCTACTATGTTTTGTGTTTCTGGAATATGTTTAATATCGGTAGTAAATTGACCGATGAAATCTAAGTGTCTAGCTTGTCTTGGAGAAGCTTTTTCGGGATTTTGTTTAAATGCAAAAATTAAAGGTTTATGATCTGTGAATAAAGTAAAATTTCTTCCTTCCAAATGGTATCGAAAATACTTTATTCCTTTATAAGCTGCTAATAATTCCCGATCATAGGCGCTGTATTTGATTTGTGCTGAACTTAATTTTGTTGAAAAGAAACCAAGAGGTTGCCAAGTGTTATCAACATACTGATTTAAAGAAGCGCCGATTGCAGTGTCTGAAGCATCTACAAATAAAGCTAGTTGAGAATTATTGTTTGGAAAAGCCAAAAGAGTAATTTTTGCTAATTGTGATTTAATGTTTTCGAATGCCTTAATTGTTTCAGGTGTCCAAATAATTTGTTTTGAACCATCTTTTTTATTACCAGTGAGGTATTTATTCAATAACAACTGATGTGCAGCTGCATGTGGCAGAAAACGTCGATAAAAATTTACCATTCCAAGAAAACGTCTGAGTTCTTTGACGGTTGAAGGTTGTTTAAATTTAGTAATTGCTTCAACTTTCTCTGGTGATGGTTTGATGCCTTTAGAATTTATGAAATGACCGAGAAATTTTACTTCCGATTGTAAAAAGTTACATTTCTCGACATTTATTATTAGGCCGTTGTCGTGAAAGCGTTGAAAAATTTGTTTTAAATGATCTAAATGTTGTGTTTCTGAATTGGAAGCTACTAAAATATCATCAAGATATACAAAACAAAATGATAAATCTTGGAGAACCGCATGGATAAATCTTTGGAATGTTTGTGCAGCATTGCATAATCCGAAAGTCATCCTAGTAAATTCAAAAAGTCCGAAAGGTGTACAAATTGCAGTTTTCGGAATATCTTCAGGTTCTACAGGAATTTGATGATATGCTTTGGTTAGATCTAATGTTGAAAATATTGTACAATTTTGTAGTTGGCAGGCGAAATCGTGTATTAACGGAATTGGATATCGGTCAGGAATTGTTACTGCATTTAAACGTCTGTAATCCCCACAGGGTCTATATTCACCATTCTGTTTAGGAACCATATGTAATGGTGATGACCAGCAACTTTTAGAAGGTCTACAAATTCCTTGGTTGAGTAAGAATTCAAATTCTTTCTTTGCAACCGCAAGTTTCTCTGGAGATAAACGTCGAACTTTTGAAAATATAGGCTGACCGATAGTTTTGATTTGATGCGTTATTGTGTGTTTAACTGGTTTTGAAAAACTGGAATCTATTGTAATATTGTTGAATTCACGAAGTAATTTTTGAATATTATCTTTAATTGAAGGTTTGATCAAAATTGATAAAGTAGTTGCAGGTCCTCTGAAAATATTTCCATTTGAAGTTAATTTAGTTAAAGGATCAATTAAAATTCTTTTAGATAAATCAACTATTAATTTGTGGGGATCTTAATATCTCCACTTTAAGTTGTAGGTTCTTCCAATATCGGGTTTATTGTTTTTTTAAATATTTTATTCACTTTGAATAACTTTTATTTTATATTTTTATTTATCCTTTTATTCACTTTTAATAACTTTTATTTTATATTATTTATTTATCCCTTTATTCACTTTTAATAACTTTTATTTTATATTTTTTATTTATCTCTTTATTCACTTTATTTTTTAAATGAAAGCAAATTAAATTAAATAAAATAATTATTAGTTTCTTCTTTTTAAATATATATTTTCCCAGGATATATTTTCTTTTTAAAGAAAACGTCTTATTTAAATCAACGACACGGAAGAACTTAAATATTTTTATACAAAACAAAAATACCTTTAAAAATCAAAAACTACTACTATTACACTAACTAGATTTATACAATGCAAATCTGCTACAGTTAAAAATTTCTAAGTATTTCCTGATTACTAGAACAACAAATCTACTTTTACATTCACCTATAAATTTCCACTCTTTATTTAAAATCAATAAATCAAATACACAAACCGAATTTAAAGCTTTTCAATATTCAACTCTTAACGAAAAAGTAAAACTTTAACCAAGTGGGAACTTTTAAATTAGACTTTAATAACCAAGACAACCACCACAATACCCTGTTGTGGTAGTTGTCTGAGATTTTGAGAAAGCTCACTCCTATAAAGGTAAAAAAATTATTTTCTAGAAAAGGGCTCCCCGGATAGGTTTTTTTGGCTAAATCGACTCTTAGTAAAATAACTAGGTGATTTTAGACAAAAAACAGAAAAGTCCAGAAGAAAAAATAGCAGAATAACAATTTTTACTTTTTCCCTTGTATTAATTCTGCCCTATCAAGGTAAAAAAATTATTTTCTAGAAAAGGGCTCCCCGGATAGGTTTTTTTGGCTAAATCGACTCTTAGTAAAATAACTAGATGATTTTAGGCAAAAAACAGAAGAGTCCAGAGGAAAAAATAGCAGAATAACAATTTTTACTTTTTCCCCTGTATTAATTCTGCCCTATCAAGGTAAAAAAATTATTTTCTAGAAAAGGGCTCCCCGGCTAGGTTTTTTTGGCTAAATCGACTCTTAGTAAAATAACTAGGTGATTTTAGACAAAAAACAGAAAAGTCCAGAAGAAAAAATAGCAGAATAACAATTTTTACTTTTTCCCTTGTATTAATTCTGCCCTATCAAGGTAAAAAAATTATTTTCTAGAAAAGGGCTCCCCGGATAGGTTTTTTTGGCTAAATCGACTCTTAGTAAAATAACTAGGTGATTTTAGACAAAAAACAGAAAAGTCCAGAAGAAAAAATAGCAGAATAACAATTTTTACTTTTTCCCTTGTATTAATTCTGCCCTATCAAGGTAAAAAAATTATTTTCTAGAAAAGGGCTCCCCGGATAGGTTTTTTTGGCTAAATCGACTCTTAGTAAAATAACTAGGTGATTTTAGACAAAAAACAGAAAAGTCCAGAAGAAAAAATAGCAGAATAACAATTTTTACTTTTTCCCTTGTATTAATTCTGCCCTATCAAGGTAAAAAAATTATTTTCTAGAAAAGGGCTCCCCGGATAGGTTTTTTTGGCTAAATCGACTCTTAGTAAAATAACTAGATGATTTTAGGCAAAAAACAGAAAAGTCCAGAGGAAAAAATAGCAGAATAACAATTTTTACTTTTTCCCCTGTATTAATTCTGCCCTATCAAGGTAAAAAAATTATTTTCTAGAAAAGGGCTCCCCGGCTAGGTTTTTTTGGCTAAATCGACTCTTAGTAAAATAACTAGGTGATTTTAGACAAAAAACAGAAAAGTCCAGAAGAAAAAATAGCAGAATAACAATTTTTACTTTTTCCCTTGTATTAATTCTGCCCTATCAAGGTAAAAAAATTATTTTCTAGAAAAGGGCTCCCCGGATAGGTTTTTTTGGCTAAATCGACTCTTAGTAAAATAACTAGATGATTTTAGGCAAAAAACAGAAAAGTCCAGAGGAAAAAATAGCAGAATAACAATTTTTACTTTTTCCCCTGTATTAATTCTGCCCTATCAAGGTAAAAAAATTATTTTCTAGAAAAGGGCTCCCCGGCTAGGTTTTTTTGGCTAAATCGACTCTTAGTAAAATAACTAGGTGATTTTAGACAAAAAACAGAAAAGTCCAGAAGAAAAAATAGCAGAATAACAATTTTTACTTTTTCCCTTGTATTAATTCTGCCCTATCAAGGTAAAAAAATTATTTTCTAGAAAAGGGCTCCCCGGATAGGTTTTTTTGGCTAAATCGACTCTTAGTAAAATAACTAGGTGATTTTAGACAAAAAACAGAAAAGTCCAGAAGAAAAAATAGCAGAATAACAATTTTTACTTTTTCCCCTGTATTAATTCTGCCCTATCAAGGTAAAAAAATTATTTTCTAGAAAAGGGCTCCCCGGATAGGTTTTTTTGGCTAAATCGACTCTTAGTAAAATAACTAGGTGATTTTAGACAAAAAACAGAAAAGTCCAGAAGAAAAAATAGCAGAATAACAATTTTTACTTTTTCCCTTGTATTAATTCTGCCCTATCAAGGTAAAAAAATTATTTTCTAGAAAAGGGCTCCCCGGATAGGTTTTTTTGGCTAAATCGACTCTTAGTAAAATAACTAGGTGATTTTAGACAAAAAACAGAAAAGTCCAGAAGAAAAAATAGCAGAATAACAATTTTTACTTTTTCCCTTGTATTAATTCTGCCCTATCAAGGTAAAAAAATTATTTTCTAGAAAAGGGCTCCCCGGCTAGGTTTTTTTGGCTAAATCGACTCTTAGTAAAATAACTAGGTGATTTTAGACAAAAAACAGAAAAGTCCAGAAGAAAAAATAGCAGAATAACAATTTTTACTTTTTCCCTTGTATTAATTCTGCCCTATCAAGGTAAAAAAATTATTTTCTAGAAAAGGGCTCCCCGGATAGGTTTTTTTGGCTAAATCGACTCTTAGTAAAATAACTAGATGATTTTAGGCAAAAAACAGAAAAGTCCAGAGGAAAAAATAGCAGAATAACAATTTTTACTTTTTCCCCTGTATTAATTCTGCCCTATCAAGGTAAAAAAATTATTTTCTAGAAAAGGGCTCCCCGGATAGGTTTTTTTGGCTAAATCGACTCTTAGTAAAATAACTAGGTGATTTTAGACAAAAAACAGAAAAGTCCAGAAGAAAAAATAGCAGAATAACAATTTTTACTTTTTCCCTTGTATTAATTCTGCCCTATCAAGGTAAAAAAATTATTTTCTAGAAAAGGGCTCCCCGGATAGGTTTTTTTGGCTAAATCGACTCTTAGTAAAATAACTAGATGATTTTAGGCAAAAAACAGAAAAGTCCAGAGGAAAAAATAGCAGAATAACAATTTTTACTTTTTCCCCTGTATTAATTCTGCCCTATCAAGGTAAAAAAATTATTTTCTAGAAAAGGGCTCCCCGGATAGGTTTTTTTGGCTAAATCGACTCTTAGTAAAATAACTAGATGATTTTAGACAAAAAACAGAAAAGTCCAGAAGAAAAAATAGCAGAATCTGGGGGCACGGCAGTGCCCCCGCCAAGTCGAGCGCGAAGCAAACACTGCCGTACCATTCTTTACTGGAACCATTTCGCCGCCTTTTCAGGCCCCTATTTGAGAACCTCTGGATAAGACCAGAACGCAGAAATTTTCGTCATCCAGTAAGCTATAATCACATACTTAAAATCCAAAATTTCAAGTCTGTAGGTCATTTAGTTCCGAAGTTAAGCGAAAGCAAAGTTTCGCATTTATGACACTCATTCACTCACTCACTCACTCATGATCATCAGAATAGAACTAGTACCAACTAGTACTTCCCATAAACTCAGAGAGCTGAAATTTGGTACAGAGTTAGGGTTTAATGGCCACATAAAGGGAAAACTATAAAAACTAGGATAATCGAAGATCTGGAGTACCTGGTGACCCTGATTAGAAAACACAAGAGCCCAACCAAACTATTAGAGATCGACATACCGCCTTTACAAAAAATATTCAACTTGGTGGGCCGCTTCATTTGATGTCAAAAATCGAAGGTCTGAAGTATCTGATGAAGAACCCTCAGCTGGTCTCAGCTGTATTAGAGATATGGTAATGCCCCCTTCTACTATTGGTACATAAAAAAATCGACTATCATTGCAAAAATCCAGCGTAGTGGGACACATCTTCTAATTTAATCTAGCAATACGAAAAACTGTTGCTACTGTACAAGAATCAGAACCGGAAAAAAAGAAAAGAAAGATTTGTAATAATAAAAAAACTACTCCTAAAAAGAAAAAAATTGTGTCAAATAAGAAAATCTAATAAAATAAATCAATATGCCCACGTTTCTACAAAAAGAACTGAAATCCCACCAAAAACATTCTGTAAAAAACTAGCCAAGTCTCGATGGAGCTGCTTGTTTATCTCTAATAAGTAATGAAATCTAGACAAAGTCGTGCCAAATCTAAGGTTCCTTACTGCGATTTCTTTATTATTATAGTTAATGTTGTGTGACTTGGCCGTTGAAGGGTACACAAGGGTATAAAACGAGGTGCTCCATGACACCATTGCACCAATCTGTCGCCAGAACCGCTACCCATTGACGATGGAAAATTGCCACTTGGAAAACGTAAAACGTTGATTCAATAACCAGTCAATTGTAGGCTTGATAAAGCTGCGTATTTCAATTACCAATACCAGTATGGGCTATTATCTCGCTTAACAAACATATGTAGTTACAACAGATATAACATTACGTGTAAACAAAATTGACTTGTACCCACTAACGTATAAAGAATGTTCAACGGCCAAGTCACACAACATTAACTATAATAATAAAGAAATCGCAGTAAGGAACCTTAGATTTGGCACGACTTTGTCTAGATTTCATTACTTATTAGAGATAAACAAGCAGCTCCATCGAGACTTGGCTAGTTTTTTACAGAATGTTTTTGGTGGGATAACAATTTTTACTTTTTCCCTTGTATTAATTCTGCCCTATCAAGGTAAAAAAATTATTTTCTAGAAAAGGGCTCCCCGGATAGGTTTTTTTGGCTAAATCGACTCTTAGTAAAATAACTAGATGATTTTAGGCAAAAAACAGAAAAGTCCAGAGGAAAAAATAGCAGAATAACAATTTTTACTTTTTCCCTTGTATTATTATTATTATTTTATTTTGCTTTATAATTACAATTCACAATATTTACAGCAGTATGATATTCATTTTAAAGAGTTTTATGTAAATAATACATATTTCAACTATAATATAATATTGACTAATTAAATTTTTGTTCATTTAGTGTTTATGATTGAGGAAAAAACTATTCAAAAACCTCCAAATAGAACCTACCTATTCTTACCTACTCTTACCTACTATACTAACTAACTACCTAACCTACCTAGTACCTAACTTAACATTATACATTGAGTTGCCTTATCAAAGGATTGTCCGAAAATGAGCAGCTCTCATAAAATTTTTCTGCCAACGATACGCTTTTTTCTGCTATTAGCTGTATCTGCGATATATCGTGTAGATGGTGCGTCGAGAAACACCATGGCAGGTTGTTGATCATCTTTAAGAGTTTGTTCTGTGCTATCTGTAGCTTGTTAATATGGCATCGTGCAGCTTTGTACCACAAGGGTGCACCGTAAAGCATGATTGCTTGGAAAATCACTTTAAAGATTAAAAGTTTATTGTCTAGACTAAGTTTGGATCTACGATTTATGAACGGATATAGGATCTTGGTCAGGAGGTTTGTTTTATTAACCATATTTTCGATGTGTAGCTTATACGTTAAGGTTTTATCGAGAGTAATTCCAAGGTATTTTACACTCTCACACCAAATTATTTCTTGCCCACATAATGCTAGATTGTAAGATGGAAGATAAGTAGGTTTTCTTCGTCTCGTGAAAAACATGGCTTGGGTTTTTCCCGCATTTAATTTAATTTTCCACTTGTGGAAATAAGTTTCTAATGTATTCAGTCCAGACTGCAGAGATTGCAAGATTTTGCTAGGATTTTCTGCTGAAGAATACAGAGCGGTGTCATCCGCGAAAATTGACGAGGAACAGTTATCTATTCTTGGAAAATCTGCTGTAAATATGCTGTAAAGAATGGGTCCAAGGACTGACCCTTGAGGAACACCGGCCACTATCTCTTGACAATTTGATTTTATTGATCCCACATATACGTAGAATTTTCTGTTCTTAAGGAAATTATATGTAATAGCTGTGAGAAGCGGAGGGAAGCCAAATTTAATCATTTTAAATATAAGGGCGTCATGCCATACAGTGTCAAATGCTGCCTGGATATCCAGTAAAACTAGTCCGGTTGATTTTTTCGCTTCTAAATTTGTTTTTATATGTTGCGCTAATCCGGCCACTGCATGCATTGTGGAGTGACCACTTCTGAAGCCAAATTGTTGGTGTGGAAGCAGACTATTTTCATGAATAAAGTCATTCAGTTTAGTTTTTATGATTTTTTCTAATAGTTTGGCTAAGGATGGTAATAAACTTATAGGGCGATAACTGGTTGGATTGTCCTTTGGTTTAGTTGGCTTGCATATTGGCACAACTTTGGCTACCTTCCACGATTCTGGAAAATATTGCAGTTTTAAGCAGGCGTTAAAAATGAATGTTAGGTATATAACGGCAAGTCTAGGAAGATATTTAATGCAGAGGTTGGGTATCATATCCAACCCAGGAGATTTGCGTGTTTTAAGCATGGAAATTAATGCTCTTGTTTGGGAGGGTTTTATATAAATCTTAGTGTCCACAAAAATGTCTATCCCAACAAGATCTTGGACACAACGTATAACCTCAGCGCAAGTACTAGCGTTGCTTAATCCAACGGAAATTTTGTTGTTTTCTGCGAACTGGTCTGCGAGCAGGTCAGCTTTTTCTTTGGCAGTTATGCACCGAAGGTTAGCTGTGTTCAGGACCGGTAATGTTCGGTTTTTATTTTTAACTATTTTAGTAAGATTCCAAAAAGGTTTGGAAGCTTTATCTAGTTTAGATAATTTCTTTGAGAAGCTTATATTTTTCAAACCATTTAATTCTAACTCAATTAGGCCGTTAAGTTTATGTACTTCCGTTTTATATTGTTTAAGTCGATATCGTTGCCATCTTCTACGAGCTGTGCTACGCCGTCGGATCATATTCTTGATATGCAAAGGAATAAAGTTCCTATGTGCAGTATGTACCTTTCGGTATGGCACGGAGAGATTTATAGCTAAATTAATAATGCTATATAGGTGAGTTATCATGTCATCAATTTGTGATACACGATCTATACTAGCTAGGGACAGTTTACACATCAATGGACGGAGTTCGTGCTGGATACGGCATCGAAATCGTAACCAGTTCGCTCTGCTAAAGTCATGTGTAATTAGATCTTCATGAACTATAGTCCTCTTAATTTTAAGTAGAACAGGAAGATGGTCCGATGATAGATCATTGATTACCAGGGGTTGTGTTGCAATATTTGGACAGTTGGCTAAAAACAGGTCTAAGGTTGATGGATTTGCTTTCGAGGCCGTTGGTATAAATGTAGAATCGGAAGGATAGAGTACTGTAAGGGAAGTGGTGTTAAGCAACTCATATAGTATGGATCCCCATGTGTTTCGTCGAATACAGTTCCATGAGGGATGCCTACAATTAAAGTCTCCACCGAGGATTACATTACCGTCTATTCTTGATAATTTTAGTAAGTCCGACTTAAATTTACGTTTTTTATCTGCATTAGCATTTCCTCCAGGGAAATAAGCGGAGATTATTTTAACCTTCGCGTTATTTTCAAAAGATATTTCAGCCCCTATTGCTTCTATTACAGATAGTTTGAAGAAAGGCATTAGTGAGCATTTAAGATTTTTGCGAACAATCAATGCTACACCACCCCCTCTAGCACCAGTTCTGTCCAGCCGATAGCATTTATAATTTATATTATTGAAGGCAATATTTTCGTTAAGACCTGTTTCCGTTAATAAGGCAACATCAATGTCATGATTAATCATAAACTTAAAAAATTCTAGTCTTTTATTGCGAATGCCTCGCGCATTCCAAGTAATTATTTTGGCAATATTATTTGTTGTCATACAGGTATTTAAGTGCCAGTCTAGTAATGACATTGAATTGATCAGTTTTACTTGTACAATCTTTGAGACTAAATATAATTTCGTTAGTTAATGTTAGAATTTCCTCATAGCTAAATAGATTAGTGTTATTTGTTTGAGAGAACCTATTGCCGTTACTGCTGGACGCAACTACATTATAGCCTATTAAGTTCTTGTTTCCTGTAGAAATGTTGTTGTGAACAGGTGTTCGTTGGGCTGGTAAACTAGGGTAATTGTTTTGATCCAGTACCGGTGGTTCTTTAACAGATTTATAGTTTTGCGTACCTTTACGTTGGAAATTTTGTCTCAAGCTGATGTAGCTCGCTCTGCTGGGGCATCCTTCGTCCGTCGACTTATGGTTACCATTACAATTTGCACATTTTATAGTATCTTGGTTCGAACAAGTTTTTGTGTGGTGGTTTCCTGAACAGTGCGCACAGAATGTTTTAACATGGCAGTGTTTTTCTCCATGTCCGTACATTTGGCAATTGTGGCACTGCGTAAGGTTATTCGCTTTTTTCTTCTTATAGTCCCATCGTACTATAATCTTGTTACAAACATTGTAACGCTCTCTGAGTTCCTTCATCGTTATGGAGTTGCGCTCGAAGTAGACAACAAATAAGTGCAGCACTCTGTTGTAGTTGTTAGTCTTTATTGTGATAGGTTTCACATCTAGACATTTCAGACCTGATGCACGCAGTGCATTTAGTACTTCATCAGGCGGCATTTGGTCCAGACCTGATAATGTAGCTTTAAACGGCAGTTCATGTTTTTCACTATGAGTGTAGTACTGGCATTTAGAGTCAGTTAGAGTTTTGCAAATGGAAGTTAGTGCCTCCGTAGTGCCTGGCACAATTTTAATGCCAATAGATATTCGTTTCAGAGCGTAATCTTTAATACCCGCTTTCTCGAGTATATTTTGCATTTTTTCGGTAGTGCACTGAATGACATTAATAGGTGGGAGTTTAACCTTACTAGTCGGATTAGCAGCTGAGGACGATTCACCATCAGTTTCTTCGTTTTGCATAACAGTTTGTAGCGGGGCAAAATAGTTGCTAGCGCTGGTAGATGGTTTGCTAGTACCTTGCTTAGATGAGCTTCGAACGACTCGTTTACTTCCCTTTCCTGAGTAGAGGGTCAGGTCACCAGTTTTGTCGGTAGGTCCCGCATCTGAATGCAGTTTTTTACTGGGACGAGATGGCATCTCGCCCAGTGAATCACTGTTTTCTTGCAAACTCGAAAACGTGCGTTTACTTGAGATAGCGGCCAACGTGTTACACTTCAGCAAGATTCAAAACAAAACCCGACTGATGCAGCAATTAACTTCAAACTCGATACCAGTATGTAGAAGCGATCTGTTCAGACGAAAGTCTGTTCGATGACTGATTTTTTACCTATAATAATCTGGAGCTGCAGAAATGAAAAATTGTTAAAAATGATGAAAAAATCGAATTTATCCCGGACTTTTTGTGTTTTTATTTTTATGTATGTTAAAATACGTTACTTAACGCAGAAAAACCCACTCTAGAAGCTTAATTTAAAAAAATCATTTTTTTACCTATAATAATCTGGAGCTGCAGAAATGAAAAATTGTTAAAAATGATGAAAAAATCGAATTTATCCCGGACTTTTTGTGTTTTTATTTTTATGTATGTTAAAATACGTTACTTAACGCAGAAAAACCCACTCTAGAAGCTTAATTTAAAAAAATCATTTTTTTACCTATAATAATCTGGAGCTGCAGAAATGAAAAATTGTTAAAAATGATGAAAAAATCGAATTTATCCCGGACTTTTTGTGTTTTTATTTTTATGTATGTTAAAATACGTTACTTAACGCAGAAAAACCCACTCTAGAAGCTTAATTTAAAAAAATCATTTTTTTACCTATAATAATCTGGAGCTGCAGAAATGAAAAATTGTTAAAAATGATGAAAAAATCGAATTTATCCCGGACTTTTTGTGTTTTTATTTTTATGTATGTTAAAATACGTTACTTAACGCAGAAAAACCCACTCTAGAAGCTTAATTTAAAAAAATCATTTTTTTACCTATAATAATCTGGAGCTGCAGAAATGAAAAATTGTTAAAAATGATGAAAAAATCGAATTTATCCCGGACTTTTTGTGTTTTTATTTTTATGTATGTTAAAACACGTTACTTAACGCAGAAAAACCCACTCTAGAAGCTTAATTTAAAAAAATCATTTTTTTACCTATAATAATCTGGAGCTGCAGAAATGAAAAATTGTTAAAAATGATGAAAAAATCGAATTTATCCCGGACTTTTTGTGTTTTTATTTTTATGTATGTTAAAACACGTTACTTAACGCAGAAAAACCCACTCTAGAAGCTTAATTTAAAAAAATCATTTTTTTACCTATAATAATCTGGAGCTGCAGAAATGAAAAATTGTTAAAAATGATGAAAAAATCGAATTTATCCCGGACTTTTTGTGTTTTTATTTTTATGTATGTTAAAATACGTTACTTAACGCAGAAAAACCCACTCTAGAAGCTTAATTTAAAAAAATCATTTTTTTACCTATAATAATCTGGAGCTGCAGAAATGAAAAATTGTTAAAAATGATGAAAAAATCGAATTTATCCCGGACTTTTTGTGTTTTTATTTTTATGTATGTTAAAATACGTTACTTAACGCAGAAAAACCCACTCTAGAAGCTTAATTTAAAAAAATCATTTTTTTACCTATAATAATCTGGAGCTGCAGAAATGAAAAATTGTTAAAAATGATGAAAAAATCGAATTTATCCCGGACTTTTTGTGTTTTTATTTTTATGTATGTTAAAACACGTTACTTAACGCAGAAAAACCCACTCTAGAAGCTTAATTTAAAAAAATCATTTTTTTACCTATAATAATCTGGAGCTGCAGAAATGAAAAATTGTTAAAAATGATGAAAAAATCGAATTTATCCCGGACTTTTTGTGTTTTTATTTTTATGTATGTTAAAATACGTTACTTAACGCAGAAAAACCCACTCTAGAAGCTTAATTTAAAAAAATCATTTTTTTACCTATAATAATCTGGAGCTGCAGAAATGAAAAATTGTTAAAAATGATGAAAAAATCGAATTTATCCCGGACTTTTTGTGTTTTTATTTTTATGTATGTTAAAATACGTTACTTAACGCAGAAAAACCCACTCTAGAAGCTTAATTTAAAAAAATCATTTTTTTACCTATAATAATCTGGAGCTGCAGAAATGAAAAATTGTTAAAAATGATGGAAAAATCGAATTTATCCCGGACTTTTTGTGTTTTTATTTTTATGTATGTTAAAATACGTTACTTAACGCAGAAAAACCCACTCTAGAAGCTTAATTTAAAAAAATCATTTTTTTACCTATAATAATCTGGAGCTGCAGAAATGAAAAATTGTTAAAAATGATGAAAAAATCGAATTTATCCCGGACTTTTTGTGTTTTTATTTTTATGTATGTTAAAATACGTTACTTAACGCAGAAAAACCCACTCTAGAAGCTTAATTTAAAAAAATCATTTTTTTACCTATAATAATCTGGAGCTGCAGAAATGAAAAATTGTTAAAAATGATGAAAAAATCGAATTTATCCCGGACTTTTTGTGTTTTTATTTTTATGTATGTTAAAACACGTTACTTAACGCAGAAAAACCCACTCTAGAAGCTTAATTTAAAAAAATCATTTTTTTACCTATAATAATCTGGAGCTGCAGAAATGAAAAATTGTTAAAAATGATGAAAAAATCGAATTTATCCCGGACTTTTTGTGTTTTTATTTTTATGTATGTTAAAATACGTTACTTAACGCAGAAAAACCCACTCTAGAAGCTTAATTTAAAAAAATCATTTTTTTACCTATAATAATCTGGAGCTGCAGAAATGAAAAATTGTTAAAAATGATGAAAAAATCGAATTTATCCCGGACTTTTTGTGTTTTTATTTTTATGTATGTTAAAATACGTTACTTAACGCAGAAAAACCCACTCTAGAAGCTTAATTTAAAAAAATCATTTTTTTACCTATAATAATCTGGAGCTGCAGAAATGAAAAATTGTTAAAAATGATGAAAAAATCGAATTTATCCCGGACTTTTTGTGTTTTTATTTTTATGTATGTTAAAACACGTTACTTAACGCAGAAAAACCCACTCTAGAAGCTTAATTTAAAAAAATCATTTTTTTACCTATAATAATCTGGAGCTGCAGAAATGAAAAATTGTTAAAAATGATGAAAAAATCGAATTTATCCCGGACTTTTTGTGTTTTTATTTTTATGTATGTTAAAACACGTTACTTAACGCAGAAAAACCCACTCTAGAAGCTTAATTTAAAAAAATCATTTTTTTACCTATAATAATCTGGAGCTGCAGAAATGAAAAATTGTTAAAAATGATGAAAAAATCGAATTTATCCCGGACTTTTTGTGTTTTTATTTTTATGTATGTTAAAATACGTTACTTAACGCAGAAAAACCCACTCTAGAAGCTTAATTTAAAAAAATCATTTTTTTACCTATAATAATCTGGAGCTGCAGAAATGAAAAATTGTTAAAAATGATGAAAAAATCGAATTTATCCCGGACTTTTTGTGTTTTTATTTTTATGTATGTTAAAATACGTTACTTAACGCAGAAAAACCCACTCTAGAAGCTTAATTTAAAAAAATCATTTTTTTACCTATAATAATCTGGAGCTGCAGAAATGAAAAATTGTTAAAAATGATGAAAAAATCGAATTTATCCCGGACTTTTTGTGTTTTTATTTTTATGTATGTTAAAACACGTTACTTAACGCAGAAAAACCCACTCTAGAAGCTTAATTTAAAAAAATCATTTTTTTACCTATAATAATCTGGAGCTGCAGAAATGAAAAATTGTTAAAAATGATGAAAAAATCGAATTTATCCCGGACTTTTTGTGTTTTTATTTTTATGTATGTTAAAACACGTTACTTAACGCAGAAAAACCCACTCTAGAAGCTTAATTTAAAAAAATCATTTTTTTACCTATAATAATCTGGAGCTGCAGAAATGAAAAATTGTTAAAAATGATGAAAAAATCGAATTTATCCCGGACTTTTTGTGTTTTTATTTTTATGTATGTTAAAACACGTTACTTAACGCAGAAAAACCCACTCTAGAAGCTTAATTTAAAAAAATCATTTTTTTACCTATAATAATCTGGAGCTGCAGAAATGAAAAATTGTTAAAAATGATGAAAAAATCGAATTTATCCCGGACTTTTTGTGTTTTTATTTTTATGTATGTTAAAACACGTTACTTAACGCAGAAAAACCCACTCTAGAAGCTTAATTTAAAAAAATCATTTTTTTACCTATAATAATCTGGAGCTGCAGAAATGAAAAATTGTTAAAAATGATGAAAAAATCGAATTTATCCCGGACTTTTTGTGTTTTTATTTTTATGTATGTTAAAATACGTTACTTAACGCAGAAAAACCCACTCTAGAAGCTTAATTTAAAAAAATCATTTTTTTACCTATAATAATCTGGAGCTGCAGAAATGAAAAATTGTTAAAAATGATGAAAAAATCGAATTTATCCCGGACTTTTTGTGTTTTTATTTTTATGTATGTTAAAATACGTTACTTAACGCAGAAAAACCCACTCTAGAAGCTTAATTTAAAAAAATCATTTTTTTACCTATAATAATCTGGAGCTGCAGAAATGAAAAATTGTTAAAAATGATGAAAAAATCGAATTTATCCCGGACTTTTTGTGTTTTTATTTTTATGTATGTTAAAACACGTTACTTAACGCAGAAAAACCCACTCTAGAAGCTTAATTTAAAAAAATCATTTTTTTACCTATAATAATCTGGAGCTGCAGAAATGAAAAATTGTTAAAAATGATGAAAAAAATCGAATTTATCCCGGACTTTTTGTGTTTTTATTTTTATGTATGTTAAAACACGTTACTTAACGCAGAAAAACCCACTCTAGAAGCTTAATTTAAAAAAATCATTTTTTTACCTATAATAATCTGGAGCTGCAGAAATGAAAAATTGTTAAAAATGATGAAAAAATCGAATTTATCCCGGACTTTTTGTGTTTTTATTTTTATGTATGTTAAAATACGTTACTTAACGCAGAAAAACCCACTCTAGAAGCTTAATTTAAAAAAATCATTTTTTTACCTATAATAATCTGGAGCTGCAGAAATGAAAAATTGTTAAAAATGATGAAAAAATCGAATTTATCCCGGACTTTTTGTGTTTTTATTTTTATGTATGTTAAAATACGTTACTTAACGCAGAAAAACCCACTCTAGAAGCTTAATTTAAAAAAATCATTTTTTTACCTATAATAATCTGGAGCTGCAGAAATGAAAAATTGTTAAAAATGATGAAAAAATCGAATTTATCCCGGACTTTTTGTGTTTTTATTTTTATGTATGTTAAAACACGTTACTTAACGCAGAAAAACCCACTCTAGAAGCTTAATTTAAAAAAATCATTTTTTTACCTATAATAATCTGGAGCTGCAGAAATGAAAAATTGTTAAAAATGATGAAAAAATCGAATTTATCCCGGACTTTTTGTGTTTTTATTTTTATGTATGTTAAAACACGTTACTTAACGCAGAAAAACCCACTCTAGAAGCTTAATTTAAAAAAATCATTTTTTTACCTATAATAATCTGGAGCTGCAGAAATGAAAAATTGTTAAAAATGATGAAAAAATCGAATTTATCCCGGACTTTTTGTGTTTTTATTTTTATGTATGTTAAAACACGTTACTTAACGCAGAAAAACCCACTCTAGAAGCTTAATTTAAAAAAATCATTTTTTTACCTATAATAATCTGGAGCTGCAGAAATGAAAAATTGTTAAAAATGATGAGAAAATCGAATTTATCCCGGACTTTTGTGTTTTATTTTTATGTATGTTAAAATACGTTACTTAACGCAGAAAAAACCCACTCTAGAAGCTTAATTTAAAAAAATCATTTTTTTACCTATAATAATCTGGAGCTGCAGAAATGAAAAATTGTTAAAAATGATGAAAAAATCGAATTTATCCCGGACTTTTTGTGTTTTTATTTTTATGTATGTTAAAATACGTTACTTAACGCAGAAAAACCCACTCTAGAAGCTTAATTTAAAAAATCAT